>ML742063.1:120653-144164 GCA_009193465.1 Aspergillus avenaceus
ATTTTCCTCGGACAAATGAAACCAACCATCGGGAAAAAAAAAAAAAAAAAAAAAAAAAAAAAAAAAAAAAAAAAAAAAAAACTAAAACAAAACAATAATAATAATAATAAATTACTAACCACTTCGGACTTGCTCAATTAGGTGGTTAACGATGATGGTCCGCCGTCGCAGCGTCTTTCCCCATACATCCGTCCATTCGTCAACGCCCTCCAAGATGCGGGTCACCTCGTCTCCGTCGCCATACCTGCTGCATCGCGATCCTGGATCGGCAAAGCACACTTAATCGAGGCTTCCCTCAAGGCGACCTACGTGCACCCGGATGCATTTCGCGCGGACGGCACATGGGACGAGCATTTCGACCCAGCACAACACAACCAAGAACGCCCCGAATCCGACTGGGTAGTAATCAGAAACGGCACCCCCGCCAGCTGCGTCCAACTGGGTCTCTTTAATCTCTTCAACGACCGCCCCCACGTCGATCTCGTGATCTCGGGCCCAAACCACGGCCGCAACGCCTCAACAGTGTACAACCTCTCGTCGGGAACCGTCGGCGGTGCCCTAGAGGCCGCCAACTGCAGCAAGCGCGCCATCGCCGTCTCCTTCGGAAGTAAAGACCCCCAACCTCAGGACACCATCTGCGCCGCATCGAGACTAGCCGTGCGAGTCGTCAACCACCTGTCCAACCACTGGGATCCCCAAGTCGAGCTGTATAACATCAACGTGCCCATGCGCACCGATGTGGAGACCAGGCCCGTCGAATGGACCCGTGCGCTACCCTACTACTGGAACCGGGGTTGCATGTACGCCGAAGTAGAAGGAGACAAGGTGAACGGCCACGCCGACAACGCAGTCAACGGTAACAGCTCGCATCCCAAGGAGCGTGATTTTGTCTGGTCCGCAGATATGTCTTACATGAAGAAGGCCCTGCAAGCGAGTCCGTCAGGCACGGATGCGTACTCGGTCCTAAATGGAAACACTAGGTAAGAGCCGTCTCTCTGAATATTTTGTCAGTCCAACAAACTAATAAACGTCTTCAACTAGTGTCACGGCCCTAAAGGCGAACTTCTGGCACGTGCCCGATCTAGAGGGACCCATTGATCTTGATGAGTGAACGGTCCAATTGGAACAATAAAAAAAAACGAAAGCAAACGTTGAAGTCACGAAATAGATAGATACCCACTCAGGTTCTCTTTTTTTGACTTGAAATTTTGAAGATATGATCCGATTTAACTTTAATTCAAAAGTATGGCAAAACTGTTCGTTTCGTTGATGTTGTATTATATGTACACAAAACCGCCATGATGATTATGTACGCCTTGTATTCGGCAACCGTATTTTGCGACTAGCTGTTATGGCAAATCTTGTAATCCAGGGACGCATGTCAAACAAACGCAGAAAGAACAAGTTCAAAATGAAATAAGAAAGAACAGGGGCATTAGAGTATCGTCTGATCATAGAGTCAAAGTTTCAAAATCGCAAACTGGAACGTTCATCGAATCCCTAGAGCGCCCGTGCAGCCTCACCTGCGCCACTTTCCACGACTGAGGTCTGCTCAGCACGCATCTTGCCCTTGCCTGCGCCGGCCTCACCGACACCCATACGACGGGCGACGTAGCGTTGCGCGATCACACCGATGGCCAGGGTGAGGGATTCTTCAATCCATTCGGCTGCCCACTCGCGGGGGTCGACGCCGCCGCTTTCGACAATGTCAATGATCTCTTCCGGGACAGTGGCGCGGTACACCTGGGCGTCGTCGGCACCGGCATCTTCAGCAGCCGGGGAGGTGGCATCGAGCCAGTCCACCCACTTTTGAGGAATAGGCTGAGAGATGGTGTGGAAAGCAATGCCATGGATGGGGTCGTGGAGGTAAAGGGCGAACGTCACTTCTTCCTCTGTGGCTTCGGGAACGTCGACCACGCCCGGAGGGGTAGCCTTGTCGGTGGTAGGGCCCGCCTGGAAAAGTTCGGTCGATGAAGACTGGCTAATAGCTTGAATAGCAAGGAAGATATCGCTGTTTCGCACTGGGTTGGATTCGCTCAATATCTGACTAGCTTGCTTCGCTGCTTCTTCCACCCCACCCTTCGGTGCAAAGTATTCGGTGGCATAGGACTCTGCGCTGGCGCGGGCGAGCTTGGAGGCCTCCACTGAGCCCGGGATGGCCGAGATACTGCGAGGGTTCCCGGGTGTGACAGTGCGCCACCATGGGCCGTCGCGCCAGCCCGCAGTAGATTGGTTGCCGGTTATGTCGAGTCCGCGCTTCGGTGCGGATTCTTGACCTCGCTGGAGCACAAGGAGATCCCCACCTTCGACCTGGGACATCACGCGGGAGAAGACGTGGTAGACGAGAGGATCAATGCTGGGATACCCTGAGATATCGTGGGTCACATGGATCTGAAGGCGCTCATGCGACGAGATTGGAGGAGCAAGAGTGTGGATGAGAGAGGTAAATGTAGGAATAGCCATGCTGCGAAGTTCACCACCTACAAGACCAAACATTCGTTAGCAATGCCACACGTAAATCATACAAGGTTCGGTGTGTACCTAGATCTCTGAGAGCTCCAACATTGCCTTTGACTTGTTGGGCCCATTTTTGAGCTTCTTCGTTCTGCTGAATCTCCTTTACAGCTGCCTCGGCTTGCTTCATCGCAGCGCTAGCGGTTGCACTGGCCGTCGCAAAGATACCTCCCCACCAACCACCGCCGCTCGATGACGATTCCTTAGGCACTGGCTTCTCAACTATAGTCGGCTGTGTATCGGCCTCCTTGTTGCTCAGCCGCGAGGCACGTCCACTGTCTGTAGATTTGCGGGGGGTAACCTTCTCCTCGCTAGTTCGGCCAGTGGAAGGCGTAGTGGTGGCAGCAGGTTTGGGAGACTTGGCAACGGGTCTGGTCTCGTTAATTGACACACGTGGAGTACCCGGTCCACTGGCCGGGCGCTGAGAAGCTAAATTATCCAATTCGGCCAGGATATCATCTTCAGACTGCGCCGTGGGAGCATTAGCTGTCGGCTTGGAGGGCGACTGGTCCGCGGTAGAATCGACACCTAAGTCATCGAATTGAGCAAGGAGCTCATCACTGGTCGGTTTGATGGATTTGGGGGGCATTGTAAATTGCCTGTGCAATGGTTAAAGGATGAACGTTGGTTCGTCCGGCGTGAGTGGATTGCGGAGAGTCGGATAAGGAGGGAATTTGGTGTTTTGGGCGGTGGAGAACTGATGACCTGTGCCAAGAAATGTTATTGTTCACTTGTAAATTATCTGTGCATGAGACTGCATACTACTCAATGTATAGTAATATTTTTTCTCTCTCCTCTTTTTCTTCTTCTATTTCACTCTTTAATCTTTTTTTCCCTGTGGTATAAATATTTCAAGATAAATTTTCTAATTAGAACAAATTGGTAATATCAGGTTTTGATAAAGTTAATGAACTTACAGTGTACAAAGCTACAACACTATATAATTTGAGCTGGGGTTGTTATAGCAACACCAAGGACCTTTACTACTATTACCCTCAGTCAAACATCCAACTGTTACTACTAGTAGTGTAGTACGTCTAAGATTTGGATAATTTAAATACATATATATTTAGATACACATACATATATTGTCACGGTATGCTAATAGAGCGGTTCTAGTTCGATACTAGTATAAGTAGTAGATCCTGTTATATACTTCTGCTGACTATGACTGGCATTTTTACATGCCTTAGTTGCTCACCACAGATTGCCCGTAAACCCATCCCGGTAGGTGAAATGTTTATCACCGGGAGTTTCTTGTACTTCTGCCTCGTGGCCTTTGATTCTGACTCGCAGCGGACGCTTCCGCTACCCTATCCGTGAGGTTGGACAGGACGATAAGAATAACAGGGCGGACAATATCCAAAGTATTTCTCACTATGAAGACACTACTAGTATGCCATACTCACCTTCATATCCTGCATCTTCACATGTAATTATAAGATAATTATCTACTACTTTACTATTGTTAACAGAGCTTTTTTTCTTTTTCTTTTTTTTTTTTTTTTTGTGATGGCTCTGGTAGTTCATGATAAATTCCTTCAGGTGAAGGTATCGATAAAGCTGAAGTATAGTGACATTCACTCTTATGAATAAGGCTGGATAAGTCTATTGCAGTGTGTTAACATATGTTTTGAGGGTTAATTCGGTTGAAAAGGGTTCGAGTACTGGAAGCTATGGAAATTATTGCCACACCAATTAGCCATAGGTGTTATTTGGTTCCTGGCGTTTTTAAGCGGTGGCGATAAAGGAAAAGAAAAAGAAGGAGGAAAAAAATAAAAAGAATAAAAAGAAAAGAAAAGAAACAGAGAGAGGGATCAATGGTTGTGTGGAAATGTAGAATGTAAAAAGGTAAGTAAACACTAATGGTAATTTCCGTACTTCACATTCTTACAGCATAGATTATACTGAGTTTTCTGGTTCTGTCCCGTTTTTTTTTTTTCTCTCACCCTCTTCTATCTAAATTATTAAATTATTGAATTATTAAATTACTCATTTTAAGTTAGGTAGCATCCCCCAATACCTACCCATTACGTAGCTGGTTTTTCTTTTTCTTTTTTCTTTTTTTTACCTTAAACCATGTCTTTTGCGCCAGATCTCAGATCCTGAGACTATTTCCCGTCTCCTTTGATTTTGACTTCAGCATTCATAACCAATGACTATGTCAGCTTCAAGTCTCTATTTTCAAGACCATGAATGCATAAGGGTCAGTGTCCAAAATCCTACCAAAAGTGATTATCTACTGTACTCCGATACTCCGATACAGATGTAGGTATGATGTCAGGACTTTTCATCAATTACCGTACAGAAAATCAAATACAGTTTCTGCAACAGGAAACCGAGCATTCCAGGGCAGATTCAATGGAAGGGTCTGTGAGACCTCTATCTACAGGGGTTTTTGGCTATTGATAGCCTCCAATAATAATATTCTCGATTCCTTTGTTGCAACTCTTACAACCCATTCTTGAAGAATAACTAGAAAGACTATTGGTTTGAAATTATTTGTATACTACTATACTTGTCATTTCTTTCTTTTTTTTGATTTTATTTATTTATTCTTCGAAACAAGATAAGGCACAAGAGGAGACTTTTAGTTCAACACATAAGAGCAGAATGTAATACAAACAGGTAACAGTATGACAAACTAGGACCTAGTCACCCCTACCTACTACTATCCAAGTGTCCCCTGGATGGTATATTGAGCCCTTTTCCAATGGTCATCACCTATGCGGCTAGGCGGAAGATCTGTCCGGAGACGGTTTTTTTCCGGGAGAGCCCATGGCAATCATGTTGTGGGTCTACAGCAGGCAAAAATAAGGTAAAAGATCATGGAACTGCCGTATCTACTGTTAGTTAGAAATCGGGTCCTCCAGTCTTATTCATGCCCGTCTATGCTTCTACTAAGTAAGGTTAGGCAGGTAATTTAAGATACCGTGGTAACACTGATACATTACCAATGATAATCAAATTTCTTTACCTTACCTCCTAAATTGTATACAGACAAGAGATTTGTTGCTGCTGGACATGGATTAGTAGACGTATTGTACAGACACACTCCTGTCATTTTTTTTTCATCTTCCATCATTCACTACAACACAACACAACACAACACAACACTACACTACATTACCTTTTCACCTTCTATTTTCTTCATCTTCTCTGAATACTCTCTGATGCTCGCAGTAGTTGCTTGTTTAGATTTTATTTCTCTTTATCATCTTAATCTCTTCCTGTCTTCCCTCATCTCTCATTCTTCCCTCCTATTACTACTCGGTTCGCTACTTACCAGACATTGTCATTAAATCTTCCATACATCTACATAACAATCCTTCCATCCTCGTTGAGCCAGATTCTTTCCTTCTACAACCACTACTACACTCAACACGTCAACTCCCTTACAACTCCCGAGGCCATGGTCATAGGTCTCTGATCTTCTTCTAATCTTGATTCTGTGTTATTCCCACATTTCGTTTTGAAGTGTAACTGAAAGCAGAACTGGCCTTATTCACCAAACATTTCCCCCTACTTTTTCACACACACATGTTCTCTTGTGAGAAAAACCATAAGCTGGATTTTTCTAACACTTTCAAACAATTGCTGTTTTTGTTATTTGCACATTTCTGTGAAGTTGTGCTTTGCAGAATTGTCACCAACCATTTGTTGCTTGGAGCGTGGTTCAAAGCATAGTTCCTATTTTTTTTCTACTTTTCCTCTTTGGCTTGGCTTACCCGCCCGGATTTCTTACAGCGACAAACTTCTACTTCAAGGGCATTTCACACCACCACTCGCATCTTTGCGATTGCCCAATCTCCTTTCCCCTTTTCAACTCTACGGATAGTATTGTTTCTTCCCCACTAATTCGCGCTGCTGAGAGCGTGGTTTGGTCTCTTTTATCCACCTACGGGTTGGTTTTTTGACTTTTCCCTTTCAAGATCTCTCAATCTACAACATCAAAACTACTACTATCCCTGGCAGCCGTTCGCGACGTCCACAGTTTACTGTACAGGCTGATACCTTCGTCATATTTATCTAGCTGCTAGATTGACACCGCTGCACTGGCAGAATCTTTGTGTCCCGAAGGGCTTTTCATACTTGTTTCTTCTTATTCTCCCAAGGTATGTAACATCCTCGCGTATCACTACTTTTCTAGTCGTCCACCAGAATTATCTGCTGCGACTGGCTCAAACTCTTACTTTTTTTTTTTGAAAAATTAAACGTTCTCTACCATTACCCGCGCCATATTTTCACCCACCACTTTTTGTACTTTTCTTTCCCCCAATCGTTCCCTTCCCATCTTTCTCGTCCGTACCTCTTCCAGAATTGCGCTGCACGTACTACTCGTGTCTTGGCGCCGGAAGCGAACTTTTCAACCCCAGTTCTACTAACACGGTATGTCTAGGCCCATCTGGATTCTTCAACGAGAAAGATTCACGTCTTCTCATATCGCACACAATCTTAATTGCTTTCTTTTATTATTGTTTTGCGTTCGGTTTTACTCTTTAATATGGCTCCTGTCGCCCAGAGCGACATCGATATGGACAGCCATACTTCTGACATGGCCAGCCACGACTCTCAGCTGCGCCGACAATTCTCCGAGCCATTACATGCTCGTTCTACCTCAACCCAAGACTCACCCTCACCACCCCCCATGACTTCAACTTTCAATTGTGTATGGTGTGGGAAATATTTTGAGTCCTCTCATGATGATCCAATTTCTGAGAACGAAGCTCTCAAAGAACACATTGCTGCTGTGCATCCGCACATTGCTAAGTTCTCTATGTATGACGACACCGTCAATGAAGAAAAAGAATTGTCTTATGACATTGATGAGCAGCCAGAGAATGGCATTACACCGACAGCGCCAGAAACTGAAGTTGAAGATACACCAGAACTTGAAGAAGATGTTGCAGCTGATGCCACTGAGGATGGTATACTCGATGGCCCCGAGATCATTGAAAATTACGACGACAACGAGAACGATCAAATTGATATTGATGCAGAAACGGTTCAAAATGAAGCAGATGCTGAGAATCCTGAGGGAGAATCTGACTTAGCTCTCTTCAATCAGCTCCATGAATTTTCCCGCCAGGAGGACTCCGTGTCCTTAGAGAAGCGTCTTCATAACCTCTGGAATCTTCATGATATTGGCAGGTTCTCAGAAGATTACATAGACAGGTCGACAGGCAGTGAGAAGACATGGACGAAGGTTTTCCATGATCCAAAGCGTGGCAAAAAGCGGGACACAGATGATTTTCTAGTGCGCCCTGAACCGTACAAGAAAACGAAGGTCCACAAAGGAGACTTTCTTGAAATTTCACCACAAGAAGACTTTTTAGTTCAATTACGTGACCCTGAATTACGCTCGAGTGATGAGCTCTACGCTATAACCGAGAATGTAGCCAATGCCCTGAAGGCCTGGCAAGATGAACATACGGCCATCGACAAGCTCTACAAACTCGCGACGCGTCACAACATCAAGCCGACAAGCGACCCTCGAAGGCTTGAAAGGCCCGAGGTATATGAAGACAAGAAGGAGGCCATGCTTTATGGTTACAAACATGAGACTAAAGAGGACAAAGTTCGCAACCAGAACCCCTTTGTGCAGGGTGGGTTCAAGCCTACCCCAGCTCAATACCGGAAGATGGCTGCCAAGGCTGGTCCCGACAATCCAAACCCGGACGGCTGGCGTACGATTGTCAAGTTCGGCATTGAACACGTGCCCAAATTCCAGAACCCCCCCAGAGAAGAGTTTGTCGGTAAGGCAACCCGCAAACGCAAGGCGGCTGAGTTGGAAGCGGCCAACAGGGCCAATGATACCGATGAAGCGCCTTCCCAGACCCCTGCTCCAATGGAAGCAGAGCAAGAGCCACTAGTTAAGCGGCGCACTCGCGCCCGCCGGGCTGGCGTATCGGAGACTCAACAAGCAGCCTCGCAAGCGCCTCCACGTGTCTCTACGCGAGGTCGTGGTCGGGGGCGAGGGCGGGGTGCCGCTCGTGGAGTTTCTCGTGGAACATCTGAAACTCCACAACCCGCGGTGCCAGTCGTTGCGGCTCGCACTGCTGTTCGAGGTCACGGCCGTGAGACACCTGCGCCAACCAGCGGGCTTTTGCAAACACGTCCTGCCACAACTCAGCTGGCGCCAATTGAACCAGCGCCTAGCAATACACCAGCAACTGCGGCTCCCACTGGCACTCAAGTCGGAGCTTCCCAGGATGAAGCGGTTGACCCGATCGAGAAGGCTCGTCGTGACAAGATCGCGAATTCTAAGAATCCAAAACGCACGGAGGCCATGCTCAACCACTGGGCTCGGTTCAATCGGGAGGGTCGAACAAGAAACCCGAAGCGTTCCAAAGCTCAAATTGAAGCTGACCGGGCGGCTGAAGCAGCCAAAAAGGCAACCGACCTCCCAAAGACTGGATTCAAAAAGAAGAAGTCGACTAGCCCGGTTTTTGGGGGGCCTACGCGAGCCGACGCAGGCCTTGCTCCTGCACCACCGATGCCTGGGCCAGCATCACTAGCTCCCGGTCCTCCTGGATCACACCCACAACTGGCACCCATGCCTCCAGCTCCAGCCCGGGGGTCACTGGCACCATATGCGCCCATTGACCCCCGGGCTGTAGCCCCATTTCCGCCTGGTCCCCCGGGACCTCCTCATGTCCCTCCTGGGCCCCTCCAGCCGCCACCGCCGCAACCATACCACACGCCCTATCCAGACATCTACTTTCAATATGGGGCGGTGGCGGCTGGATTGCCTCCACCAGGCCACCCTCGGCCATAAGGCCATGTGTTTTCATTCTTGGTAACTGTATAGACTTCAATACCTCTGCTATAATTAATCGGGGGCATACGTACATTGTACAATTGCTTTAAATTCTGTTCATATGTATCACCATCCTGCGATCCAAGGATTCTGCCTTGGCACAAACATGTTTTAATTTCTGCTTCTGTCTTCGCGTTTTACACAATTTTCTACGGTTAGCGTGCTATGTCAGCAATAGGCGCAGGGTTTGGTTTCTTTTGCTGTACAGTTGATAGCTCACTCCTTTTTAGCTAATATTGGCTAAAACAACTTGTGGCGCCGCTTGTATGTATCTTGGACGAAAAGAAAATAAAGGATTGTATTTGTTTAGAAGACTTTATGGAAAATGCCATCTTGTTCCACACTATAAGAATTGGCTCATGGCCGTTAGGAATGGAATTTAATTAGTGGCACCCCGCTCTGCATGCAGGATTTCCCATGATTATATCCAGTTAAGACTATCGAGTATGAAAAGTACATTTGTTGGTTTCATACTAAACGAGATTGGCCAATTGTGCATAATGACTAGACAAGGATAATTCGATAAGTAACAGCGATTCCACGTGTTGCAGCAGTATTAGCAGACAGGAAGTACGCAACCCTTGTACCCCCCCGCCATCGATAATTTACCACCTCGTTCCTGTCCATCAAACAGTGCTCTCCTATTATCCACATGATTTAGGGGGTCCGACTTTACGGACCTTCCCAGTTGGGATAGACTTGAGTAACCACTTATCTCGGGACACCGGCAATGACTTTTTGGAAGTCCACAGCTGCTTGGGGGGGGAAAACATCCCATACACTGAGGGTATGTGTGTATGTTCCTGCACTAACAGAGGAAGTTGTAATGATATTATAACCTTAAGGCGATACCTATTACAGATAATTCCTTGGTTGATCTTTGTCTAAGGGCAAAAGAAGTAGACAGGATCTCGAATTCGAGCCACTGTCTAACAAAAAGATGGAAGAATAGAGTGGAGAGATCTTAAAGATTACTTGAACAGGTAATGGATATACAGCCCTGTCAGTGGCAAGGAAAATTTACCTGATTGGACGGTCAAATTAGTGCTGCGGGGATAATGGCTTTGTGATTCGTCAGGTTTTAGGTCATGATCAATGATCAGTGATCATCTTTTGTTTTTTGCGTTTGTGGAAGTTTGGGTGTTATCTCCAGGGCTGAATTTCCCGTCTCTTATTTTATTTTATTTTATCTATTATTTCATCTATTATTTTATATCTACGTTTATTTGTTTGTTTTACCATACTTAGTGAGTGGGAGAATATGAGTGGTTTTTATTTTACCCTTTTTGCTTTTTTATGAGGAAATTCTTATCCATCTGTCAGGTATAGTCATAAATGTTGTAAATTAAATTAGATAGTAGTTTACAGTTTTTTTTCTTTCTGTTATGGAAGAAAAATCGAATCCGAGCAAATTAAAGTCAAAAGAAACCGTTATTTTTCCCGTCTGTGTGACCGACCCTGAACCTTAAAAAAAAAATTTCGATTTCAAGAGTGAAAATCACATGATTAGCCTGGAATCGAGGCCCACCGTGACTTTTGCGCAATTCAAAGGCCAGCACGGATCCTTTCCCAGCATGGGTTACGTTTTACTGCAGTTCTCTGCGCCCGGTAGATGTTCCCATTGGAGCCGTTCCGACTCTGTGTATGCTGTCTATGTTAATTCCACGGTTGGGTTTCTGCAGCTTACTCCGGGTTCCCCTTTTTTAGAGCTCGGAAATACAACTCCTAGTTTATTATATGGAGCACCTGCTCCATCCATCAGGGACGGGCATGACATTGGTCACTTCGCTTCTTTAATCACTTTTTGACTCCCCCGTTGTCACCATGCTTTTTTGCTTGTCATATTGAAGCAATGTGGTCTTTTGTCAGTTTAAGCGGTCTCAATCCATACTCTCGTTCAAATATCTTGTGTAAATAACAGCGTGGGTGTTGCGTTCGTCCGAAAGACCATGTCGGCAACTCCCTCCGCAGCTCCTGGTGAGCCGAATCAACTCCAACAAATGGCCCCCACCTTGCAATTGAATCGTTCGTGCGAATCATGTCGGGGCCTGAAAGTCCGGTGTCTCCCGGACCCGTCATCTCCCAACCAATGCCAGCGATGCGTGAAAGCCAAGAGGGCTTGCATCTTTATGGCGCCCCAAAGAAGGCGCCCACGCAAGCGAACTGATTCACGAGTAGCTCAATTGGAGCGAGAGATGCGGCAGATGCGCTCTCTTCTTAAGGGCCGGTTCCGCATTGACGAGAGCAGCGCTGAAAGCTCCGGAAGCGAGGACGAGGACCAAGAAACCGATTTTGCAAACGATTCCAAAGAAAACCTATCCACAGTTCCAGATGTTCCTAGCAGTACCTCAGGGTCAATGAAACATATCGACCTTTCCCCTCGATTTGTGTCATCTTCACCGTATCCGAACAGCTTGAACTGCGGCCCTAGTTCGTGTGCGTCTGCCATTCCCAGCCACCCTGGATGTACTGCCGAACACAGCTCGGGGGTCGATGTCATCGACCGGGGTATCATCTCGATAGAACTCGCCAGTGAGCTCGTGATATTTTATATCGCGGAACTTGCAGCTTTTGCCCCCACGGTCTTGCTCCCATCAGACACTACCGCCTCACAACTGCGTCAGTCGAAGCCGGTGCTTTTCCTTTCCATCATAGCGGCAGCGGCCATTTCTGTGGATAACGGTTTAGCTGTTGTCTTGAACCGCGAGCTGGTCCGACTATATGCAGAATGTTTTTTCATCAATGGAGACAAATCATTAGAATTAGTACAGGCTTTGCTTCTAATGATCATCTTCTACTATCCACCAGATTCGCCGTTGAAACTGCAGAATTATCAGTATACTCATGTCGCTGCCACTATGGCCCTTGAGATTGGACTGGCGTCAAAATTTAGAGTTCCAAACAGCACAGGCCGCAAGTCGAATAAACGTAATGCGTTTGATGAGCATATGGCCGAGCAAGCCAGAGCGATACTGGGGTGTTATCACTTAGCGTCGAAGTGAGAATAAATGTGCAAATAGAATGAGATAGCTGCTAACATAACACAGTGTGGCGATGAAAACCCGCCGGCCCAACTTGCTGCTTTTCAACGACTGGATGAGCGAGTGTTTGAAGCACTTAGAGCGCTCACCAAACGTGACGGATAGGCAGATGGCTACTTGGTTCGAGCTTCAAAAGATCGTCGACCAGGCCATGGTTTCTTTCGGTCTCGATGACACCAGCTCGACCGCTTCACTAACAGAATCACGCGTCCAAGTCGTGTTGAGGTGGTTTGACAATCAAATGCAGAATTGGAAAAAGAATATTCCCTCGGACATGCTTACAGGTAACAATCCGTCTACCAAGTTGGAGAATGCCTCCAAGCGGGAGCTGACATCGTTTACCTTATAGTATTCATGACGTTTGAATATCATTACACCAATCTTGCCATATACGAGCTGGGTGTCGGGGAGGGCTACCGGGATCCCGATGCTATCAAGCAGCAATACTATACATTGCCAGCGCCGGAGGATGATAATAGACAGTCCAAATCCCCGCTGAGCGCTGTTCGTGTAGACCTCACAATTAAATGGATGAACACAGCCCATGAGATGCTCGATTTCTTTCTCAGTTGTGACACGGACCTCATGCGGAGGCTTTCCAATCTCATATATACTCGAGTTGGTGTAGCCTTCATGTCTCTTTTGAAGATCTATTTCTCGGTTAGATCCGGGACATTGGGAGAATTCGTGGATCTCCAGAGCATCAACGTCGAAATGTACTTAGAGACAATGACAAGGAAGCTCACAGAGGCAAGCGGAAACATGAAGTATAAGATTCCAAGCCGGTGGCTATATATCGTCGGCGTCAAGGCTCGGAACTGGTACGACCGGTTACAGCAACGACAGGTGCAGAACACGGCAAGCTTCGTCCCGCCTCCCGTGAATCCACAAGGATCCCAGGTTCAGGCACCTATTCCAACACCGCAGTACACTTCGGCTGATCCCGTACAGCCAGGGATTGCACTTGGTATGAGCGCCGATGTGTCACAAGATCCTGGATACCACCCCGGAGGCTATGCAGTGCCCGCGAGCATACACCCGACATGGCAAACTGAGCAAGCCAACCATCAAGCATTTCTTAACATGAATCAATATGCAGGCTACCAAGCGCCTGTGATACCAGCCCATTATCCGTATGAGACTCCCCAGCCACATGCTCCGTCAGATCATGTGCTGCGTAGCCATCCCTTACCCCCAAGAATGGGCTTGGAAATTGATGGCTGGCTCCCAGATGGAAGTATATGCGGGGCACCTCAACTGCCTGGGATGTAAAGCGATGCAATACCTCAGATTCCTGCCCTGAACGTGGTCTTGCATTTGACAAGGTGCATGAAGAGGCACAGGATCTCCTCACTCACGAGTCATGAACCATCATCGTTGTATACAGTTAGAATCAATTATTCAAAGACAGAGACCAACATAACGGATAGTTTGACAAAATCCAAATGAAATCAAAATTTGCGTGTACAGCGTTCGAAGCGAAAAAGTGGAGGAAAGATCCAAACTCACCAAATAAAAGGTACACGCGGGAGAAACTTCGGAAAAAGGGTTGCGTATTCCACGTATCGGAGCCTCGGTGGACACGGGAAAATCCGACCCAATGCATGGGAATTGGTGCATTAAATATACGGCTATGAACATTTGATCCACAACTAGAAGGTGTTGGGATTGAAATGCATCAGGTATAATGGCCTATACTATAGTTGTCTGGTCTATGGGTCTGTGTAAGACTAGTTGCCGCAGGTTTGTTTAGGCGCATTCCACAAAGATTGCCCTGCTCAATGACGGAAGTCCGATTGGTAACCCCAACTCTTTTCTCAACCGAAAGTGAGAGCAAGAAGACGATGTACATAGATTCATATTTATTTCTTTAGTATTTAAAATATAGATATACAACCCCCGATATCTGCATGAGGGTTACGACTTTGCCCAGCAGGACCCTGTACCCTCTGAGCATTCTATGACGTAGAATTTTGTAAAACCTGAACCCTAACAAACCCCCAACCCTATAAAACCATCCGAAAACGACCATATGAATACGAGATAAAGAGAATAAGAATAAACTGTCCAAAAGAAACATTCGAACTAGCCGACTTATCAGATCTCTCTCGCAAAGAGCCCTCATCCCGTCAGCACTCTAGTCAAGTCTACCAAGCCTACAACCTACATACTATGTGACTCCGTTTTAGGTGCACTGATCGAACAGGCCCGTTTCAAGGCCGACAACGCTAGAGAGGACCTGTCGAATCCACATTCTGAGCCAGTAGCGGGCGTGCAAACCGATCAGAGCCGAACTTCTGGGCAGGATTTGGATAAAGGTGGTACAACTAAAGTGGCGACTGAGGAGGGCCATTCATCTAGAATGTGAGTGAGACTTTGCTTTTGGCATTTGTGTTGTTGGATATGAGTGTGGTTGCTGATGAGGGTTTTGTAGGGTTGAGCGGATGACGGGGCCTTCGGGGATTAATTAGGATTCTGGTGGTCTTTTTCTTCTGTCTTTTTTTTTTTTTTTTTTTTTGTATGTATATTCTAGATTGGTAGTTGAGTAGATAATTAGAATTATAAAATCAATGAGCGAGTTGTTACAGGGTATATAAAGATAGTGGTGTTTCAATTTCTAGAATTAGAGAAAAATTCTAGTAATACTTGTAGATGAATCGAAGATGTTCATAACTTCATAAATAGAAAGTATGGAAAGAAGCTCAAGTGGATAAATGTCTCCGAGAGTCCCTTAAAACGAAAAGAAAATAAAAAAAACTTCCGTAAATTACTTGAACAAGAACAACCCCAGATTATCTAATAATTCATTGTAAAAAAGACGTATTGTCATTGTAATTTAGGATGTTCTGGATCGTCGGAAGTTAGAAGTAATAAAACAAATTGACGTACAAAACGTAAAACATAACTTGGTTTAATTAGTAGTAATTAAACATGCAGATATAGCTATTTGATCTGTTGATCCTTGGTATTATTACCAAGTTTTGGTGCAGAAGGCAAAAAAAAAAAAAAAAAAAAAAAGTACTGACGTGACGACGATGGTTCTTCCGCAACCACGGGTTCATTCCATTTCCACTTCTCCATTGCCCGCTTTCGGTACCCCCGATTGCACCACACTTCCCGGTCGCAGAGAGGCCTAGTTTTGAGACCGGTTGTCGAACAATAATCAGTTGTATAGAACTTTCTACTCCAGTTTCTGTACTCCCGAGCCTTTTCCTTTCCTTCTGTCGTCCGTTCAATCGGTCCTACCACGCCACGCCCGGTTCACCACTAGTGCTTTGCTGCCTATCAGTTCGGCCAGCCGAGATATTATTTCCACCCCTGAGTCTCCACCGCAGTCGATATTACATTAAATCCAAAACGATCTGCCATTATCGTCGGCCACTGAGCACATACCGGAAAATTTCCACGGTCTGAGCTCCCAAAAAAAAAACCAACGCCTTCTGTGCCCGGTGTGTGCGAGAACACTGCAGCTCCGACCTATAGCTTCGCCTTAGCGCGGATGGGTCATCACATGCGCGGTCCATGCGGGAATTTGCACGGTGGTTAATACACGACGGGGCAATTGAAGCATTTTTCCAGTTTAGGACTCTTCCATGAAGTATGACCTCAGTCTCGAGTGCGCCTGTTGACCATTCAGTCGACCCCTCCGTCGATCATTCCCAGCCCGCTTCGCATAACTCGGAGAATCCTCACCCCACCGCGGCGGAGGCCAGCGGAGCTCCCACTGACGGGCACAACCAGGAGAACGCGGATAGGACGTTTGGAGGCGATTCGGAGAAGGGGGCTAGTGCGGATCATCATGGACGGGATACGGGGTCGTCGGTGCAGGGCGTAGATGAGTTCGGGCTCCCTATTCGAGCACGGTCGAGACCTGTTCGGTCAGAGACCAACTCTACGGCTGATGAAGAGTTTCACGATGTTGGGGAGACGGTCTCACGCTCAGAAAGTGTTGCGGCAAGGGATCAGCAGAACAAAGAAGGGACGGAAGAGCCAAAGTTAAAGGAAGTGTTGAAGGAGGAGAACACGCAGGCTTTTGAAACCGATAAAGACGGTGACAAAGGAACACAACTGCCACGAATGATACCGAAATCGCCGAAGCTTGAGCGGTCGCAGGAGAAAAAATGTAATGATGAATCCGTGAGCAGTGAAAAACAAGACGCTCTTGATAATACGCCCCCAGACGATGAGGGTGGACCACCACCACCTTACACGGAGAAGCCGACTTTAGAAAGCTCTACGTCACAGACGCATGCCACGCAAAAGAAGCGTTCGAGTATACAAGCATCGGAATGGTCACATCAACGATTGAATGAGCCCAAAGATTCCGAGGGCGAAAGTGAAGCAGAAAGCGATGGCGGGTGGCAGGATATGCCCGCCATCGATGAGTTTGATGTGTACGATGACTTTGGGCGACTAGTCGCTCGTGGCGCTAAACCAGAGGACAATGATGCAGTTTACAAAGGCCTTGGAGGGGCAGGGAAAGGATACACTCGGGTACAGCTCGATGAGGATGCCCAGTCAGCGACAAGTCTAGATGAAGACACGAGCTACCTTTTCAGAGAAAACGCTCAGAATGCTGCCGGCGTAGAGGGAGAAGAACTGCGTGATTCCGTTAGCCAATTGCAAGCCACAAAAGATCTGTTGACAGAAAGTCAACGTATAGCATATGTTGGGGTGGCCAGACTGTCTATATTCCAGATGACTAGGGATCTGGATAGGGCTCCCTCAACTAACGGCACACGCAAGACAAAACAAAAGAGCATCGACTCAATGCGTAAATGGGGCCAAGCAATGATGGCAAGAATATATGCTCATATGGAAATTGATACTGCTGAGCAACTGATGATTGAGCAGCTGGCTGAACATGGTGTGCAGCCTGCAGATCTAGTTCGCCCCCTCATGCAGAATGCCCGGGTAAAGAATCCTTTAGCTGAAGAAACCGACACTCCCAAGAAGTCAATGTCTTCTCCGACCTCCCCTGGTCTTAAGGGTGACTACCGCAGTAGCGTCTCCTCAGAGCTTGGCAGGACTTCCAGGTCAACATCGCCTCCACCTTACGAAACTCACGAGGGCGAAGATCTTCCGGAGGTTCGAACACCATCTCAGCTACCTACATCCGCAAAGATTGACATAGATCTCCGGTGGACGGTGTTGTGTGATCTTTTCCTTGTGCTCATTGCAGACTCGGCATACGATGCGCGGTCGCGGACCTTGCTCGAAAGAGTAGGTGAATCCATGGAAATCTCATGGTTGCAGATCTCTCGGTTCGAGAAACGTGTCATCGATGCGCTTGAGATGCAAGAAGAAGCGGACAAAGAAACCTGGGATGAGTCTGACCACATGGAAAAACGTCGAAAGATGGACTTGAAGCGAAAGTTTATGGTAATGGGCTTAGCCACAGTAGGAGGTGGACTGGTCATTGGCCTGTCTGCTGGTCTTCTAGCTCCAGTTATAGGTGCCGGTATTGCAGCTGGTTTTACTACCGTTGGCATTTCAGGAACGAGCGCATTCCTGGGAGGCGTAGGTGGTACTGCATTAATCGCTTCCGGAGGTACCTTGACGGGTACCACGATCGGTTTGCGAGCTTCTAACAGACGTACGGGTGCTGTGCGCACGTTTGAGTATCGCCCCTTGCACAATAATAAACGGGTCAATTTAATTGTCACAGTTTCCGGTTGGATGACTGGCAAGGTGGATGACGTCCGGCTGCCTTTCAGTACAGTGGACCCTATTATGGGCGATCTGTATTCGGTCCTGTGGGAGCCCGAGATGCTTCGGAGCATGGGTGATACAATCAATATTCTCGCTACGGAGGTAGGTATTGCTTTAGACTCAATGGACACTTGTGCGTAGTAGCTAACATGGGAGAATAGGCCTTGACTCAAGGACTACAGCAAATCCTCGGAAGCACTGTGCTTGTGGCTTTAATGGCCTCGCTACAGCTACCTCTAGTCCTTACGAAGCTGTCGTACTTGATTGATAATCCATGGATTGTCTCATTGGCTCGTGCGAATGCCGCTGGACTTATCCTTGCTGATTCCTTGATGGAGCACAACCTGGGCAAGCGGCCCGTTACTCTCCTGGGGTTTTCTCTCGGATCAAGACTTATCTTCTCTTGCCTGAAAGAACTTGCAGACAGAGGCGCGCATGGGCTTGTCCAGAACGTTTATATGTTCGGATCTCCCATCGTGGCAAACAAAGACGAATACCTGAAGGCCCGCAGTGTGGTATCTGGTCGTTTTGTCAATGGGTATTCTTCGAATGATTGGATTCTGGGTTACCTCTTCCGCGCTACAAGTGGTGGGATCATGCGCGTAGCTGGTCTTGCTCCAGTGGAAGGAGTTCCCGGGCTTGAGAACTTCGATGTCACCAAACTTGTTAACGGCCACATGGATTACCGTGCAGCGATGCCGCGACTGCTGAAAGAAGTCGGGTGGGAGGTCTTGAGTGAGGAATTTGCAGAGCTTGAAGACCCCGATCCCGAGAACCATGCGGAGCGGCAAAGGGAGCTTATCCGTGAAATCGACGAAGCTCGGCGACAAGCCGAGGCTAAGCCAGAGAAGAAACGGTTCGGCCTGTTCAAACGGGGGAAACTAGCTCAGAAAAAGGGCTGGGAAACATACGATGTCGAGCGCAACAATGCTCAGCCCCGGGATTCGAGTGACAGCAATGGAGCCGGAAGCGTGCTGTTTGATATTGATGCGATCAGAGCCGAGCTCGCATCTGAGAGTATTGAAGTCAAGCAGCTCGAGTCAACACTTCCTCCAATTAAGTTAGATTTGAACTCCCCTTCTAGTCCTTCCCCGGCTGCCACAACACCGTCAGACAAAAATTCCAAGGCTGCTAGCATAGACAAGTCCGCTTCACCCCCACCTCCGCAACCTTATTTCGGACACGGCAATGCTACCGAATCACGTCCTTCCATACATGAAGAACAAGTTGAGATGACCTTTGATACCTCTTACCATGAACCACCTCAGCGCTCTCATTCGTTTTATGAGCCCACACCAGCCGCTTCAATTGACCCCCACCCTACCCGGCCAGAATTGCGGCCCTCCATGACGATGCCCGCTAGCGTTGGCGCCACTGCGCTAGGAGCTTTGGCCCTGGAGCCTAACGCCTGGGCTGACCATGACATAGGGGATGGGGAAGAAGGAGAAATCCATATGAGCTTTGAATGATGATTTCCACGACTTTAGAAAATAATAGAACGAAGACAGTTTTTGTCCTCAGCTTGGTTACACGGTGTTTGAAGTCAGATGATTGACGCAGTTTCCTGCTAGACCGGTCTTTATTGCTTCACTCTTCATTCTATGCTTTACATTCGCAGCTACAGAGGGTGTTGATTCATCGGTTTCTGTCGAATTGATGGAACTGGGCAGTCATACTGTTTATTTGGATCTCACCCGAAGTGCATACTTTTTTTTTGTTCTTTGCATTATATTCTATTTGTTGAAGGCATGGTACATCATACTAATTAGCATAAGGCCTTTGTTTTCTTTACTTTACCTTTTTGTTCTCGAGCGCGTTCTTTCTCTCAGCATGTCTTTGTACGCATTAGCTACTAGAGCAGCATTAACACAAGTTAACGTTAAGGACTGTATTTGCATACAAGATAGGAGTAACGTTGTCTCTGAAACCCGGATATCTAGGGCGTGATAAATAGAGAAGATAAAAAAGCCCTAGTTAATAAATTGAGTGAGGAAGTAGTTGTCAGCTGCTTTTGTAATTTAGATGCGGAGTTAAAGCGACGGATAGCGTGTCACCAGTCACCACACGCGTTCCTTCATCGTCTTCCTGCCACCTTCAATTTCCAGAACGATTTCTCCATCGACCATCCCACATTTTTGCAGATTGATTAGCAAGAATGTCAGTTTGAGGGTATCTATCTAATCAACCTTTTTGTCTCAACAAATGCGGCCCCTCTCCCTTCGCGAATAGGTGTACGACTACAGCTTCTCCGCGACCATAACGAAAATGGTAAATCCCGCTCGGCCAAATTCAAGCTACAACAACGTTCGCTTGACAAGGGCCAACTTCAATGGTCAATCTCTTCACTCGAAATTCAGGAACCAAGAGAACTCCGAACCTCCCCCGAAACCCGAGCCTGCGACGGACGATGAACCCCTCAGCTCCAGCGAAGAAGAGCAGAGTAACGCTGTCGCATCCGACGAGGAAATCGGCGACGTAAGCAAGTTCCAGGCACCACGGCCGACTTTGGAGGAAAAGCTTGCTAGTAGCGCGCAGGATGATGGGCAAAGTTCGCGAACGCCGCGGTCAAAGAAGGGGAGGAACGGCGCCAGGGGTTCGGGCTCCACCCGTAAAAGGACCTTGAATAATACTACAGACGGCAATGATGATGATGATGACGGCGACGACAACCTGTTCTCAGATATGTTTCGTTCATCGCAGGGACCCAAGAGGTTTAAGGCCGCCGACTACGGGAGAAATCGCAACTCCGGGGTCTACTCGAGGACACCGAGCTCTAGTATGACGCCCGTGCAGATGGGATCGTCTCCTCCATCTAGCAGACGACGGCCGAAGTCAGCTACTACCACGCCCACGGCTAAGAGTTCCCAGAAGAAACAAGAGAAAGCTTCGCAGAGCGACGGTTTCAAGGTTCCCCTCGACATTGATAAAGCTCGCAACTCCCCTACATTCAAAGCACCTCCTCCCTTCCCCAATGATCTTATCTCTAGCTCCTCTCTAGCTCCATCTTCCGCGCGAGACCCACCCATCTTTGATGTCGATGACAACGATATCTCTTCCCCTAGTTCCTCACTTAGCTCTGCGCTTTCCTACGACCTTCAAGATCTTTCGGATGTGGAGAAAGATATGTTAGATGACGTGCACGACACCTCAATTACGAAACAAGCCCTTTGCCCCTGGTGTAAGGGACCTGTAGATCCAGAGCTTCTACTGAGATTCCAGTCCCAACCAAATCAACGTATTCGGGAGCAGCAACGGTTTTGTGACTCCCACAAAGACTCTACAGCCGAGAAAGAGTGGCAGAACAAAGGTTACCCGGAGATCGATTGGAGCAAATTTGATGATCGCATTCGTCGTCACTTTGTCGACTTGGAAGGCATCCTAGTACCCGATAGCCACTCCTATTACAGAAATCTCCTTGACTCGGCTTTGAAAGCGGGCAAGGCTAAGAATTTCCGTTTGTCCTTGGAGGGAGATGGATTGGAGACTATCTCGTGCGGATATTATGGGACTAAAGGAGCCGGGAAAATGTAAGACCAGCCCTTTTCGTCATTTATCATTGGATTTCAGGCTAACGCAAGATCCACACAGGTTACAAGCACTCACTGAGCGTTTCTCTCGTAAGCTGCGTCGCTTGGCGGTCGACGACCATATTGTCAAAACCGCCGGAGTCGTTGGGTACGCACAAGCTGTACTCGTTCCAGAGCTGGCCGTCAGACTTGTCAAAGAAGATATGGCTGTGAGCGACGATGTGGCGCGACAGATTTTGCGAGAAAGCATCGACATTGGTGAAAAATTGAACCCTGCGCAGAATGACGTAGTTCCAATCCCCGAGGACGGTAAGGAAAACCACAGCCTCGAACCAAAAGATGCTTCAATCTCAGTCTAAGGCGAGGATTTACATACTTTTCCGCATTAAATATTCTGTATATAAGAGAAGCATAGCCCGTGATACCTCTTGTTGCGTGTGTTTGAGATGACGATGACGGAAGATTGTTTCATATCCGCGGCGTATGGCGTGCGTCCAATGAATGGCATGAAATGCTTGAATTAGTTGTTATTGTATGGAATTATTTTCGCTAAGAACGAAATGCATGTATAAAAGGAACCCTCGCTCTTGAATCTCATGGCTGTATCGTCCTGGACTTTGTATTTATGAAGAGGAAGGCCGTAATATGTACATAAAAGATATGTGGTGACTGGTGTTTTTACTGGGAATTAAGGTTTGACCTCCAAAACACATCACCCAAAATGGAAAGGCTCGTTACCGGAAGGCTTACTTCGGGTACGTTTCCGTCGGATCTCCGCATTGACGATAGATAACGTACCCAATGACTCGTTATTACGTATGATTAGATAAACCACGTCTTTTCCCTCCGCTGCAATTGAATAACAAACTGTTCATCCTCCCCCATGTCACACCTCATGATTTCAACCGTCATCCTTCCCTCAACCTTACCATAAGCTACGTAGTTAACCATGCCTCCCGAAATGAGGGAGAAAAACATGGTTCCCACCATGGCTACATCAGAATCAACACCTCTCCTGCGAGAGGTGGACGTCGCTCCAACACGGCACCGTTATCCTCATGATAAGCTGCGGCGGCTTTGCACCTATAGTCTCGGCATGCTTCTTGTGATTGCTACCGTTTTGTTTCTCCTCCCCTCAGCTGTGCTACCCCGGGAACATGGTTCCATATGGTCTTACTTCCCCGGGTCCAACCCATTTCCTCATTCTTCCTGGCCTCACAGCTACGGTCTGAGCTACAAGGATCTGCAGACCATCCTTCAAGAGACCCCAACGCCCGAAAAGGAGCGGGAATGGAGCAGTTATTATACGGCTGGTCCTCATCTGGCGGGCAAGAACTTGAGCCAAGCGATTTGGACCAAGGAACGGTGGGAGGAACTCGGTGTTCAGGAAACCGAAATTGTAGCCTATGATGTTTACATTAATTATCCCTTGGACCATCGGCTTGCTCTGTTGAAGAAATCCGGAGATAAGACTGAGGTGACCTTTGAGGCTTCTCTCGAGGAAGATGTCCTCGAGGAGGACCATACCAGCGGTCTGCCCGATCGCGTCCCTACTTTCCATGGCTACTCAGCGAGTGGAAACGTGACGGCGCCCTTCGTCTATGTTAACTTCGGTACATACGCCGACTACCAGGACTTGGTTGATCGCAATGTCAGCCTTGAGGGCAAGATTGCTATTGCCAAGTATGGTCGCATTTTCCGCGGACTGAAAGTAAAGCGGGCCCAGGAGCTCGGAATGGTGGGTGTGATCTTGTATGATGACCCGCAACAGGATGGTGAGATTACGGAGGAAAATGGATACAAAGCCTACCCCGAGGGGCCTGCACGGAATCCGAGTGCAGTGCAACGTGGGAGTACCCAATTTTTAAGTGAGTCTTCTTGAGTTTTTTTTTTTTTT
>ML742064.1:0-144131 GCA_009193465.1 Aspergillus avenaceus
AAAAAAAAAAAAAGTGATCATGGATCCCAACGCGACCGGCTTCCCCATGTTGCAGCAGCAACAGCAGCAACACACTGGCTTTCCTGTCACCTCACAAAGTCCACAACAATTCCCTTACTATGCCAATGCCATGCCTTCGTTTCCCCAGCAGAAAACTACCGCCCACCTGCCACAACAGCATTCTTTCGGTGCCATGCCGATGCAGCCAGGCGCCCCCGGTGGAGCTATGATGCCGTCGGCTTTTCCCCAACATTCATCGGGTATGTCGCACTTTTCGGTGCTCGTTTGATTTGATTGTCCCATTAGTCTCCTTTTCGGTGGCTTTGTTGTCCCCCTTTTTTGATTGTTTCCCGGCCCTTTGTGTGTCTGTTTACTCCACGCTATGATTCTCTCCCCACTCTTTCAGCTGAAGGGTGGTAGCCGTCAGTCCCAAGGGTCCATTCAGTGACACAGGCGGTTGCGCTCCGGCGGATGATCGTCCAGGGTGCCTTATTATCATTATTATTGTCATTTTTTTTTTTTTTTTTTTTTTTTTTTTTTTTTTTTTTTTTTGAGGGAAAGGGTTTTTTTTCCATTTTTTTTTTTTTTTTTTTATCATTCTAAACCATTTAGTTCCTCCTTGCGTCATTGGAGTATCTGTGACAAGCCGCTAACGGTGTGTGATCTTCGGTCTTAGCACCCCATCCTAACTTCTCTGCTCCTTACACCCAACCACCTGTCTCCGCGACCATGAACCAGTTTATGCCACCCCAGACGACGGCTCCCTCTACCCCAGCTGCAACTCTTCCGCCCACCGCTACACCTTCCTACCCCCAGAATATGGCTTCCCTCTCGAATAACATGGTTCAACCCCAGCCCCAAAGGCCTGCGCCGCAACCGAACCCTCCGCAGGCGTCGGCGCCTCCGATGACTCCGGCGGCCGTGGCACGCGAGAAGGCACGCGTGACGGTGCTGTTGGATATCAACTCGATGTTGTTGCAGGAGGTGGTCAATTTACAAGAGGCCGGCAAGGCAGGGGGTCCTCCTTCTCAACCGCCGGAGAACAACCCGTCGTCGGATCAGCCTCCAGCTCCCGAACCCCCGAGGGGCCCGACTCAGAAGCCCAGTCCGGAGTATTTTGACTGCATGCGTCGTCTGCAGGCCAATCTGGCGTACCTGGCGACGATCGCCGACCGTGCGAAGAAATCCGGCGGCGTGCCCCCGAGCGCTCCGCAGATCATGACGCCGCCCCCGCACACATCATCCATGAATGAAATCTACAAGAAGCTCGTGGAACTCTTCCCCCGCACCGGACCGGGTGCTGGCCCTCAGCCGAATCTCCAGAACGCGCAGGGCAACGGTAAGCCCAGTCCGTCGCCCGCCACAGAGACGGTCGTTTGAGAGATGATACGATCAGTCTTGTACAATCTCCTCTATGTAACCGTTTGTGAGTTTCTTGGAACGCATCCGACATCAAAGCTCCAGGAACACCACTCCCCGGCGTTGTTGGCCGAATGGAGACTCGCGTTGACCGATGGTTTCCGTCCCATTCACGACATCTTCACGAAGCCTTCCGATTTCGGCTCCAGAAAGTAACTGTCCTGATATCGCCGAGTAGATTCACGGCTGGGAGGCACCGATGCGGCGATAGTCAGCCTCGGAGCATATGAATTTACCGTAAAAAAACATTTGGATGGGATGTTCTGAAGGGAATAGCCCCGGGACCGCTGTGCTGGGATCGGGCTGGAATTAAATAGTATGCATTATCTGATGAAATGCGGACCTGTTGAAAGTGATGACCATCCTCAGTTAGCGTTGACCAATCTACTGTAAATTCCCAGGTATTCCAGTATCCATGCAGAGGGCACCAATGATCATGTGTGGAGCGCTGTAGAGCTAGGTGTTACACCGTAGGGAGAACGTGGATTATGTTTTGCAGCAGATGATCAATTATCCTGGTTTGTGCCACCGCAAGATATTCTGACAATTTGAATTTCCTTCTATAATTTGATGGAATTGATGGAATTGATGAAATGGATGGTTTTGTTTATACAGTAGATCACGAGTTATCAGATGATTGCGGACCAATGACAGTGACGGATAAGGGGATCTTCCGTTTCTTTTTTTCTGTTACGGTAGCAGCGAACTTTCCAATTCCAACCACTTCTCTTCTCTTTCTTTCTTCCTCCCCATCCATCTCTCCCCTTTATTCCCCCTCCCCCCTTTCTTCCCTTTCTTTTTCATCGCACTTTCCGTGACAAGACCCGTGGGTCTGGTGGATGTCTTGTTCCTCGCTCCTGGCGTGCCGAAGGAGCTTGTCTGTCGCTACTACATCACCCGTCACTACGAGTGTGATTCCTAAATCATCACCTTATTCCTATTCATCTCAACCTTCTTCTACAGTATCTCGGTTCCCCGGATCTGCGTATTTGCCAGTGTTATCTCCCGTTGCGCCATTGACTTTTCGCTACATTCAGCCTTCCTCAGTCGGCTGTTCCCCGGGTCCTCAGCCGCGGTCATACGCCACCGGATCCGCAAATAGCTTCCATCGTCACACATATCGGTCATTCTGTTATCTTGGACGGTCTTCTGACCCCCATCGCTGTTCCCGTGATCGGAAATCGAAGAGAATGGATCTGAACGGAGACGCAAGCGCGAAACGGAAGCGCAGTTCCCTGGCACCCGCGGAACGTCCCTCTAAACATCTTAAACCCGAGAGCTCGACACTAACCCCCGGAGACTCCACCCCCGCTAATGGCACCGTCTACGACATAGAGGATGAGGATGATGGGGGGCGTCTTCTGCCCCTCGGGCCCGCTCAGGCGGATTCGCCCGAGTGGCAAGCTACGATCGAGGAGGTGGTGAAGAGTGTGGTTTCTATCCATTTCTGTCAGACTTGTTCATTTGATACCGAATTATCTATGAGTAGTCAGGCTACCGGTTTTGTAGTCGATGCCGAAAAGGGCTATATCTTGACCAATCGTCATGTGGTCTGTCCCGGCCCCTTTTGGGGGTATTGTATTTTCGATAATCATGAGGAAGTAAGTTGGACATTAAGTTTTCCCTTTCCCTCCCGCCTAGAGATTGGGAGAGGGAAAAAAGGGAAGCAAAAATGATATATACTGTAAAAAATGCTGATAAAGGGGGGCTTAGTGCGACGTTCGTCCCGTGTATCGGGACCCTGTACACGATTTTGGTATCCTTAAATTCGACCCCAAGGCCATTCGATATATGAATTTAACGGAGCTTAAGCTCCAACCGGACGCGGCGCGTGTGGGCTCGGAAATTCGCGTGGTGGGGAATGACGCCGGAGAAAAACTGAGTATCTTATCGGGAGTAATCAGTCGACTCGACCGAAATGCGCCGGAATACGGCGAGGGCTACAGTGATTTCAACACCAACTACATCCAGGCAGCTGCCGCGGCCAGCGGTGGTAGCTCTGGAAGTCCGGTCGTCAACATCGACGGTCACGCGATTGCGCTGCAGGCCGGTGGGCGTGCAGACGGTGCGGCCACCGACTACTTTCTGCCCTTGGATCGTCCACTGCGTGCGCTGGAATGCATACGCCGTAGCGAGCCTGTCACCCGAGGCACCATCCAAACCCAGTGGATCCTGAAACCGTTCGACGAATGTCGTCGGCTGGGCCTCACACCGGAATGGGAAGATAAGGTGCGCAAAGTGGCCCCCACGGAGACGAGTATGCTGGTGGCAGAAATCATCTTGCCCGAGGGACCCGCCGATGGAAAACTGGAGGAGGGGGACGTGCTCCTGCAGGTCAATGGTGAGCTGCTGACGCAGTTCATCCGGTTGGATGATATCTTGGATTCGAGCGTTGGGCACACAGTGCGTCTGCTGGTGCAAAGAGGCGGTCAAGATGTGGAGATCGAATGCCAAGTGGGCGACCTGCATGCCATCACACCGGATCGATTCGTGACCGTCGCCGGTGGCACGTTCCACGATCTGTCCTATCAGCAATCCCGACTGTACGCTATTGCCACGCGCGGGGTCTACGTCTGCGAGGCCGCCGGCTCGTTCAAGTTGGAAAACACCCTGTCCGGATGGCTCATCGATTCGGTGGACAAGCGTCCCACCCGGAACCTGGATGAATTTGTCGAGGTCATGAAGACCATTCCGGACCGCTCGCGAGTCGTCATCTCGTATCGACACATTCGCGATCTCCACACGCGGGGTACCAGTATCGTCTACATCGACCGCCACTGGCACCCCAAGATGCGACTGGCGGTGCGCAACGACGAGTCCGGCCTCTGGGACTTTTCTGATCTGGCGGACCCCCTGCCGGCCATCCCCCCCGTGCCAAGGAAGGCCGACTTCATCCAGCTCGACGGCGTCAGCCAGCCCGCGGCTGCAGAAATCGTGCGCAGCTTCGTGCGGGTGTCATGCACGATGCCCTTGAAGCTGGACGGCTATCCACAGGCCAAGAAAACCGGATTTGGGCTCGTCATCGACGCCGAGAAAGGCTTGGTGGTCGTCTCGCGCGCCATTGTCCCGTACGACCTCTGCGACATCAACATCACCGTCGCGGATTCGATCATCGTCGCCGCCAAGGTGGTCTTCCTGCATCCCCTGCAGAACTACACCATTGTCCAGTATGATCCGAGCTTGGTGCAGGCACCCGTGCAGAGTGCCAAGCTCAGCACGGAATACATCAAGCAGGGACAGGACACCATCTTCGTCGGGTTCAACCAAAACTTCCGCATTGTCGTGGCAAAGACAGCTGTCACCGACATCACCACCGTCTCAATTCCGGCCAATGCGTCGGCACCACGTTACCGCGCCATCAATCTGGACGCCGTCACGGTGGACACCGGCCTGAGTGGCCAGTGCTCGAACGGCGTGCTGATTGGCGAGGACGGCGTCGTGCAAGCGCTGTGGTTGAACTACCTGGGCGAACGCACGGCCAGCTCGCACAAGGATGTGGAATACCATCTCGGATTTGCGACGCCGTCGCTGCTGCCCGTCGTCTCCAAGATCCAGCAGGGCGTGATGCCCAAGCTGCGCATCTTGAACATGGAGAGCTACGTGGTCCAGATGAGCCAGGCCCGGATCATGGGCGTGTCGGAAGACTGGATCCAGAAGGTGACGCAGGCGAATCCGTCGCGCCACCAGCTCTTCATGGTGCGCAAGGTGGACTGCCCGCCAGCTGGGTTCAAGAACACGGCCGACTCGTTCCAGGAGGGCGATATTATCTTGACGCTGGACGGCCAACTGATCACACGTGTCTCTGAGCTCGATGTGATGTACGACAAGGACGTGTTGGAGGCTCTGATCGTGCGGAACGGACAGGAGATGCGCCTCCAGGTGCCGACAGTGTCGACCGCCGATCTGGAAACTGACCGGGCGGTGGTGTTCTGCGGCGCCGTGCTGCAGAAGCCGCACCACGCGGTCCGCCAGCAGATCTCCAAGCTCCACAGCGAGATCTACGTGAGCGCAAGGGTGCGTCTATCTTATGAAAGTGTCAGGAAAATGCCAAGCTAATAGTGAACAGAGTCGCGGTTCGCCTTCTTATCAGTACGGCCTGGCGCCGACCAATTTCCTCACGGCGGTCAACGGCGTGCCCACACCGAACCTCGACAGCTTCGTGAAAGAAGTGAGCAAGATTCCGGACAACACGTATTTCCGTCTGCGTGCGGTTACGTTTGACAATGTGCCGTGGGTGGTGACCATGAAGAAGAACGACCACTACGTAAGTGATTCCTGTCTTGTTGTATTGTACATGCTAACGGTCTAGTTCCCCATGTCGGAATATATCAAGGATTCGTCCAAGAGCTGCGGCTGGAGAACGGTGTCTCACGACAAGGCCAAGCATCGCGATGGGATTGCGCCTGATGTGGCCAACTTGAATCCGGATGCGATGGACGAGGGGTATGACGGGCTGAGCGATGTTGAGCCGGAGTGTTAATGTATTATAATTGTACGGAATGATACCTGCATATATCCAAGCTAATACAGAATCCAGAGTACTCGTATGTAGATGACAGTCTATCTAGATGATTACTCAAGCATCGTCCTCATCCCCTGCTCAGACAAGAATCGTACCTGGATGCTAATTAAGCATCGCAAAACTCGTCCTCATCTTCAGGCTGCTCGGGCTGCTCGGGCTCGACGGACTTCTGAGCGGGAGTTTCACTGACAACAGCCTGAGTGGTGGTGGCCTGCTTGACAGCAGTGGCGAAAGTGGAGACGGGAGTGGGAGCAGCAGTGGCCGAAGCAGAAGAAGAAGAAGAAGCAGAGCCACCAAGAACGGACAAAATACCGTCATAAGCAGGCTTCTTCTGCAAATCCTCATCCCAAGGACAAGCAGCACCGTATCCTTCAAAAGTACTAGGAACCCAAGAGTACTTATCCGTATAATCCCAAATGGTAACACCGACACAGCCCTCAACATCCACACAGGAACCCACAATATCCCCGAACTCCGTCTTCTGCTTCTGTAGATTCGCCTCCGTAGCGGGCGTCTTCATCCGCACATCCACCTCCGTATACGCCACTTCCACACCGAGCGCCGTGAACGACTTCAGATTCGACGCCAGGTCCTTGCGAGGCGGGGTCTGGCCCACGGTGAAATGGGCCTGGAGACCCACTCCGTCGACTTTGATGTTGCGCGCCTGCAGGTTCTTGACGATGTTTTGCGCCGCTGTTGCTTTGTCGCTCGACCATTCGATGCTGTAGTCGTTGTAGTAGAGCTTTGTGTCCGGGTCGGCGGCGGCGGCGGCTTCGAATGCAATCGGGATGTATTCTTCGCCGATGGTCTTGTACCAGATGCTGTCGCGGAAACTGCCGTCGTCGTTTAGGGCTGGTCTTATTAGCTTTTTATCTTTATGGTAGGAAAGGAAGGGAGGATACCTTCATTGACGACATCCCAAGCGTAGCATTTGCCCTTGTAATGCTTTACTACGTTGGTGATGTGGTTCTTGAGCACAGCGGACAGGGTCTCGTTGGTCCATGATCCACTCGACACTGCATTATTAGCATCCCACACTCATAACAACACTAAAGCAGGAAGAAAGAAGAAAGAGGGAGAAATACCCCAGCCAGGAACCTGCTGATGCCAAACCAAATTATGACATCTAAGCTTCTGACCATTCGCCTCGGCCAAATCAGCCACGACATCTCCCTTTTCATAGCTGAACTGGCCCTGAGACGGCTCTGTCGTGTCCCACTACACATCCAAATTAAAATATTAGCCATGTTCTATTTTCCCGATTCTTGCAGTCTCTGGGCGAGGGGAAGATGTACTTTCTGGGAGTTGCCGGGCGTGATCTGTCCGAAGTCGGCGGTGTTGTTGAGCTGGGTTACGTAGGCGCTGTTGCTGAGCTCGGGGTTGTCGGTTGCTGTGCCGAAGTATAGCAGGTTCTTGGACTTGGCGGCGGCGTGGAGGCCTGCGTTTGCTCTTTTTTATCTTATTAGTTTTTTTTTTTTTTTTTTTTTTTTTTTTTTTTTTTTTTTTTTTTTTTTATTTTTTTTTTTTTTTTTTTTCTTTTTTTTTGTTTTGAGGCTTTGTTTGGGGGGTTATGGGAGGGAGTACACTTGGGCTGTGAGGCCGACTGCTAGGGCTGTTTTGAGGATTTGCATTTTCTTTTTCTTTGACTTTTTCTGGTTGTTGTGTGTAGAGAGTGAATGTGAATGTGTAGAGAGTGTATAAGGTAGGTAATGAATGAGTAATGAATGAATAGATCACCTGGATCTATAACTATATTGAAGATGAAAAAGTGAACTTCTATGAAGGAAGACGGCTATATATGCATATTGAAGTACCGATACTATATGTGAAACTGTCTAGGGTTCGGGCTAGCTATGTCTCCACCAACTCGGAGTATATCTCATTACGGATAAATGTTTCAGTGTAATTAAAGTAATTAAAGCACCGTCTATTTTTGTCTTTGTCTATGTACAGTTATCTTTTATTTTGTGCCCATGTGTCTGGATGTATGACATATAGGCTATTGGGATTCCTTTCTCGTCTTCATTTCGGAAATGAATTGCCCCGTCTTCGCGCTCGGGATCACGTAGATCCTGACCAGCTCGTCCACGACCTCGACTTTGCCGCCGCCGAGGATCTGCAGGAGGGGCAGTTTCTTGCCGGCCTTGATCAGCCCGCCCGTCACAGTCTCCATGAAACACTCCACATTCTTAACGGTGTACTCGCCCTTCTCATCCCACGGCAGCGGGAAGATGTAGTCGAGGTGGTCCTCGATGCAGGTCATCTCGGGGAACCCCTTGATGAAGTCCGACTGCGCGTCCATATGGTACAGCAGCACGGTCGGGAACTCGACCGTGCTCTCCGGCGAGAGCGGATCAGGCGTGAGACAGATGCCGCCGCCGTCCATGTCGGGCGGCTGCTCGGTCTTGCGCGTGCGGATCTGGCGCGCCTTCAGCGCCACGTCCAGCAGCTGCTTCTCCTTCTTCGACTTTTCGTTCTCGGCCCGCCGCTTCGCCGCCACCTGCTCAATCAGCGCCTTGCGCTCCGCGATCTTCCCGGACACCAGCTGCAGCGATTTGTTCTCCGGGTCCAGCGCCAGTCCGCGACTCGCGGCGTCCTCCGCCTCGGCGATCTTATCGAGCTTGTAGCAGGCCATCGCGGACCGGTAGAACGCCTTGATGTTCTTGGGGTTGAGCTTGAGAATCGACGCGCAGTCCAGCGTACACGACCGGTAGTTTCCTACCACATATTAGCATTTCAGAGCATAAGATAGAACAAGATAAGATAGAATAAGAAAACATACCAAGTTCCAAATGGCACAGCGCGCGATTGATATACGACGCCTCCTCCACCTGACGGAGCAGCTTCTTCTCCTCGTCGGCATTCTCCGGCTTATCCCATTTATTCTCCTTCGCTAGCACCACTGCGATAGCCTTATTGTAGAACTCCTTCGCGTCCGCCCACCGCTTCTCCTGCGCCGCTTCATTCCCCTGCTCGCGATACGACTGCGCCACTTCACCCCGTGTACCTTCATTCTGAATAGCCTGGATAGCATCCAGGAAGGTATTTTCTCCCTCTATCATCATCATCATCATCAGCATTAAAACTACCCACTCCCCTCAACCCCTAAAAGAGAGAACCAAAGAGAAAAAGAAAAAAAAAAGAACATACTCTCATCTCCCGCCTTACTAATATCCGTCATAAACAAAGGCGTCTTATTCATCATATCCGCCAGCTCCTCCGTCGTATGCGACCGAATCGACGCCATGACCGGCGGCATCTTCGGCGCCTTCGGATCGCTCTCCTCCATCTGTTTCAGGCGCTCCTCGTTCACGGGGAACGGGAGTTCTTCCGCCGGGGCATTATCTTTGGATGCAGGCTCTGGCGCAGGCGCAGTCTCGGTCTTGGTCTCAGACCGCCGGTTCAGGTCGAGAGACTCGTCAAAGTCGTCGGGGAGTTCTTCGATTTGGCCCATTTTGTTTTATTGGTGGAAGTGGAAGTGGGGGATGTAAGTAGTAGTACTTTGTAGAAGGTGGATTCTGATGAGATGATTTGGGCAAACGGTGCAAACTGGGGTTTGCCCTATCTTATCTTATCGATTCCGTGTACCTTGTTCTTGGCCTTCTTATATACTATGGACACTAGACTATATATGTATATATGTATATATGTATATATGTATATTTATGTATATGTATGGACATGTATGGATATGGTATGTATGGAATCTATGGATATGATACCTCGGGTTAACCCCGCATCGGCCATACACCGATTGTAGATCTTAGTACTTAACCCTACCCATACCCTACAGTAACACCCTTCCTACAGTAATACCCTTCCTACAGTAATACTATACTACACTGCACTACTACTATATACTACACCACTACACTATACTATACTACACTACACAAAAAAAAAAAAAAGTAAAATGAAAGAATACAAAATCCTCCTCCTCCCAGGGGACGGCATCGGCCCCGAAATAACCACCGAAGCCACCAAGATCCTCTCCACATTCAACACCCCCAATCTCCACTTCACCCTCCGCCACGAGCTAATCGGCGGACACAGCATAGACGTGCACGGCTCACCCATCACACAAGCCGTGAAAGACGCCGCGCTCGCCTCGGACGCGGTGCTCTTCGCTGCCGTCGGGGGACCGAAATGGGACGGGACGAGGAAAGGACTGGACGGGCCCGAAGGAGGCCTGCTGCAGCTCCGGAAGACCATGGACGTGTTTGCGAATCTGAGGCCTTGCTCGGCTGACTCGCCGAGTCGGGGCGTGACGGGCCTGTTTAGTCCGTTTCGGGGAGAGGTTGTCGACGGCGTCGAGTTTGTGGTTGTGAGGGAGAATTGCGGGGGGGCTTATTTTGGGAGGAAGGTTGAGGGGGATGATTATGGTATTCCCTTCCTCTCTCTGTTATTCTCCTTCTTTCTTATTGCTTTCTGCAAGTGACTTGAATGTGACCAGGTTGGTCCAGAGTAGAATGAACTAAGTAAGCTGATAAACAAAGCAATGGACGAATGGGCCTACTCAGCAGCCGAAATCCAACGCATAACACGCCTAGCAGCCCAACTAGCCCTCCGCCACGACCCCCCCCCTGGCCGGTAATCTCACTGGACAAAGCAAACGTCCTCGCCTCCTCGCGACTCTGGCGCCGCATCGTAGACGAAACAATGACGCGCGAGTATCCCCAGATAACACTAGTCCACCAGCTAGCGGACTCGGCGTCGCTGATTCTAGCCACGAACCCGCGCGCCCTGAACGGCGTCATCCTCGCCGATAATACCTTCGGGGATATGATCTCCGACCAGGCGGGTTCGATCGTCGGCTCATTGGGCGTGTTGCCTAGTGCTAGTTTGGATGGGTTGCCTTCTGAAGATAGGAGGAGGACGAATGGGTTGTATGAGCCGACGCATGGGTCGGCGCCGACGTGAGTTTCTCTTTCTGGGTTTGGGGTTGTTTGTTTGTGAGGGTGGGTTGGCTGATGAGTGTGTGTTAGGATTGCCGGGAGGAATGTTGCGAATCCTGTTGCTATGATTCTTTGTGTGGCGCTTATGTTTCGGTATTCGTTGGATATGGAAGTTCAGGCGCGGCGCGTTGAGGATGCTGTTCGTCAGGTTTTGGATGCTGGCATCCGCACCCCGGATTTGGGTGGTACGGCTGGTACTTCGGACGTGGGCGATGCCGTTGTTGCTGTGCTTCGCGGGGAGAAATTGTAGCTTTGTTGTTGTTGAACTTGTTCAGTATTGTGTTTGCAAAGGATGGCTGCAGGGTGTTTTCTTTGCTGGCGGGTGCATGCGTACAAAGAGTGTGCATCTGGATGAGATTGGATTGATTGTATACGGTAGAAAACTAGCAGCTATCTACTTGACATTTCTTCTACTTACCTGCTTCGCTTCTTCCTCTGATATTACACCGATATTACTGTGCTACTCTACAACAGTCCAGATGACCGCAGATTCAGCTTTCGAACCCGGCCCCTGTGCGAGTCGCCTCGCAAACATAGACACGCTGTCGCCCGCTGGCAAATACGCGCTCCTCAAGTCGATCGCGGACGACATCTCCGCCACGTTCATCGACATCTCCAAGCACATCTCTCGCGGCACGCTCGACGTCGACCATACCGCAGCCATTCACGATCTGATCGACAGCATTCGGAGGTCTGAGCCAGAGAGCCAGCGTTTGCAGCAAGTCCGAAAGCACCACCGTCGGCGAGAAAAACAGTGGGAAGCGGAGAAGAAATGGATGTTCAACGAATACAAAGAGCTGGTGAAGCGCTCAGAAGAACTCCACGAGTTATGGAAAAAGCGGGTGGGGAATGGGACCCGCGATTTCAAACATGCGATGAAGCGGTTGTCGATCGGGCGAGTACCAGGTGAAGCATAGCTGGGTTAAAAAGGTTGAAATGATGAAGTCAGAAACAGGACCTTGGCTGAGGGCATTAATTTTCTGGTTTAGTAGCTGTGCTGTAATCAAAGAGTTTGGCCTGGCCCTGAATTAATAAATGGTCCAAAAGATTCACATGGTGGATCCGAAGAGCCAGTGAGAAAAGCGTGGTTATCAGCAAGTGGCGACAACCTTAACCGTCCCTGACCTCAACGATGGATCCGAGTAACGGCCATCACGGGCTAATCTGACGCGAACCCGAGCAATAATGACAACGGGTCAGAGAATGCGATGATAGGCCTATTTGAAGTCGGGAAATCAAGTTCCGAGGTCCATCGTATCGGCGGCTTTTGATCGGGAAGATTAGCAACTGTCACGAAAAGAACCAGCCTGGCCAGTTATTTTTCAATTTTGAGTACGCTTAGAGTCCAAATTCAGGATGTTTATGCGGCCGAAGAATCTTCGTCTTTGACTTTGCGGATACCAGGGACGAACCGGATAAGCGATCAAATAATCTTGGGCCAATCACTCGTAGTCATAGTGTAGAAGACTCCGGTTCTCCGTGGGGAGACCCCAATGTAGAGCGCTCGAATTCGAAAGAATGGACCTCGGCATTTGATACTGTCGGCCATATTGATTCGTGCCGCGGATCCACTCATTGCCTCTTCATGTGCGAAGAACAAGAACATCGCCTCCTGGACCGAGACACTTCATATTTCTTCCTGAGAATCATCAATCACCTTTCTTCTTCTTACAACGATTCAAACAACCTTGTGGATTTCATTTCCCTGACCACACCAGTCCGACGTGGAAATTTCAGATTAGTCCCGACCCACATCTATATCCGACCCTTACCCCAGACAATTATCGGCCGAGATGAGCAGGACAGGGGATTATGACGCCGTGCGAAGGGACATTGTCGCCCAACTGAAGAAGCCGGATTATGACGACGGCAGCGCAGGACCGGTTTTCGTTCGACTAGCATGGTGAGTTTTGTTCTTTTTTTTTTTGTTCCTGGTTCTGCGACTGGCTCCGTCAACACCATGATCGCGATCTAACATGTCACCTCACAGGCACTCCGCAGGGACGTACGATGCCGAATCTGACACAGGCGGTTCTAATGGCGCCGGTATGCGATATGAAGCAGAGGGTGGCGATCCCGCCAACGCAGGTTTGCAGCACGGACGAGCGTTCCTCGAACCAGTCAAAGAGAAGCACCCCTGGATCACATACTCGGATCTGTGGACATTGGCGGGCGCGGTAGCGATCGAAGAGATGGGCGGACCTAAAGTGCAATGGAAGCCCGGTCGGACAGATTTGGTCGACGACTCAAAGGTGCCACCACGGGGTCGTCTGCCGGACGGAGCTCAGGGCGCCGACCATCTGCGATTCATCTTTTACCGTATGGGATTCAACGACCAAGAGATCGTTGCGTTGGCGGGAGGACATAACCTGGGTCGCTGCCATATTGACCGGAGTGGATTCCAGGGTCCCTGGGTGAACAACCCGACGCGGTTCTCGAATCAGTTTTTCAAGCTTCTTCTTCGACTCGAGTGGTCGCCCAAGACACTGCCGAGCGGCATCAAGCAGTTCGTTTATGTGGACCCCGATGCCGAGGAGGGCGACGAGCAGTTGATGATGCTGCCGACCGACATTGCCCTGGTGACGGACCCGAAGTTCCGGGTTTGGGTGGAGAAGTATGCGGAGGATAAAGATCTTTTCTTCGACCATTTCGCCAAGGTGTTTGCTAAGCTGGTTGAGCTGGGCATCCGTCGGAATGAGCAAGGAGCGATCGTCAACACCGATAACGTCAAGGGAGGATATGTCTCTGCTCCGAAGAAGAGCAACACGGCGACAGGTCCCCCGAAGAAACAGGCCGCTGAGGTCCGGGCCCGACTATAGATTTCTGGGTTGGTTTAGTTTGCAAGACTTGTTTCATTGTATATAGATAGAAGATGGGATATAGAGAATAGGCCATCTGGGATTATAATAGTATTAGAGTGAATATGACCTGAACATGTCTTTAGTCAAGGATGTAATAAAATAAAGCAAGAACAAACAGAAAGAACAGAAAGAACAGAAAGGAAAGGAAAATAAAAGAGAAAGAGGAAGAAGAAGAAAAGAAAAGTAAAAGAGAAAGAGGAAGAAGAAGAACAAATGCGGGGAAAGCTGTACGTCTGACTTTTATGCGTCCCCTCATTGGCTCCGTCTCCTCACTTCCCCATGATAACTATTCATTTAAAATCAATCAGGATTTGGTCAATTAATTAAAAGTACGAGGACTAGTAATAGATGAAAATAGACAATCTCGGCAATTGAACCCAAGTCTCAGTAACCGATTGGATGGTGTTTCCAACAAGCAACAAGACATCTTCCACATGGTAATAACAGTACCAGACAACCAAGAACTCCCCGTCAATACGATATATATCAAGAAGGGGCGTTGATGCCCATGTCAAATCTTGGCTTCTTGTGGATTTTCAATGCCTCCATCTGGTCAACCTCATTCATATCCTGCACCTCCCCGATTGTTGACTGGCTGGGTCGTTTAAGACCCGTCTGGGATATAAGCTGCGACTGCACGCTCAAGCCATTGGTAGGCAAACTAGGACTGCCAAACTGTTGCCACGGTAGGATAGTCTGTGTATGCGGGCTTGGGTTATTGCCAGAATACAGCTCACCCTCGAGCGGAATCTCTGACGGTTGCCAGTTCATCTCATCACCATTGATCCCATCCACGTGTTGCGAGCTCGAACTATTGTCGCCGAATGTATGATTCTCAACTTGTGGTGGCATCAGCATCCAGTCGGACGGCGGGTTGAACATGTCAAATAATGATGCATCCGCAACTTGCTGAGAGCCCAGATTCGGCTGCGACGGCCAGACCCCGGAGAGAGCACCGTCGACCCCTTCGAGAGTGTCATCAAGGGGGTGATTAAAGAAAGATGGCACTTGGATGGCAGTGGGGTCGAACTCATTCTCAGCGGGCTGGGTAGGAACCGTTATGTCCGATCCATCTACAGTCTCTGTATTGCTTTGCTCTACTTGCTGAGAGGCCTGTGGCACACTGGGAGGTGTGTTGGGAGATATGGACTCCTCTGCGCTTGGCAGTCCAAACGACTGCTGTTCACCGTTCATTGGGTGGCCTGTCACATCGTGCATTTCTATGGGACGTTGCTGCGCAATGGTTTGCGGATCGAATGGTATAGCGGATGAAACAAGATCTTCTGTATCTTGCTGTCTAATGACCTGAAGATTGCTTTGCTGAAGCTGCCCAAGATATGCCTGTTGACTGGGGCCTGTAGCGGATATGATGCCCTGCTGGAACCGCCCGTGATGCCGCTGACTGGATGATATGCTAGAGGGGGCAATATCTCCATTTTGCTGCACCGTAGTTGGTAGTTTGCCCGACTGCACCTGGCTGGGGATATGTTGTTGACTGAGCTGCGTGTTGGCCGGGACAAAGTTACCTGCGTGTTGTTGCCCCCAGAACTGCGCATTCCGCTGTATGTTGGAATATGGAACAATATGGGTGCCGTAGGCGGTGTTGTGGGCGGGTACCTGCGCGTAGACCGACGGATCGTATGGTAGATGAAGCGGCACGGTCGGAGGTAGGTGTTGGTAATAAGGTTGTGGTTTGTCCTGCGTGCTGGGATGCGGAATATATGATGGGCCCGAAAACTGTACATTAGGCTGCATGGCTGATGAGGAGGGCTGTACACCATTATCAGGTGATTCAAATGCTGTGGTCTTAGGGGGCATAAAGTTGAAAGGGCCTTCAGACTGGTCGCTCTGATAGTGGAGATCAACCGCTGAATCCGGCGCAGCCTTACTGTTTGCCCCCGTGCTGCTATCATCGTCATCGCCGTCAAATGAAGGGTTTCCTTGATTGGCTGGATCGTAAGGGCCTATGGACATATGAAAGCGTTCTTCGTTCTTGTCAACCAGGCGTCTCCAAGGGAAATTCGGTGGAGTTGGCGGAGGTGTCCTTCGGATCCAGCCAGTGCGCTCTTGAGAAATGAGCTTCTGTTGGGACTGGACTTTGGCCATGTCGGATAACGTGTGGAACATTAGATTGACTACTTCGCCTTCCGGGTTCTCAATTTTTTCGTAGAACAGTAGAGGCACAGGCTTGTCTTTCCACCACGACTCAGGCACTTTCTCATCTTTATGGTATGCCGGAATGCCCCCGACAATAGCGCCCGCTAGCATGGCGCTGTCGTACATCTGGATCTCATTCGCGTCATGTTCCCCTCGCGCAGTATCGGTCCAGTAAACGCGATAATGATCATCCTTACAGTATATTCCACCGAGCCAACGGTACGCAGCTGTACCTCGCTGCTCCCCGTCAGTGATGTAGTCAAAGGAAAGATCTCGGGTGTGCTTTTTAATGGTCGCACTTCCATCAAGGGTTACTGCCAAGCGCATTGGCAGTGTAGAAAATTTCTTGTAGCAACTGACGCCCTTTTTGTCTTCGCATTTGCAAGCGGTATCGTACTGGGAGGCAAATTGACGGGCTACCAACTGCTGCATCGATATTCCCTTCTTGCGGTCTTCCACTTGTGTGGCCGCCATTACGATGTTGCTAAAGAACGACCCGTCCTTGTTTTTTTCTGGACTGCATTCGCAAGAGGCCGTTTGCTCATGGTACTGAGTTCTAAACTGCTCAAAACCATCTGTTGCAGCGATCCACATATCCAGTACGGGGGAGCTTACACCGACATCGATACCGTGGGTCTCTGATGCCATCACTGCCCAAAAGCGATCTCGCGAGGCTCCTTCTGGGTAAAGATCCCAGTTGACGTTGGTCGCTTCAATAAAGGCCCTTTTCGTATTTGTCAACTGCGCCAGAAATTGGGGGTTCTTTCGATCGAGAGCCGTTGAGCCGGCATCAAGCAGCTTACCAACGACAATAACACTGTCGATCCCAGATGAGTGATTGCGATACATAGGACCCCGACCTCTGTAAGGGTAGCGATTGCCATCTGGACTGAATATCATCTTATCCGGATCTTTAGGATCTATTGCGAGCTTCATGTCACTCGTTGCTGGAAATGATCCAATGATAGCTTTCTTTAAGTCTTCGGGCGACACTGCAGTAAACTTTGCATGGCCATCTTGAGCGGCACTAGGATCTCGCGCAAGATCTTCATATGTGATATCCATGACTGTCCGTTGTACAGATTCCATCACCCGCTGTGCATCGGCCTTGGCCAAATTTACAAGGGGATGGCTCGTACTGTGGTTATCATTGCGCGACATGTCTGGCTGGTAGACCTCTGTCTCCCCGGGAGAATTATCAACCTCTCTTGGCCCACCGGCGACAGGGTAGAGCATCTGCTCAACGTAGCTGTCTGGAATGGCTGATAGCGCATCAGTAGGTCTTCGATAGCCTGGCTTTGGCTTCTTGCCGATTTTCGGTGGGTTAGGGTAATATCTGCTGATGGGCAGCATATCGTGACCATTGATCGACAACTTCAGGAGACGAGGACCAGCATCCCTAGTAAAGTCTGTGAGTTGATCCCAGGTTTCAGGGCGATGCTTGTCCGCTTGATAGTAGAAAAGTTTCCATAAGGCTTGGAAGCATTTGAGGTTGGTGGCATCGCCGACAATCCCCATGTCGATCCCCCAACCGTGAAATTTGAGCAGGTGCTTAGCTTCAAGGCTAGTTGCCTTGCGTGACTTGGACATCTCCTCGGCTGACTTTCCACACACACGCCAGGCGGTACCGGATCCGGTATCAGGATCGGGCAGGCCGTCTAATTTGAACTGCGGGTAGTTGAGTTGAGGTGCATAGCGAGCAGTCTGCGACATGATTGGTCGCGCATGGCTGTTGTCTGCCGCCATTATATAGAGAGGTAATAAGGTAAGACAGGACAGGAGAGTTTGCCCAGAGAAGCGCTTGGATATTCAAGCGAAATACCTTGAGGATTCCTCTTCCGTACGTCTCTTGGTGAGAAGCGGCTGTGAACAGAAGGAAATGAGTAGCTAGATCCAGACATAGTTTGATAAAGACTGCATGATCTTTAGGCACCCCGCGGCCTTTATAAGGGAATTCAACCACTTAAGCTGCCTATATTAGCATATTGATCAAATAAAGTACAAAAGACACAATGGTATCTGAGGGCAAAGAAAGAACAAGGATATTAACGACAATAAAGTTTATTGTCTTTGTTTCATAGCTTTGAGGATGGATCCAGTGACAGCTAGAGAGCTTGATTCGAATCACACTGAACTTTGACAGAGAGTACAGTTGCGCGTTCTTTGAGTTATTGATGATATTCCCGGATTTTCTTTATCATGGAGAGAACAGCTTTTTTGTGAATAGTGAGTCTTTCATGGGTAGCTGTTAGTGCTTTACAATGATTTTCATGAATCTGAGTAGATCAGCAGTGTGTTTCTCGGACCTTTCAGAACACGATTGTTGAGTATAGAGCCTGTTAGAGGCCCCATCGCTAAGGAGGTATGTGGTAAACCAATGAATGAAGGTACTGAAAAAGCATGAAGGACATTATTACCACTGGATTCTACCGTGCTTTGAAGAATATTGAAAAGTTCTAGTGAATTATGATATGATCGAGTTGTACACAGTAAATTGGCTTGATGAGGAAAAGAAGTGTAGACATGAAAGAGTATAGAAAGTGGTGGATCAAAGGAAGCCTGGCGTAATTTACAAATACCACCAGAACAGTAATCTTACGCCCAGATCACATGAACCAATCGAACCAAAACCAGTCTAGTGGAAGGATGGCAAGGCTAGCCACATCCAGCCTAGTGCCTCCAGAGTAAGCGAGCGCACAAACTCCCAAACAGGCCTAGCGCAATTACCCGATCCCACAACGGGAGCAAAGTCAGAAGCAAAGTCGAGCCCTCGATTTCACCTCCTTCTCACCCCTCTCGCTGTCGACAATCAATCGCGATCCCGTCGCGCCATCGCCCATCATGTGTACGTTTCAATCCTGATCCCGAGCTGCTTTTTGAGTGACAATTTTGGTGCTGTTATCGCCCGCCCGTCTGTTGGATGAGTGACGGGGCGATTCTGCGTGGAAATCTATCGACGAGATATGGGGAACTTTGTTGAAATCACAAGAGAGACCGATATGGAGACGAACAGAAGGCTGACTGCGGTTTTTTCACTGAACGTATAGCGCTCGTGTCCGGCGAGAAGACGAACTTCCAGTACATCTTGCGTCTGCTCAACACCAATGTTGACGGCAAGCAGAAGATCATGTACGCCTTGACCCAGATCAAGGGTGTCGGTCGCCGTTACTCCAACTTGGTCTGCAAGAAGGCTGATGTTGACCTCACCAAGCGGTACGTTACCGGTCTTTTTTCTTTTCCCATTGTCAGATATCTTCAGTACTGGATACGACGACAAAGATACGGAGGAATTAAAAAAAATGAAATATCGGACTTCGACAACACATCAGGCAAGAACAGAAGATTAACTGGAATTTTTCAACTACAGCGCCGGTGAGCTTACCACCGAAGAGCTCGAGCGTATCGTCACCATCATGCAGAACCCTACCCAGTACAAGATCCCCACCTGGTTCCTGAACAGACAGCGCGACATCACCGATGGCAAGGACTCCCAGCTGGTCTCCAACAACTTGGACAGCAAGATCCGTGAGGACCTTGAGCGTCTCAAGAAGATCCGCTCTCACCGCGGTCTCCGTCACTACTGGGGTCTCCGTGTCCGTGGTCAGCACACCAAGACTACCGGTCGCCGTGGCCGCACCGTCGGTGTCAGCAAGAAGAAGGGCTAAGCCATACGAGAGGGACATTACGCTGCTTTGTTTTCCTTCGTACTTGCTGGAGTGCGTTTCGGAGATGGGGGAACTTCTTTTTATATGTTGGTGTGTTTTAACGAATTATCGTGGGACCTGCACATGATCTGGTGTTGAACATAAAACGGCACGGGTCGAAAAAATGAAACAATCATACCAATATGAACGAATCACAAATTCACTCTCCCTCCCCAGCTGGGGCTTGCGTTTAGTATCGTAGTTTGATCTTATGTGCAGCGGGACTACTAATGGGCTCATAGTCTGGTCCCTGTGGAACCTGAACTTATGGGCATGTAAGAACTTTCAAGTAGTTTCATTGGCTTGAAGAACTTCTTGAACCTACAATTAATGGATTACTATTTATAGACGAAGTATCAAATAGTTCATGATAAACCTGGACTTGGCATTTCGAATCTTCATCTATATACCCAACGATAGAAAGTCCGAGTACGATCACAAGCAATTAACATACATAACCATTCAAAACATTAATTGCATCCAAACATTCCTTAAAGATCGGTCGTGAAGTGCTACAGCATAATGGAGCACCGGTGAGAGCGGGTATTGCTCATTAAGCACGGCCCAATCTAGAACCATTCACCACCCAGCCAGCGGCTGAAGAACTCCAAGCCGGCCTCGGGCTGGTCCATGGGCACCATGTGTCCTCCTTCAAAGAGACGCATGAAGGTGAAGTTGCCGTAGGACTTGACCTGGCCGATCTTCTTGCCCTTGTCCTCGTTCAACTCGATGGAGAGATCCTCCAGCTTGGCAGAGGCATACTCCTTCTGGCCAGGCCATTCGAGGGCCTCAGTCCAGGCCTTGTTGCCCAGCCAGTTGCAGATGTAATCAGCATCACCGGCATAGATCAGGACAGGGATCTGCTCAAGGAGGCCAGGGACAAGGCGATGGTAGGGCTTCATCCAGTCACCGTGCATGAGGAAGTTGCGGTTGATGTCGAAGTTGCAGGAGTCATAACCATCAACCTCGGCACCCACGGCCTCACGGACCTCGGCCTTGTTGAGGTAGTCACTCACGTAGCCCATGCCCTTGTAGCAGAGGTTGCTTTCATCCTCACACTTGCCACGCACGTCATAGACATTCTGTCCAGTGCGCTGGTAAGGTCCGATGAGAGCGTTGTTGCAGTAGATGGAAGCAGGGACACACATCCAGGCACTCTCCGAGTCGTAGCAGGCCTTGATCATGGCCTGGCAACGAGGAAGGGCATTGTCCATCGACTGGCAGGCTCCCTTATCGAGGACAGCTGGGTAGCCACCCTCGCCACAGCCCATAGGACGGTAGTACTCATACTGGGTAAGGCCGTCGGTCAAACCGTTGCCAATGAGGACAGACTTGAGGTTGATGTTGCGCTTCGTGTGAGACAGAATCTCAGACGCGAAGACCGGGATGTAGTGTCCAGCATAGGACTCACCAGCGATATGGAAGTCCTGCTTCGCATATTCGGGGAATTGCTTGAAGAAAAGAGAGAGCAAAGCATAGATGTCCTTGCCAGCGGCAACAGTGTCACTGACGGCAGAGCCACTGTAGGAGTAGCCAACGTTAACAGGCTGGTCAAGGAAGATCACCGAGGCATTGGAGTTCCATGAGTAATTGTTGTAAATGGGCTTGATGTTCTCGCCAATGCTGCTAGGTCCCAGCTCCAGGAACAGGCCAGTGAGGGACGAGCATCCCGGGCCACCGTTCAGCCACAGGACAACAGGGTCGTTCGCCGGGTCATTACGAGACTCGAAGAACCCTTTGCAGATCAGCCTCACATTCAGGGATCAAAGAGCGGTCAAAGGTACCCACAGTAGAATAGATGCTTATCATTCTCGTTATCATCGAGATAGCCGGTGAACTGCTTCACACCCGGATCAATACCGAGAGAGCTGGGATCAGTCTTCTTGACCCTGAGGTCATAAGCCTCCAGCTTGCCATCAATCTCGCGTTCCTTCTCGCCACTGGCACCGGTCACCCAGACGCTCTGGACATCAGAGCCACGGACAATGTGGTCCCAGTGAGAGTCAGGGCGGCGGGTGTGCTTCTTGGGGAGGGAGAAGACAGGGTTGTGGTCCATGCTCTCCGGGAAGAAGTTAGAAACCTCGTCCCAGAGCTTACGGGCCTCATCAGACAGGGTTTTCAGCTGTTCCTGGAAGGCATGAAGAGGCTTGGCAAAGCTCTCAACATTCTCCTTCGCCTGAGCCAAGACTTCCTCAGGCTGCAACACCTGCTGCTGGTACTGAGGAACTACCGCCGTGGCAGCTCCGACCAGCAAAGTAGCTGGCAGAAGTCTCATGGTGATCTGAATTGGCCCAAATATGGAAAGGGAAAGGGAGCTGAAGGAGATGAAAAGACGAAAACAATAAGAGGGTACCTTGCGGTCTGGAGGGTTCCCTTATCAGTACCAAGCTAATGTCTAGAGATTAGGCGTGAAAAGGGCAGATTTGAACTCACAGCTAGAAATAGACTGAACACACCAAACAGTTGATGAAGATTCAGTTTATCTCTGAGGAAAGAAGAAAGGAAGAGAGATGAGAGAGAGTTGGGAGGGAAAAGAAGTTGGGGGACTTGGGTTGACCCTGGGGTTGACCGATGGAAACAAGCGCGCCGATGACGCCGATAGTACCTTTCCCGGGGCATCCAATCAGCATCCAGCATGTTCCCTGATCGACTGATCACGTGTGGAGTCACCGTCTGCTGAGTCATGAGGGTCACGGGATCAGCGTCATCACCCGGTCAGCCAATCAAACGGCTATCGGAAAAGATCAAAAAAGTTGGTCATTCTTTCATCTTCTTACCTGCAGTGACTTCTGTCTTTTGTTTAACGAGCCCTTTTGAAAATATTTTACCTGCATATATTCAAGTTTAATACTTGCGTCTTCCGGTAAGACGCATCCTGCAAGATGCCTATCCAACAACCCTCCAATCAGATCAAGTTCACCAATGTATCAGTGGTCAGACTAAAGAAAGGTACGTAATGATCTGCCTTTTTTTTTTTTTTTTCTTTTCTTTTTCTTTGTATTTTCCCATTTAAATCGCTTGAAGATCAGTTGTCGTACTGCGGGGGAACTTCAGAACGAGAGAAAGAAGAACAAACCATCGCATCGCAACCCCGCTAACATTTTTTATCTTCTACCTCACCAGGCAAAAAACGATTCGAACTCGCCTGTTATAAGAACAAACTACTAGAATACCGCTCAGGAGCCGAAAAAGATCTCGACAATGTTCTCCAAGTACCCACAGTCTTCTTGTCCGTCTCCAAAGCCCAAACCGCTCCCTCAGCAGAGTTAGCCAAAGCATTCGGCGCCGGCACCCCCACCGAGGAAATCCTACAGGAAATTTTGCGGAAAGGCGAAGTCCAAGTTGGCGAACGAGAGAGAAAGGAAATCATCGAGCGCGTTGAGAAGGAGGTTCTGGATATCGTATCGGGACGGCTTGTTGACCCGACGACGAAACGAGTCTACACACCAGGAATGATTTCGAAAGCATTGGATCAACTGAGTTCGGCGAGTGGCCAACAATCGCAGAGTCAAAACGCAAATGCGGATGCGAATGCGAATAACGAAGAATCGCGCCCAGCACAGCCTCGCAAGCCGTTGTGGACCGGTGTTACTCCCAATAAGTCTGCGAAAATCCAAGCGCTTGAGGCTATGAAGGCACTCATCGCGTGGCAACCCATCCCGGTGATGCGGGCACGGATGCGTCTGCGCGTAACTTGTCCCGTTCCGCTTCTGAAGCAGAGTGTCAAGTCCGGAGCAGCTGGCGCCGCCAATAAAGAGAAGGAAGCCCCGTCAAACTCGAAATCCAATAAGAAGGGCGGAAAGGGCTCCAAGAAGTCAGCCCGTCACCAAGACTCCGATGCCGAGGGTGGCTCCGATGCAGAACCCCCGCAGCCCAAGGCACCGGGCAATGTCAAGGACAAGATCCTGAGCTTCATCGAGTCCGTTGAGTCTCAGGAAATCGCAGGCGACGAGTGGGAGGTTGTCGGTTTCGCAGATCCGGGCGCGTACAAGGGACTGAACGAATTTGTAGGCAACGACACGCGCGGCAGAGGACGGGTGGAAGTGCTGGATATGACGGTCACTCAGGAAGAATAAGCTGTCCAATTCATCTGATGCGAACCAGATTTCAGATGTCTCTGGGCGGATCTGAGATGATTCATGTATAGATAATGGAGACTTGATGTTTGCTATGACTGATGATCAGAATAGATATCGGATACCAATAACGAAGATTGCTTTAGGCGTACCACAGCAGCTAAATGCTTTGCAAATAGGTCTTCTACAGCCCCGACACCCAGTAGCATATAAGCTCGATTGAATGCCTACAAAGTATCTACCCACAGTACTCTAAAATATACAAACTGACCAAGTGGAGTTCCTCTAAAACCTAAGAAACAATAAAAGCATTGTCCCCACTTATAAATCTAGGGTTTGGCGGGCGGAAGTACATTCCGGTACGCTACGGGATTATCTTACACCTTCACAAACCGGGCAACCCAACTGAACTCCTCACCAGTAGACAAAACATAAGTGCAATTCATGAATACTAAACCAAAAACATATAAAACCCTTGGCGGGGATCGAACCCGCAACCTTGAGATAGACTACCATAGGAGTCTCATGCGCTACCATTACGCCACAAGGGCCACTGATCAAGTCGGGCCCTTACTTTGCATAAAGAAAATTTTCACCCCCAGGTTTCATAGTATTGCAGTGGGGCAGAAAGCATTATTAACGGTGAAGAAGTGATGGTCACTTAATGGCCATGTTGTTTGACATGTATTGCTTCAAGAGGTGGGTGAATTTGGATGTGAATAGGGTTGTTTGAAATTGGTCAGACATGGTGATGGAGAATGGTAGGTGTCTGGGTCTGGTCTCTAATTTGGTTGTTGTATTTCCTTACGGTTCGTTGTGTGTTGCGTGGTCATTGTTGTTATCGTTCCTCTGTGGAAGTTAGAGTCGTTTTCCTGGTTCTTTGGCAAGTGTATGGCGGTCATATAGACGAACATGCCCTAGAATAGAGGACGGTTGTTGAAGGTTGGTGTATCTACCAGATTGAAATCCTCAATCTTGACACCTATTATACCATATGTCATACCTGGCAGAACTCCAATGCTCTCGGGTGAGCCATTTTAGAGGGGGCTTCGCTTATCCCATGCAGGGAGTGCGGACATAATATGGAAACCCATTGCAAGTCTGAGGGTAAACCCAGAAACAGCCAGACACAAATAGATAATTCGGTATCAAACATACCAAGTATATCGACGGTGTACAGACTAAGTAGAGCAGCATGAGTTGGTTTGATAGACAACGCCTTCTATGGCAATTCAGGACAGCGGCATAGAGTCGTTTGGAGTGGTCAAACACTTTTGTGAGAACTGCAGTGTTGAATAAACCAGGGAGGAGAGATACCAGAGTTGTTTTCGCGGGCTGTTATAGACTGATTTGCTGCAGATACTGCAAAGCTAATAGTTGCGTCGAGTTTGCCTGCAGAGGGTGTCTCATGGAAGCCACGGAGGATATGAGTGTCTCTTTTTTTGGTTTTCTCAACCGCAACATCAAGTATGCGAAACCAGTAACTGAAACTGAACAAGCACAAACCAACTAACGCTCCGGCTACGCAGTAGACTGAACCACAGGCGGTGACGTCGGCTCTTGAGGACAGCGATACTCCGGATGCCCCTTCTGATTGCAATTAGGACCCGGAGGAACACGCGTACAGTCCCGAATTAGATGGCCTACCTCCTTTCAAGGCTTGCACTGGGGACAATCTTCCTGGTGAAGTCACAAAACCGCAGTTCTCGCAGCATTTGTCATCCACTAGGAGGGCATTGGTCTGGACTCTCGAAGGGTATGGTTAATGTAAGTTGATACGGTTAGAATATGACAAGGACAAGTGAGGGCAGCTCGACTGACACAGGAATAAAATGTGAGGTTAGGTAGAGGTCTTATATAGGTCTTTGTTGGGGAGTGTAAATTGAATAATTCACTACACTTGCAGTGCTTCACTCGGGAAGTTCCTATTCACTTGATGTGTTGTGACAGGTTTTGTTCAATAGAGAATAGCAGGCATATCTGAGGCAGGAAAACACAGAATGTAAGACTTTTTTCACAAATAAGTGCGCATTGCTACCTGAGTCTTCTGGTCGGTGGATGCAATATCCACAGACTATATTAAACTCACATTCAGTATCGATTTTGAGTAATAAGTGATTATTCAGTGTAGTATTGCTTACATGTTAGTATTCAATAAATATTATCATCAACACTAGGGTACCGAAAACACATGACCTGGTATTTGCGTGCTTTAACTTTCTTATTGAAGAGAAGAGTAGTACAATGACAGACTACGAATTCCATTCTGCATCTCGACCTTCTGACCAAGTCAGCACTAATTCAACCCAGTGAAGAAAAACAGCAAGGATTCTCCACTAAGCCTGCGTCTGGCTGATTTATAATGCAAATAAACACCGTCTATTCGCAGACTAGCTCACGACTACGTGGTGAGATGTACGACTGTTGAGCCGGCGCAAGCTAGCGAAGATAGTTGACATGGGTCGCTGAGGGGGACGCATATCTGTGGAACGCACCATATCGTATCAGACGATGCCATGATATCTTCACCAGAGGGCATCCTTGTTCGTTGGAACGGCCTAGGGAAGTACGGAGTAAGCCGGCATATTAGGCCGCGGCACCTCTAAAGCAGACCCACAGCGCGCAGTTCCACTATTCGCATGGAGCTGGACCCGGTGGGTTTACGAGTGGATTCTCTTTCGCTTCACGCCCCGTTCATTGGGTCGATTGGGCAGAGCGCACGGTGCCTGGGGACTAAACCTTATACGGAGGATCGTCCTGCTAAGTCTGATTCAGTAGGTGGAGACTTGTCGTCGCTTCATAAACTGAGCTGATCCCCTGTATCTTTTGGGTGCAATCCTTACTCGGTCGGAGCCAGGGGTGTGGGGAACGGCTTGACTTGAGACAGTCATCATGGGAGCAGCAAGATCTCACCGATCATCCCGTTCGCTGTCGGCGTCTTCGCCTAAGGAACAGAGTCCACCAGAGGATTCCCCGACTCATCCGGTTCGTTATCTTCATATCTTTTTTATTTCCCCCCTTAGTCTAGATTGTTGGACTGATTGCTTTAGCCTATCCCGGAGGAAGACGAAGCAGAAGAAGATTATGAAGAGTCCGATTATGCTGAGGAATTGTGAGATGTCTCCGGCGATCAATTGTCGCCGTGCTGATGATTTATGATCCAGTGAGAGCGACACCACTTCACTCAACTCTATGATCACAAGCTATCGATATGAGAACGGAAGACGTTACCATGCGTACAGAGATGGGGCTTACTGGTACTATCATTGTCCGACAGACGATTGCGTTAACTTAGACCATCCAGGGGTCCAAACGACGAAACGCAAAACGAGCAACTGGATATAGCGTATGTTCAATACACACTAGAAGCAACCTTAATTCTAACAGCCGATAAAGTCATCATATGTTCACGATGCTTCTCGACAACAAGCTGTTTCTCGCCCCAGTCCCCGAAGACATCCAAGTAGGCATTGCCCGTCCAGCACCCGGAATGTGAGCTGATGTGGGACAGAGAGTACTCGACATCGGCACCGGAACAGGCATCTGGGCTATGTTGGTGAAAGACTGTTCGTGCACCTGAACCCAAACTAACCGACCTCAGCGACGTTGCCGACGAATATCCCTCCGCCGAAGTCATCGGGAGCGATTTATCACCCACGCAGCCGAGTTTTGTTCCGCCGAATTTGAAATTCGAGATCGACGATGCCGAGGATTACTGGGCGTATCCGGAGGATCACTTTGATTTGATTCACGTACGGTCGCTCTACGGGGCGATTGCTGACTGGCCGGCGTTCTATCGCAATGTCTTGATGTATGACAGGTCTATCCCCACTTCCTGAGCCATAGTCTAAGACTAATACCTGGAGCAGTGGCCTGCGGCCAGGTGCCTGGTTCGACCAACTGGAGATGTCGATCGAGTTCAAATCAGACAACGGTGCTCTAACCCGCGACCACGTCCTCTCCGTATGGTCGCGCACGTTCATCGAAGCCGGAGAGCGGTTCGGCAAGACCTTTCGCATCGCCGAACTAGCCCGGGGGTACATGGTGGAAGCCGGCTTCCAGAACGTAGTCGAGCGGCGCTTCAAGCTTCCCGTCGGTCCATGGAGCAAGGACGAGCAATACAAACAGCTGGGAATGTGGAACCTGCTGCACTGCGAGCAGGGCATCGAGGGGTGGGCCATGGCACTGCTCACCCGTGTAATGGGGGTAGGTTGCTTTATAAGAGGCCAAGGCACAGAACCTAGATGGCTAACAACTACAGTGGAGATACGAGGAAGTGCAGGTATTCCTCGCGCAGATGAGGGCCGGACTGCGCGACTACGCGCGGACGAATGCGTATTTCACCGTGTAAGTTCGCCCGTCCGAGCAATATCAAAGCTGACATTCGCAGTGTTTCCGTCTGGGGCCAAAAGCCGTTCAAGGACCGCGTTCCGTAGACTCATAGTATAAACCAAATTGCTACATGTACCGTTAGCGACTGTTGCCTTGCTTGTCATTGCCATTACCATGTGATTCTGTTTGACTAGCCGGTATTAGCGAGCGTTACAGATCTATTCAAATGCCACTTTACTCACAACATCAATTCAAACCAACCTCAAACTCCAAACAAACCACAACCTAACCAAAAACGCCCCAAAAGCAACCACCCCAGCCAAGCAAAGCAACATATTCCGCACAGCCCTCCGATGATAAGCAACCATAGTCCGCTCAATCCGCCCCGCCCACTCAGCAGGCGGATTCCCCCTCGGAAACTCGGCATCAGGAACATCCCTCCCCAAAAACCGACAAAGCGGCGCCCACCCATCCTCAACGCTCCACTCGAGCAATCTCGCCCCGAGCCCCAGCCCCCGAATCATAGCAACATGCTGCTCGTACACCCACAGCCCGTTCCTCTCAAAACTGCCCCGGAAGAACCTAGGCATCAGCCCGCGCCCCATAGTCTGACGCACCCAGAACAGCTCCGCGCAGAACCAGCTCCGCCACCAGTCCCAGTCGACGGGGTTGCGATCGAAGTACCCCATCGTCTGCTGCATGCTCTTGTACCAGGCTTCGCGGTCGCGGCGGACGTTCAGGATGACTTTTGCGTCGGGGTATGCGGCTATCAGGTCTGTGGCGAACTCGGCGGCGAAGAGGTCCGTCACGCCGACGCTGGAGCCGAGGACTGTGTCGAAGTCTGCGGCGGAGAGTTTCTGGGCTGTGCTGGGTGCTGGGTGGGTGGTGTATTTTTTGTTGAGGAGCGCGTGGATGGCTTGCAGGCTGCAGGGGGGGAGGATCGTGTCGAAGCCGTGGTGGGTGTGTTCGTAGCCTAGGGTGTGTAGGGCTGTGCGGAGGGATTCGGTGCCGGAGCGGGAGATGCCTACGGCGAGGATTTGCATGGGTTGTGTGCGTTTGGGGGATGGGGGCGGGAGGGCGTAGAGGGTGTTGTAGATTGAGGACATTATGTATATAGAAGGACTTTGCTGTAGGGTTTGCTGTGGGGTGGGTTTATGTGTAGGTGTTTATACAAGTGAAAGTGCATAGTGAGATCGATGTTATAGATCTTTCAGCCTTGTGCCAAGCTTATGCATAGCTCCGGATTAGGTTAATGCGGGGTGTTCATTGCTTGAGTATGTGTAGTATGGAGATATGTCTGTGTTATTAAGGTTGTATACAAACACCAGATAACATGTTTAGGCATGCCTAGGTCACAATTTACCGCTCAACAACGTTCGACACTGAACAATCCACACTCGGCATCTACCAACACAATACAAAGATAGATCATACCAAGGGAATATCAGTGAAACAATGAATGCTATTTATAATGTTCAGCAATTTACACCACCTACCAGACATACAATAGAACCACATGCACTTGAACCAGTACAAAGAGGATCTTTCTTCCGTGCATGTTCCTGCTCTTTTCAGATGTCTCTTGCATAGTTTTGTAAAACTATACAGCTTTACAGAGTCAATAAAGGCTTTATCACCTGTAACACTTACCAAACCACTACTTATACAAGCACATAACCAAGTTCAGACAACTATACACCTCAGTCAAACATTAATCAGAACAGCATCAAAACAGCATCAAAACAGCATCAAAACAGCATACCAAACCACCCAAAATGCAATTCCCCAAAATCCTCTGCGAAACCCCCACCGTCAAACCCGGCAGCCGCCTAGTCTACATAAGTCCCCACGGCGGCATCCGCAGCGCAACAGCCGGTCCCACAATCCACTGGGAAGACACCCACTACTGCATAACAAGCAGCCACATATTCAACGAGACATTCTACAACCTCCCGGAAAGCGACAACATGCTCGAGCACGCCAAAGCCCTGAGCCCCTTCCCTACAGCCAACTACACGCTTGAAATCCTCGACATCGACGAACTAGCCGAGCAGTGCGATCTCACCCTCTCCGATCTAGACTCCTACCATGTGATCGGCGAGCTGGCCTTCTCGGGCCTCGACCAGAGTCTGGACTTTGCGCTGATAAAGCTCGAGTCTGTCAAGTATCCCCTGAACAGGGTGTATGTTGATGGGTGCAAGAGGGTGTATTACCAGGTTACCCGGGTCAACGGCGATCCCGTGGGTCAGGTGGAGGTCTACGTGGCTGCGTCCTCCGGGACGAGACGTGGGAAGTTGGTTCCTGGCTCGGCGCGCGTGCTGCTTCCTACGGGTGGCAAGTTCCAGCCTGTTTACGATGCGTTGCTGGATGCGCCGGTGCAGAACGGGGACTGCGGTGCCTGTGTGTTTGGTAAGGAGGGGGGGTTTTATGGGCTGGTTCTTAGCGCCGGGGCCGAGGGTAACTCTGCCTTTGTTCTTCCTGCTACTTGTATGTTGGATGATTTGAAGCGGTTTAGAGAGGAGGAGCCTTCGCTTTAGATGTCTACTCGTGTATAACTCAGAATGAATCAAGTCTAGTTCCATTTTACTATCATGCTGTAGATCTTTACTAAAGCTAAACTAGGACTAACCACTACAAGGTAGACATGTACCAGGGTTAGGGCTGTCATACAAACTAGATTCCCCGCACCCCAGACTCTGCAATTAAACTCTGCCTAATCTCACATAATACAATATAATATAATTCCATAGAAAGGTTGAACAAAATAAACCCGCGGAGTTACTCAACTAACTCAATCCTGAACCTTGGTTGTGGAAACCCTATCCCACTCATTCCACGGTTGAGTCCACGGCAGACGACATGACAGCCTAAGTTATTTCACACATGAGTAACCAGATCCAAATTCAAATGAATGATACCCAAGGTACAAATATTACCGTTCAATATCATGGTAAATATAATTAATAATGAGGCGTATAGGTTTCATATTGCTGATGAATTACCGTACGCGGCGCACAATAAACATGTATGTCAATTCATTATTTTCTATTCTGGTTTAAGCGCCTCACTATAGAATGGACTTTCTTCGAGTAGGTCTATTCCTATTGGACTGATTGAATCTGGTAAGATCAGAGACTGAATAATAAGTAAAAACGGAGTTAACCTCAGCCTATCCCGGTTAAGCCAAGGGAAAATAAAATAACCCAAACCAATAATAGAAACCAGTTGTATCCTCATTGGTAGCCTCCATCAGAGGATTGTCTGGATAGTCACTTTGGGCGACATGATCGACGTCTATTGTCTTGGCGGTGGGTTTATGCTTCTAACTTCCAACATTAAGTTCGGTGAGGGGGTGGTCTAGACTTTCTTATCATTGAAGATGTGCATTTGTAGATATGTCGGCTTATGCATCCTGCATATGATGAATTACGGATCGGACATGTTGATGGTACAATTCTATTCATCTAACATAATGTACTAAACGTACAGGGGCCATCCACTTACGGATGGGAAATCAATCCTCAATCGGGTATACGCTCAAACGCACAATGCACCGAAACCATTCGCTTTTTGAAACATCGCTCGTTGCATGCATAAGAAGGTGAGGCCTAAGCTGCAATCAAGCGCCTCCTCGCGTTCGATCGCATACGTGGTCCTCTGAAAAAAAAAAAAAAAAAAAAAAAAAAAAAAAAAAAAAAAAAAAGAATTCTCGTCACAAACACAGCCAACGACAGCCATGATATCCCTCTGCTCGGGAGAAATAGGGTCGGAAAAGAAGGTAAGCGTCCACCAGTGTCGTCGAATTAAAAATAGGGTCGAAGCCGAGTGGATACTGACGTGGTCGGTGCTCACGTGACGTAAGAAATAGAAGGGAACAAATGACTTTGCCGGAAGTCGATTACGAACAGATTTGCACGGCATTCAACGCGCGGGTCAAATCTTCAGGGGCGAATGGCATATACTTTCCCTTGGGGGACAAGGGTGGGGGTGACATGGCCCGCACCACCGGTGACGTGTAACGGATCGACTCCTTGAGCTGGGCGATGGAGTCCCGGCGGATGGCTTCGTCGAAGAGGGTCATCATGGAGCTACTGTAGCTTTCCGGATCAACAGCCGTTGAAGATGTTGATCCGCTGTTCTCCTGGCGCTCCTGGAGGTGTTCCTCATCGGAGACGGTGATGGTGGCTGAGGTGAAAGTTAGTACACCGCTGAGCACGTGGGGGTGGCCATTGAGAGTTGACGCTAGTGGCAGGAGTAGATTGGGCAGATAGATGCACGTACCATCGGGCAAGTCCTCTGGGGCAACGGCAGTGACTTCATGAGGAGCCAGATCCTCGTCCTCTTGAGGCTTGAGGTAGTCGGGCAACGATGCGCAAGGAGACAGGGAATAATCTGGCGTTCGGGGCCGTTCGGCCTGGGCTTCGGTGAAGGACCATGCAGCTAGCCGTCGTTGGTGATCCTTGTCGAATGGACCCTTGAATTTAGAGGGAGGAATCTCATTGCGTCGATAGTATTCGATTTTGATACCATTGTCCTTGGGTTTGGAACCGTTCGACGAGCGACGGAACACTCTGCGAACCTTTTCTCGAAGACTCATGTTGATGGATGGTGGAAAGATGATTCCAGATGGATGAACAGTCCAGGGGATTGAATCGGTGTGTATAGTCCAGAAAGGATACAAACAAACAAGCGTCAAGTCGGCACCTCACAGCAGCAGACCTTTCCCGAGAAGGGAATGGACGCGAGGGAGAGCGTGCAAGCACAGGCGACAATCGGAGTGAAGGACAAACTGTGAAATCATCGTTTGCATAAGACAGGTCCCAGAGAGAGAGAGAGAGAGATGGTTGGAGGGGGTGAACAAGAAATAAGAAAGAAAGAAGAAGTAGAAAAGAAAAGGAAGAGAAGGAACGAAGAGGGGAGAGAGAGGAAGTAAAGCGAGTTTAGTGAATGGGGTAGATAGTGATTATTGGGGGGGGGGTAAGGAAAGTGGGTGCCAATGGAAGGAATATAGCTCAGACAGGTAAAGTGGTAATAACTACGAAGTACTACTGGATAAAACTGCTACATCGGCGGAGTACAACTCCAATCGGTTACATGAACCATACCGATGATTTCATTTGATGATATGAGCCCAAGGATATTGGTTTATTGTGATTGGTCTAAGCGGAATGACGGCAGTACCGTACCAGGTACGAGGGTACCAAAGAGTACCAAATATGACCAAGAATACCCGATTTTACCGTACTCATCTACGCTACGGTTTATCGTCTGCTACTCTTCTAGGTATAGTACTTCTAGGCCGCGATAAGCCATGGGCCCCAAATCCGGTGAGACAATCAGAACATTACTCTTTCTCTCTCTCTCTCTCAGAAAAGACGCCCCTCTTCAAACGTGGAGTATCCAATCTTGATCGATACACACTGCATTACACCCGAACTAATTGATCTAATTTCTACACTAAAGGAAATCCAGACCTGGCTCCAGTTTCCTCGGATGGAGTCGCGACAAACGACTATTGCTGATCATGGAGAGGAAACGTAAACGGTTCATTAACTTGTCACTTTTAAGTGACATATTATTTTACTCATATTGAAGCGAAGAACTAACTGGTCATGGGTTTAACCACATTTTGGTTGGAAATATACAAAACAACTTCAAAGCGATACCGGAATTCGGATGTCTCTCCCAGCCCGTAGATGACTAACGGATTTTGCCCCGTTCCAGAATCCCAAATCCAAAGGACAGGGTTACAGTTGACCTGTGCGTTGAAAACCATTACAACTTTCCACTTAAACCAACCATGGTTACGTTCTTTCAGTCCCAATCATTTCAGGCTGGACGGTTTTGTTGAAAGAATTTTTTATTTCTTGTAGAAATTCTGTATTATTATTTTATTATGATTTTTTTTTTTTTTTTTTTTTTTTTTTTTTTTTTTTTTTTTTTTTTTTTTTTTTTTTTTTGCCAATAGTAAACCGCATGTTATGGTCGGAATTAACCAGCGGTTGCCCTCAAAGTATTACCGCATGGGTGGCAATGGCACACAACCCTTTTACACTTTTCCAAAGTACCGTAAAAGATGTCGTGTCCTGCAGCGAAGCATTCCAGAATATCCGGCCAAGCCCGGTCCGATCGACGTGCCAGCGCCCAACCCAGGGAATGGGGGAAAGAATCCGACCGCTGACTGGAGGCAACATGACACCGAATGATGCCATTCTTTCCGCATTAATTTCTATACATATTTGGTTCCTTCTTTTTTCGATGCTCAATGCTTCTCTGCATTGATCATCTTTCTGGGGGGGGCGGTGACTCTAACAACGCCCACCATCGCAGTTCAGAGTCCACTATTCCGTCATGCGCACCGGAGTGGGTACACTACAACTACGGAGTATAGACACTAGTAATTTTGCTAATAATTATCACTAATATGATTGATGATAAGTCACGGAGCAAATGAGACGTCTGGGATGCTAGTACCGGCGGGTCCGTTGCCCCCACTCGGCACACCTATTCCGTTCTTTCTATAAAATACAGGATTATAAAGCTTTATTTGGAGTGTCTTTTCAACAATTGGCCGGCTGGCCCAATGGTAAGGCGCTTGACTACGGATCAAGAGATTGCAGGTTCGAATCCTGCGTCGGTCATTCTTTTTGCCTTTTATCCAACTCTATAAATACATCAATATCCGTTCAGTCAATGTATATATATATATACATACTTTTGTTCCCCTTTTTTTATCATTGAACATTGTATTACCCCAATGACCAGTTAGAAAGAAAGATCTGAATGTAAGATTCTGTAAGGGGCTGAGTTGTCGGATCCGATGCAAGTGACCGATGATGTCACTTGGGTACATCTACTTCTAGAAAGTCCCAAATCCCAATCCTTCATCAGGCATGCATGCGTTGCACCGTCTTTCTGAAGTTTCTGTCATGACACGCAAGGGATAAATTATGATAATGATTCATGACTAACCGGATCTGAGACAAATCGCCTGTCTTGACGCCCCCGTTACAAATCTTCAGAAAACCTTACGGGGTACATATCACTTACAGGGCTGTGCCCTGGTAACAAGGCAGACTATAATCCCAGTTGTGGCGGTCCAGGGCGCATTCCAGAAGGAAAACTAGTTTAGGCTAATGGGATAAGCCGCTCTTATTTCATTCCGTATGATGCAATGGTACGCACCGAGGCGACACTCTTTATGTCTTGATTTACTTATCTGCAGTGGAATTCTAGGCAACATGGTTCTGCAGGATTGGAATATGTCTAGATTCTTGATCATGTCTTCTTTCACCGCTTCGCTTGTTGGTTTGTAGAAATTGGATGCTCGGGATAACAATAGTCCATAGGGTTACTGACTTCCTGCCCCAACCTTGCTAAAAAGCCAACTACTGCAGGCACACGCGGATCTCCGTCCCCGAAAACAGCGGACTGCTTCGAGTAATTTACTTTTTTTTTCAAGACAAATCCATGCGAATGCAAAACTTTCCGTGTCAGAGAAATCAATGAAAATAAAATTTAAAAATTCTAGCTTATGAATCCATTATCCGAAACCAGCCATTGCTAGGTTTCAACGGAAGCTTATCAGAAGCCGTGGAGGGGCACGAGTTGTTTCCGTGTTATCAAGTATCAACCCTATTGCGCGCTGAAGAACGGAATGCGAAAATCACCCATTGCCAGTAATCTCGGGGATGTCACTTGTAATTTTATAGCTCAAGAAAAAGCGCCACCGTGTTCTTTTCCGTAATTCTTTCCAATCCCTTTTTTTGGTGCAATCGAAGAAGGGAAAAGTTGGTAGATTTACTTTTGTTTCGCGCAAGGATTGATCCTTGAATGCGACTGGAGTAACAAGTGACCGCTGGGTATTCCTGTTCATTGTGAGTTCTTTTTTGACATTGACCGTCAGTAAAAAATAATAATAATAAGGATTCTTCCCGTGTAACCACTGCCATTGTATATGTATCGCGGAACCCTCGTGGCCCAATTGATGGAATCATAGACCAGTTCTCGCCCTTCCGGCCATCGCGGATTAACGTTTCCCGAGACGATTAGCATTCGGAAAGAACCCAACATACCAGACACTCACCCGCCCCTGACTTCCTTCTTTCCAACCTGTCGTTCAAAGCCCTCTTACAGCTCAGACAGAGCTACTCACATTCACTCACCCTCTATCACACCTTCCACCCATCCACTCGCCAGTCGACCTTACCGTAAGACTTCACCGACCTTTTCGGGATCTTCGCGAAGAAAATTAAAAACAAACAAATAAAACCCACTGTCGTCATCGATACGTGTCCAGTCGCTGACCATTCGCTCATTTTGCAGGTGAAAGCCGAACCATAATGGGCAGGAAAGGAGGAAAGAATAAGAGCAAGAGCAAGGGTGGTAAGAACGGCGCTGCTGCTGCCGCCGTCACCAAGAAGGTCGAAGACGTTCAGAACACGGTGTGAGTCGCACTCAACGCGGATCGATCGCGCCCAACCTGCGGGTTCGCTCGGGACCAGCGTCCGCGCATATTCGCAAATCATACTAACACTTGCGCAGGAACCCCGGTCAAGAAGTTGAAGAGACCCTCGTGAAGGGGAATGAGGTCCGTGATGTCGCTACCGAGGCTCCCGAAGAGGTGACTGCCGCCGCTGTGCCTGATTCAACTGCTGCTACCCCCTCTGCAGCCCCTCCAGTGTCCACTGAGGAGGTCAAAGAGACCGTGCAGGATGAAGCTGAAGAGGAGGACACGACCCCCACTGTCGAGCGTGATGAGATCACTGCGGCGGGTAGGTTGACATCCCAATAGTGCGGTTGCTGCGCTCCATCGCTAACGGTCGGATTCAATAGAGACACTCCCCATGGTTGAAGAGCCATTGAAATTGGCCCCCGAAACCCTTACATCGACCACCGAACCGGCGACTTCCCTGCCTGAACGCCCGAAAGAGACTGTTCCTGAGGTCTCTGACGCCCATGTGAAACGGCCTTACGAGAGCAGTCTCACGGCTAAGGACGATGAATTGCCTCACAAGATTGCTAAGGTCGATGATACAGTGGCTGCCGCCGGAGCCACCTCGGGTCACGTTGCTGAGACAGGATCGTTGGCGAAGAAACCCGAAGTGGCCGCGACTGCGGAGAAGGGAACTGTGCAGCCTCAGATCGTTCCGGGACTGGGTGCGGACCCCAGCGACAATGTTTCCACTGTGTTGAACGTCCCTGGTCTCCCCGCAGTCGAGGAGAAGACCACTGCTCCTTCTACCGATGCTCCTTTCACCGATGCTTCAGCCACTCATGCTTCCACCACCGCTGTCCCTAGCACCACCCAGACTGAGCGTGCGGATGATGTCCCTACTACCGCTTCCACCGCAGGCGACAACACTGACAAGATTGAAGAGCCGAAGGAGATTGGGGCCCCCGCATCAAAGGAAGAGACGGTTTCCGAACCTCTTACCACTGCTGCTGCTCCTGCTGCCGCTCCTGTCGCTGCTGCCAGCGAGGCGGCTACACCTGCCACAGCTAAGGAAACTGCCGAAGAAATTCCCCCAGAGGCCACTCCTGCGAAGGCCACTCCTGTGGAATCTGCAGGCCCCAGTGAGGCGGAAGCCCCCACAACCGCCACCAACACCGCCGCACCTGCATCTTCTGACACCGATGCTACCGCCCAGGCTGCATCCACTGCGGCCGCTGCAGGTACCGGTGTTGGCACGGCGACCTCCGCTCCCCCCGCTCCTGCGGATCAGGAAATCAAGGTCCCATCGAGCATCCACCCCGGATCCACTTCGAAGGGCGGGAAACAGTCTGCTGAGCAGGCTGTCGCCAACGTGCAGCAGGAAGAAGCCGAAAAGGTCGAGTCTGCTGCCAAGAGCCAGCTCCCCGAAGAGGGCAAACCGGTCGCTCAAGAAGTCCAGGAGGGAACCGCAGCGGCTAAGGAACAGATCCCCAGTGAGAGCAAGCCTGAAGTAAAGGAGACACCGGAGGCTCCAGTGGGTGCAGCGAAGCAGCCCGAAGAAATCCGCAAGCCCGAGGAGGCCAAAACCAAGGAGCCTCAAGCTGTTCAAGATGCTTCGGAGCAAGGTGCTGCCGCGTCTGAGAAACCGGAGCAGGTGAAGTCTGAGGATCTCAAGAAGCCCGAAGAGGCCAAGACCAGGGAATCTCAAGCGGCACAGCAAGCCCAGGAGGGCGTCACTGGCAAGTCTGAAGAGGGTCAGACCTTGGCGGACAAGGCCAAGGATACGGCCAAGACGGAAGCTGACAAGGCCCGCGAACAAGCGGAAGAGAAGGCTAAGGCCGAGGCAGCAAAGGTCGAGAAGCGCAAGAGTGGTCTGTTCGGCTGGATCAAGCGTAAGCTCAAGGGCTGAACGGCCTGATTTCTGGGATTAATATGTATCCTCTCAGACTGATTTGTCGTAATTTGCGTTTGTATTAATTTTTTTTTTTTTCTTTTTGGTTATTTGGCGGATGAAAGAGACCGAGGACCCTAACTGATACCCTAAGGAAAGGCAAAAAGGGAAGGAAATGAACAAAAAAAAAGAACAGGAGAGAGATTTTGATATATGACACAACGGCGTGTATGATAATCGATGGGACTCAAGGATACCAAAAGGGATGGAATCAGGTTAGTGGGTTGATATGTAAAGCTTTGCCTGTGTTCTATCTGTTCGCTATTAGTTAATGGTAATCAAGAGATTTTTGTTCACTTATGTGATGCTTTGGGGAAGGAAGTGTGAGGTTCGATTGATGCAGAGGAATGGTATGATTTTTCACCGCCATTCGGAGAGGTACTTTTGATCAGGATTTTGACAATGGAATAAGATGGTGCGATCTGAGATCAGATGCTGTCTTCTCCTTATCTCTGGTTCTAATATTAGTTTGTCGATAGGGGGGAGAACTATAGCGGGTCTATTATTTACATGGATTATCGATTTATTGTATGGGAAATCAATTGGATTGATTTATTGAAAGAAGTGCAACTAGACTAGATAAACTATGGCCTATTATTTCTTTTTAAGATTCTATGCTAGTGTGATTTCAATCAGGGAATCTGAATCTAGTGATGTAGTTGTCTTGGTGGTCAGGGGTTCATTAGGGCTGGTTCAGTATGATTTAATTATAATAGGGAAAGAGATCTGGTAAGAGATCTGGTATCAATAATTCTGTTCTGCGGTATAGTTATATTTTTCCAGTTATCTTTCGGAATGTATGTTATTGAATTCAGATTTTATTGGTAAGTTTGACATGGTCATTTACCTGGTGGTTTATTGTATCTTTGTACCAATGTTCTGGCCCTTTAGGATACCAGAAATATATGTATCCTGTAGAGTATCATTATGTCTGTCGGTACTGTATCCTTAGTGGTCAGAGATTGGTCCTCTTATGTATAGAATATGGTCCGAATTCCGGATGTTGTGATTTGTGCTATATTAACTGGTTCTTTTTTTGTTTCTTTATTCTTTTCTTTTGTAAATAAAGAGAGAGAGAGAGAGAGAAGAGTAAATATCATTTAGCATCGTGGTGCAATGTATAGATTTGTACAGAGTACTCTTCTAAATAACTTGCATAAGTCGAACCGAAATGATTTCCGAGACAATGTTCTAGAGCGGTCCTCGCCAATACAGTGTACTTTAGTCTTTTCCACGTCTTTGTTCTTTTGCGGCAAAACAGTTAAAGACATGTGGGGTCACATGGTGAAGCTTTACCCCTTTTAGTCCAACCCCCTTTTCACTTCCAAAAAGTCAACTGAACAACCAACTTTCTTCTCTCATTTGTCGACCACCACTTCAACCCCCTCCATCTTTTGGATCCTTCTCAAAACAATGGTCTCCATCGATGACGAAATTGTTTATCCCATGACAACATTTTCGGCACTTCCAGGCTTCTAGGGGATTTCTTTTCCTCCGAAACAAGTTGCCGGACAAAGAGTCTCCACTTTGCCCCACGAGAGATTTCATATCAACTAATGGAAAAAAAGATTCAATAGCGGAGTATATCCACTGACTAGCGATCGAGCCCAGGCTAAGCTTTCTCTAAGCTTCGAAGACTGATAGTTGTCTTACCCTGACCCTCGTTGGGGGTCTCCTCATCCACTCGCTGCGCCACGGCCTGAAGGCTGCGCAATCAAGACCGGCCACATACCCTATCTGCATCGTCACTGGCCCGCGGCATCACACGGCTAACGAAGGGCCTAAGCATCGGGTGTGAAACACATGGCCAGTCGTGTTGTGCAACTTGTGCTTCCCCTCCCCCCCTGCTGTTGCCTGACCTCCGCTCGGATCGTGCCGCCCGTGGGAAACTAATAAAAGCGCCACGATTCCTGCTCCTCGCTTCTTGCTTCCTGCTTGCATTGATCTCCTGCATTTCCGTTGCGCACATACAGCATCATCTCGCAGGTTTATCACGCATTTGCATCGCTTCTTCAAATCATGGTCCATCTCGCCAAAGTCCACCGTAACGGTGATCTCAACGACACCATTAAGCGTGTCGACTCCGTTCAGTTGGAGTCTACCGAGGAGGATGGCTTCTACTCCAGTGTTTACGGCACTCGATTCGCGACAGAGCAGCTGCCGCAGAATGAGATGCCGGACCGCGAGATGCCCAGGGAGGTAGCCTATCGCATGATCAAGGATGAGTTGAGTTTGGATGGAAACCCAATGCTCAAGTAGGTTTTGGAAACCAAGCACTATAGATAACAATGCTGATTGTTTGCAGCTTGGCGAGTTTTGTCACGACTTACATGGTATGGCTCCTCCATTCAAATGTTAGGGTGGCATATTGATAAATAATAGGAAGATGAAGCAGAAAAGCTCATGACGGAGTCGTTTAGCAAGAACTTCATCGATTATGAGGAGTACCCTCAGTCGGCGGAAATCCAGAACCGCTGTGTCAACATGATTGCCCGCCTGTTCAATGCGCCCGTCCACGGCGAGGATGAGCACCCAATGGGTACCTCGACCATTGGATCCTCCGAAGCTATCATGCTGGGTACCCTGGCCATGAAGCGTCGGTGGCAGAACAGGCGTAAAGCTGAGGGCAAGGACTACTCTCGTCCCAACATCGTGATGAACAGTGCTGTCCAGGTATGCTGGGAGAAGGCTGCGCGGTACTTCGACGTCGAGGAGCGGTATGTGTACTGCACTGAGGATCGCTATGTGATCGACCCCAAGCAGGCCGTTGATCTCGTGGACGAGAACACCATCGGTATTTGCGCCATCCTTGGCACCACCTACACTGGTGAGTATGAAGATGTCAAGGGTATCAACGATCTCCTTATCGAGCGCGGTCTCGAGGTCCCCATCCACGTGGACGCTGCTAGCGGTGGCTTCGTCGCTCCTTTCATCAACCCATCTCTGGAGTGGGACTTCCGCCTCAAGAACGTTGTCTCCATTAACGTATCAGGCCACAAGTACGGTCTCGTTTACCCGGGAGTCGGCTGGATCGTCTTCCGCTCTCCAGAATTCCTTCCCAAGGACCTGATTTTCAACATCAACTACTTAGGTGCCGAGCAGGCCAGTTTCACTCTGAACTTTTCCAAAGGTGCCTCCCAAGTCATCGGCCAGTATTACCAGATGATCCGACTTGGCAAGCGTGGCTATCGTTCGATCATGGTGAACATCACTCGCATCTCCGACTACCTGGCCAGCGAGCTCGAGAAGCTGGGCTTTATTATCATGAGCCAGCGTCGTGGCCACGGTTTGCCATTGGTTGCATTCAGACTCCCCGCTGAGCGAGAGGCCCATTTCGATGAGTTTGCTCTGGCACATCAACTGCGTGAGCGTGGATGGATCGTACCTGCGTACACCATGGCACCCAACAGCAACAACTTGAAGCTGATGCGTGTGGTGGTGCGCGAGGATTTCAGCATGAACCGTTGCGACGCCCTTCTGACAGACATCAAGCTGGCCTTGAAGACCTTGGCCGATATGGACAAGGCCATGTTGGAGAAGTACACTCAGTGAGTATCCTGTTGTTGATGTGTCTAGACTCGCCCGCTAATGTAAACAGCCACGTCCGCACGCACTCCACCAACTCCCACAAGGCCAAGCACAACCACCCCCACTACAAGGGAGAGAAGCACTCTCTGCAGGGTAAGACGGGTAAGACGCACGGTATTTGTTAGGTATGGGCATGTATGTATGACAGGCCGATCTCCATTCTTTTCTTTCTGAGATGTGTCGCTCAGCCCTGCTCTGGGAGCGGGCATAGATAGCACTTACTATCGAGTTCTTCGTTTCGAACATAGGTAGCATATTGCGAGATACGGTGAATAATGGATAACTTTGTGATATTAAAGGTCAATTTCCGGCGAATATTTAGCCTCAGATGTATTGGTGAAAGAGAGATGGGTAACTTTATACTTATATATATTACATGGATAATCACATGCCTACCCGACTGGCAGCAAATCACCTGATGCACAGCCATATGACCATTTCAGCTCCAAAACATCTACAGACATAACATTTCAGCGCAAGTCCAAGCGGTTGACGATTCCCCATCAGTTTCCGAAACAAGCAACATCCAGTAAAGAGGATGGAACTGGTTAAAAACTCTTCGCTGAAGCCTGAACCAGGTAAGCGTTTAGAGGCATGCGGTCTAAATATGAAAGCCATATGGACCGGTAAGTGACCAGTAGGGTAACAATTAAACAGGTAGTTCTGGACTGTATATTCCCGAAGGTGACAGGGGTAAGAGTATAACGAAGGCACAATCTACGGAGATAATCTGTGCCCTTTGATGGGGTATTTCAAGCCTGTGGGTAGTCGGCTCTTATCCGGTAAAACAATGTTCTAGAAAGATGGAAATGATTCATGAATATACAATAAGACTGTAGAGTTGGTGCCGGTCGGGTTCGGATTCAACTGAAAACCCGACCCGATCCGACCCGATCTTGAGGGCTGAACTGTATTTTATTTTACCAATCTTGCCACTTAAATTTTTCAAATATATATATATAGACACGTGATATTCCTTTTCTTTATAAAACTTGAACTTGTATATGAAATTATATGAATACAATTTAAAATATACTGTATATAAACACGGGATTTAAAACAGTGGGTCCCGAGCGGGCCCGCGGGGAACCCAGCCCGGACTCCCGATCCGAGCAACTTACGGAGTACATAGGGGAATTGATGAAATTTTCATTTGACATTTTGTCAAAATTTTATGAAAGTTCAAAAGAAAAATTGTTTCAATTGATTTCAGGGTGAAAGCAAAATTGTACAAAAAAATTGAAATTCCAGAAACGTGAAGTTTTGAAGTTTTGAGAAAACCAACCCTACTTGAACAATCTATTGCAACCGACAGAAAGACTGAAAGAGTCCAAGCTTCCAGACGGAGCTCGAATCAAACGGTCAAACTGCATTTGAACTGGGGCAGCTGTATCTGTGCCAAAGAGCCCAGATGATATCTCTTCGGAACTACACCGAGTCACCGACTGTTTTGGCTACTAGTCTACTAGTATATGCCAGGATTCAGTTCACTGTATGGCTCATGAATTTGGCCCCAAGCATGAAGCTGGCCTGTATGAGCGAGCTGGGTCCATCGTGTCGGCCGTGCCGCTGTATCCCAATATCTCGATGAGAGCGGAGTGAGACGCGACAGCGGAAGCCAATATGCGAATCAGTTCCGGTGTGGACATGAGAGTCCCAGTGGTCAATCTTTGGTTTCTTGGCGCAAAAACATGCCCCCCGAGTCCTGGTGTCTCAGCCTGTCCGGATGGAAGAACGGTGTCAAGGGCTACACAGTCACTTCCTGGAACCCCGACGCCAAATAGAGGTGAGATTGTTTGCTTGGAGTGTTGATATGTGGCTAACTTTGTGTCTAGCGTTTCCGTCATCCAGAATATTTGGTAGTGTCTTTACAACCTTGATGGGTTCCTTGGGGGAAGATTTGGCTGGGCCTCGTTTGCTGGCCGTTCTGGTTTAATACTTAACTTAATTGAAAGGTCTACGTTATCAAGCTCATGTATATAAAATAATATACCGGATTTCAGACAATTTGCAACAGGTAGTATGGGTTTATACTTGCATTACAACTTTTTATACTTAAGTATAGTCGGAGTAGTTGATGTTCGCCATTCTGGAGACATGGTACGCGGTCTCTGTTAGAGGCTACTCGGTCCTGTGTATCTTAGTTTCGTGAAATCTGAGTAAGAGACCGAAGATGAAAGGGGCCCAGATGATTGTGTGCTTAAGTCTAAATATGTCTTGTTGTTTATGATTCATTTCTACTTATCAAGCTAGCAACAAATAAAGTACCAGTATCAGTACTAATATAGTCATACATTGGTCTATACAAACCCACCACATAAGGTTCCCTTATTGAACAGTATCTAGAGCAAGGAACTAAGTCTATAGTCCCCACTTCCTAGCCAACTCCAACCCCTCGGCAAGCGCAACAACACGCGTCTCAACCGCAAACCCGTCGCTCTCAAGCCTCTTCAACTCCCCAAAAAGAGACCGCACAGGCAGCGCAAACACCTCAATGAACTCCTCCTCTTCCAGTTCCGGCTTTGGGTCCTGATTCTCCGGTAACTCCAGATCCACGTCCACGTACACCAACATGTAATTGTTATTGCAGAATCCCGGGGCTACACTTATCAACTATGTCTGGACAAGAATATAGGACCGAGGAAAAAGAAGGGGAAACTCACAATTAAACAACACCCCACTAACCCGTCTCACAACACCCACATACCCCGTTTCCTCCCTCAACTCGCGCACAGCACACTGCTCCGCCGTTTCACCGGGGTCGATAAGTCCCCCTGGGATCTCGACGACAATTTTATCCAGGGCAGGCCTGTACTGCTTTTGCAGGAGGATTTCCGGACCTGTAGGTTTGTTGATCGTCGCGACGATGCTCACTCCGTCGATTGTGCTATCTGCCGGTCGGGTCTGATCTTGTCAGAGCTTTTCTAGTGATAGGAGAAAGGAAGAGGAGTGTACCTGCATCTCAGCAGACTCCCAGGTTCTTTGTACGCCAATTGGGTCGAGGTAGGTTGTTTTCACTAGGCGTTTCCATTTGGCTTCTTTGGTGTCCTTTGTTTGTTAGTTTTGGGAAGGTAGAGGGGCGGATGTGGAATGTACCAGTGGACAACGCGAGAGGATTCGCGCTTTGCCGTGGTTGGGTGGGCTCATGTTTATAAATTATGGTTGTAGGCTGTATACTGTCTACAGTTGTGGTTGTGTTGATGACCCCGCGGTGGGGCTTATCTTATCGCGTGACTGTATACTTATAGTATACTTGCGCAACTTATTTGGTCTACAGCGTACAGAGTAACGAGATGTGTAAGGTTAATAGTGAGGGAAATGGAAATCTAGCACAAAAAACATAATTTATTAAAAACACCCAGAAGCAAAGTCAACCGGGTAAACAAAAAGGAAAATAAGATAAAAATGAAATAAAAAAGGAAATAAAAAGATAAGAATATAGCATGTCCTGGTTTCGATCCAGGGACCTCCGGGTTATGAGCCCGGCGCTCTTCCCCTGAGCTAACATGCTGGGAATATATTATCTATCGTCGTTAAAGTTACATAGCCCATCCACTTGGAAGTTTATTTCTTACCTTGGTCAGGGCTGGGTTTTTTTATGTTTTTGATTTAGGTCAAACTTACCCTTTTTCTAGTTTTGTGATGTATTATTGGTTTTTGGTGTTGTTTATGTGTTGGAAGGTAGTATATGGAGGATTTGGATGGTTAAGGTGTGTTTTTAAGAAATTGGTTTGTTTGGTGCTGTGGTTATATATTCTTGTTGGAGGTGTATAGGGCTGCGGTTGGAATTGTAGAATCACAGTGACATGAAAAAATCAAAATCAAAATAAAACAGAAGCGGCAACTATAGCTCAAACCATGAACCACTGGCACACCGACAAATACATATAAATTCGGGGTATTATTTATACTAAATCTTTATATCTCATTGTTGGAGCGGGTCTGTTCGGAATGTCTATCCGGGAGTTTTCGCATGTTAAAGATTCGGATCCAGCCTCCGCTTTTCTAATCACCAACATCTCAGTTCGACATGACTTATAGACCCCGCCGGAGACAGCGCCTCGATCGAGTGACCAATGCGTAAGTCTCGTACATAACTTAGAAGAGTGATACTATACCAACATGAAGAATCCACAGGTGCGAGCCATGTAAGAAGCGGAAGGTGAAGTGCTCGGGGAGAAATCCTTGCGATTCTTGTACAGCTCGCCATACGCAATGTATCTTCAAGCCTTCGGAGAAGAAAGTGATCGTATCTGAGAGGTAATTCACAGCAATGACTGTTCTATTCAGTGTGCTAAGAGATTTCTCTTTAGTTATCTGCGCAAGCTGCAAGAAAGCCATGCTGCAGTACAGAGAGCGCATACGTCAACGCAGGGGAGCACGGGGTCATCGACCCAAGAGCCCTCTCCGTCATCACCTGCCCGACATGGTACGAAAAGCACCCCAGTCTATTTAAATAGTTAACAGAAATGAACTAAGACATGCATATACTAGCTCCGCCCGGGCCCACCGGACAAGAGCTTATCACCAACCCACTGGTATCTGCATCGTCATTTTACCTGAAGGATCGTGCCGGTAGATTCTGTAGGTTATCACCCGGCATTTAAACTGGTGCATAGTGGATATTGACAGATGAAGGGGTATGCGGTCCGTCATCAACATGGGCTTTTTCTCAGCGTGTCTTCATACAACTGAAACAGGTTCTGCCGGACTTCCCTTCTCCAGATGTGCCGTTCCACATCGATGGAAGTGCTTGGGAGCTAACCTGGAATCGGACGAGTTTTGACGACATCAATGTGTTAGATGGATTACCATCACTCAACGATGCGCTCTATCTCTTGAATGTGGTCAAGTTTCATTCCTACCAAATGCTGTTCCTGTACGACGAAGACGAGTTCTTGCCACATCTTCATGAATTATATAAAAAAGGCCTTGAAAAAGCAAGGAACGACCCCCTTTGGTTTATACAATACTTGTTAATTATGGCCCTTGCAAAATTGCTTCACGGGACGTCAAAGGGCTCCCATTCGCCACCAGGGTCCGTGTTCTTTGAGCGTGCAATGTCTTTGATGCCTGATTTCATTGGGTTAAATCGGAAGCCCAGCACTGGGATGCAGATTTTGTACCTCGCGGGTCTTTATTTGGTGTCTGTTGATATGAAGGATGCCGCATATGCTTATGTATGTAGCACTTCGCTTATGGTCGATACATGCGAAACTGATCACCCCGCAGATAAGCCAAGCAGCTCGGATGTGTATTATAGAAGGCTTGTATAGGGAGCCTCCGAGTGAAATCTTCGGTGTCAAGTTTGCCGACCAGTGTCGAAACATCTGGTGGACTGCTTATATCCTGGAGCGACAGGTTTCGGCCATGGTTGGGGCGCCAACGGCTATCCAGGACACGGAGATTACATGCTCGCTTCCCTGCTCCTATGATGATACCGAAAGGGCACAAATCATGACCATGCATGTTAGGCTGTCGCGAATCATCGGCAACATCGTGACCTGTGGGTGGCCTCAACAATGCAAAATTGCGGAAAGGCCTTGGCTAATGCTATTGACTGCCGTATATACCGCAGAAACACAGCGAAAGAGATCATTCATTACGACTATACAATCGATCTTGCGAGATGTAGCAGATATCCTCCAAGATATTGAGGGCATTTCCGCGCGTACAGCCCATCCATCGCTGCGAACAGTCTCGACAATAACTAGTCACCTCTCTTTGATGTATCACCAGGTAGGTCACTTTTATCTGAATACATTGAAAAGAAACTAAAAATAAACAGTGCATAATGCTTGCAACACGTCCCCTGTTTCTTTATTTTCTAACCATCAGACTGAGAACGGACTCCCAGCGACAAGGTGGAGATACACTGATTCCCCCACAGTTGACGCCACTACTAGAGACTTCTTTGCAGTCTGCAAAAATGTCATTGAAGATTTTATTCATACTCCATGAGCAATCAGCACTAGGTTCGTATTAGGACAAAGAAATACCTGGTGCGCATGGTGGTTTATTTCGGAACTAATACAAGAACTAGCGTCATTTCTACCGTTCGATCTGGACAGCCTATTCTCATCAGCATTCATAGTCATTCTTGCTGTCTTTATCGATCCGTCTTTGGTGCCGGATATGTCAAACTATACGTCGATCGTTTCTCAGTTGCTGAATGACTTGGTAGCTAAGGGTAACATGGCGGCTCATTTGCGGAAGAAGGAACTGGATCTCTTGCAGCAAATGATTCGTCATTTGATAGACCGAGAGGAAGAAGATGCCAGAAATCCGAGTTCTGGAATCCTTCCATATATGGACGAACACGACTCGACAAATCATCACAGTGAGCTACAGTGGGTATTAGGTGACGAGGAGACCAGCATGAGCCATACGCAGATCCTGACTCTGGCACAACAATTGGACAATATCAACGATAGTACCTGGGGGAATGATTTCGAATTGGAATACAGCAACTTCTGGGTTTGAAAGTACGCCCTTGGATTTCTACAATATATCAAACAACCACACAACATGCCCTTTTATTAGGCTGCCATGTTGTGTAACAAAATTTACTTGCTGGTATGGAGAAATAAGTTAAGTGGAGCTGCATAGCAGTCGGTGTATCTATTCGGAAGGGCATTCCGCGGAAGACGCTTCCAGCCCTAAGCACTTATCAACATCAACATAACCAAGTTCCAACTCAACAACACGATAGAATACCCGCATAAAAGTCAACAAACCATCCAGTGGTGTAGGGTTCACAGTACTTTTCCTCTCAGAAGACTAAGTCTAACAGCTCCTCAGCAACCTCACCTCCCAACAAAGCCGCCGTCTCCTCGACATCCTAACCGCAACACTAACCCTCCACAGAGCAGAAACACATCAGCCCCGACAAACTCCTTCACCAACCGCTCCGCAGCGCCATCGTCACCAAGCACAATGACACAACGCTCTTCATGCCCTCCTCCGACACAACCAACACCGCAATCAAGATAATCGCGCTCCCAGCAAAAGGAGACTCAGCCGGCGTGACTGCCATCTTCAAACCCACAGGAGAAATTACGGGTCTTGTCTCCGCATCACAGGTGACTGCGTTTCGGACGGCGCTGACAACAATGTTTCTTTTCCACCGGGTGTCGCATTTCCCGAAGAAACGTGTCGCGATCTTCGGATCTGGGAAACAGGTCGAGCGGCATCTTCGTCTTGCTTTACTCTTAGCTTCACGCGAGATCGAGAGTATCACTGTTATTAATCGGGGTCGTCAGCGACTGGATCTATTAGAGAAGGACATCGTATCTGGCTTACGAGTCGTGTTTGGTCATGTCTCGTTCACACTGATCGCGAAAGAAGATGCTACCGACTACGATGCAACTCTGAAATCGGAACTGGCGTACGCAGATGCGATTTTCTGCTGCACGCCGTCTACGGCGCCTTTGTTTACGTTTGGGTTTCTACGGAACTTCCCTAAGAAACGGTTCATATCTATGATTGGGTCGTATAAGCCGCACAGGAGGGAAGTAGATACAGACACGATTTTGTCTGGGGAGAGGGTCTTTGTTGATTCGAAGGAGGTTTGTCTGGAGGAATCGGGGGAGCTGTGGTTGAGGTCGGGGAGCATCTGGGAGATGAGGCTATGGTGATTCCGGAGGGCAATGTTGTGCTCAAGTGTGTTGGGATGGGTGTTATGGATTTGAGTACCGGGAGGGCTTTGCTTGAGTTGGCGGGTGAGGTGGGGTTGGGGGTTGTTGCGCTTTAGATTTTGTACAATATTATGCATTCGTATAGAGGCTTTGGCTGGTAGTGTTAGATGGGCTATGGTCCATTGCAATGCTCATGGGTGTATCTCATTGCGTTTTATCAAACTGGTCTAATCTGACCAAAAATGAACCGAAGAATATCCGAGCGAATGTGCCGATTTGCTCGGCAATATTCTTGCTTTCAGTGTGAAAATCTTTTCGACTAACACCATTTGATGAATATTGCAGTAAATTTTCATTTATAATGAATATGACTCGTGCACAGCAAGAATCAGTGTTCTATTTGCACGGTATACTTGCCCTAAAATCTTGTCTGACCCTACCACGTCCAGAATATCGCGGCAATTGGGGCTGCGCCACGCTTAATACTAAATTTACGACATAGAAGCCTTAAGAGGCGGAGAATTGATAGGCAGCAGTTAAAGGTCTATGTGGCTTCTATTTCTAGAATATTGCGGTAAACGTACTAGGACTATTGACTTTGTTGATCCTTCCTGTATAGAGTCTAATGTCTGGGCAGGAGATAGGACGCTAACAACTAGAAGGCCGGCACAACGGCAGATTGACATAATTATTTTGCACCATATAGAGCTTTGGCTAGCCTAAGTGTCGAACTTGAAGGCATTGCTGACTTGAATCAACTACCGAACACTAGCAGATAACGGACCCACCGTTTTCCGTCCAGTTTTCCGATTACTCATGCAGACTTACGACTGCTACAGCCTGACTCCTGTTTCAGCAGGAAAATAGAAATCGTCTAAAATTTGAAGAGGCCAATCGCTGCGCTTGTACATATTTAGCAGTCTTCCATCAGGGGTAGAAGAACGAGTCTCCCAGTCTATAGTGGCTAATCAGACTCCGCGTATTTGAAAATGTGGATCCGACATAAGGTTAAACATAGAGTATAGACCCAGATCATGCACTTGACAAGGCTGATCTAACGAGGTTTGCTACTGCCTTGAAACCTGGAGCTTGCGTGTCGTTTTCCGGTAGCTTTCCGTAAAATACGAGATTGATGCTAGAAGCTAAAGATGGACATCTATAAAGCCCTGCCTGTCGCTGATCAAATTCGTACACACAGAATCATCATCCCTTCACAGTCTACCAATACGCACAACACTCGACATGCAGTACTCCTTGATGAAGCTGGCCGCCATGGCCACGGCCATTTCCGGCGTCGTCGGTACGTCAATGTCCAACACTACAACAAGCACTGCTAATCAATTGCAGCCCATCCGGAGCGTCATGACCACTCTACCCACGCTATGCACAAGTCCCGTCAGGTGCACGCTCGCAGCAACGACAAGTGTGCTCGCAACATTCAGGCCCGTCACGAAGAGTCCCTTATGAAGCGCCGTGCTGCTCTTGGAAAACACGCAGCACCCGCTGCTACTGGACTCGACAACTACAGGTACAACGAGCTTCAGAACAAGACCTGCCTGCTGGATCCAGATACTATCTTCGGACCTTACGGTATCGACGGAGAGCTGCACCGCCATGATGTCCGTGAGAGCCAGAAGGGCATTGACCTCTATCTTGACCTGGGAGTGATGGACGTTGAGACTTGCGAGCCCTTGCCTGATGCCTGGCTCAGTATCTGGGTATGATCATCCCCTCAATGAATGAAGTATCTCACATTTTAACAACATTCAGGCCTGTAACGCCACTGGTACCTACTCTGGCTACACCGGAATTAACCCCGACACCGTTAGCGTACTCGACGGATGGACCACCCGCTCTGATGGAACCACCGACGACGAGACCTTCCTTCGTGGTGTCTCCAAGACCAACGAAGCGGGTATGGCGGAGTTCCTCACCATCTTCCCCGGCTACTACGAGTCTCGCACCACCCACATCCACGTAACCGTGCAGACGAACGTCACCGAAGACGACACCAGCTACTCCGATGCCGCCATCCAACACGTCGGCCAGCTATTCTTCACCGAAGACCTCATCAACTCCGTCTACCAGTTCGCCCCCTACAAGTCCCACCTCTCCACTCTCAACCGCACGTTGAACTCCGAGGACTCGGTTTACTCTGTCGCCAATGCTGATGGCTACAACGCCATTATCTCTACCGAGCTTATTGGCGCCACCTTGGCCGAGGGCTTGATCGGCTACATCACCATCGGTGTTAACAAGAGTGCCGAGGCCATCAACACCACCGGCGAATCTGTTAACGTGCAGGGCTACCTACCAACTGTTTCCCTCAGTGCCAGTGCCCAGGCTGCTGCCAACACCAAGGACGCCGCCGAGGGATACAAGATCAACGGTATGAAGGTGTAAGAATATCGCGTCGGATATATCACTGTACTATACGCCTTGTTATCTTTTCTTGTATAAATAGACCACAATCATATTGCAAATTTTCATCTGTGGAAATTTATTATCAAAAAGGCTCGATAAACTTCTGATTCTCAAGGGCAGATCTACCGGAGATAATCCCCTTTTTCATATTTTCGTCTTCCTGAATTCTTAGCCACGAACCCTGATTGGCGGCTGTATCAAATCAGAGGCAATCTGCATTCCAACCCCTTGCGTGGTTTGCACCACCCCTGTTGATGGATAAGAGTGTAGCTCCCAGGCGCTCCGTCTGCTTGGATAGAGGCGGCGACTGAAAGCTTGATCATACTTAGTGATCGGGATGGCGCATTTACACTTAGTCGAGGCCTATTTGTGTAAACGCAAAAGTCAAAGAGGGAACAGAACCCTTATTTGACACACTCCCCATATAGCTTCACTAACCTGCACGTATGGGAAACTGGATAGACCTGCTTTCTGAGCTCTACCATACCGCGGATAGCATTCCTGTCACTCATAGCGGCTGAAACTTTAATCCCATCTTCGTTCCCGACTTGCTACCGAGATAGGACTACATAGCTTCGCAGCGCACAAATAGAGTAAAGATCACGCGAACATTCCACAGGTAGAAAAATATTCCAGCCAAGGTTTCGGCTCAAACAAAGCGTCGCTGTATAGCGCGCCTTCTCCATATTAGAAAGTTATTAGTCTCTCTCTCCTCATAATAGCAAAGATTAATCCGGCGATTATCAAGAGCATGCGCTCCCCTCTATAGTGTTTTATATACGACGACACGAAAACAAGACAAGAAAATACTACCAAAATGCGCATCGGCCTATTCCTCACCCTCTCAGCCACAGCAACCGCCCTCCCAGCCTGGGGCCCCGTCCGCAATGGTACCGCACCCGGATTAAACCCCAGCATAAACGCAGTCGGACACTCCATCAAAGACACCTTCCTCGGGAAGAACAACAAAGATGAATCCTACAACCAGAAAACCGACGAGTCAAAGACCTATGCGCCAAACGATGACCATTCGAAGACCTACGCGCCGACAAACTCAACCGATGATCGCGATTACTCCACGAACGACAGCTTTAATGAAAAGGACAGCAATAACCAGGATAAGAGCAATCACCCGCAGGTGGTGGAGAGTCTCTTGGACTCGGCCAATGTTACGATTAACGGGCCGTTGACGACGGCGCCTTTGATTGATGCGGATGGGACGCTGTTATCTTTGCCGTCGTTTTTGCCGATTGCCGGGACGTCCTCTTGACTGGGATCTGGGGTCTATGGGGCTTTGGGATGCGGTTGTCTGATAGGTGTTTGGGTTTCTTTTACTTTTGTTCTGGACCTTTTCTTGCATTGGTTATTTTGTTGTCTGTGTTGTACAACATCAGAGCGCTGGGTGGATTTACTCGTGCCAGAAGACACGTTGATCTTTTACTATCTTTGGGAAAATGACTCGTATAAGAATCCATCTGAGGAAAGGACACTGTTGCAGGGCGAGATCATGGTTGAAGGGGTAGGCTGGGAGTCCCCCCTGCTACGCGCCCCTTGCTTCGGGGCATACCTTGCTTTGCATTATTCCTGGACTATCTACTGGATTCCTCAAATTGTGGACTGCCTTTAAGCTGCGATTGGTCTGGTCGCCCTCAAAGTCGGTGATTTGCCCAAAGCAAGAAGGCCAAGATACTAGCTGTGCTGCTCTCGCTATCAATCACTATGTTGGCTTGAGGTAGTAGTCACGGCATGTGGCCAATAATATTGCTTGTGAATATTTCCGGGGTCCTACCACCACCTCGAATCATAGAACAGTGTTGTACTATGTCTACAGCCATGTCTGATAATTGAGAACAGTCACCGGCCTTCCATAATACGTTCCGACAACCTGATATAAGCCCTGCTTTCATCTGACCTTTGTGAGGTCATTTTGTCAAAAGCCTGTCCAACCATACAAACTCTTGCTGTACCAACACAAGAACTGCCATTCAAGCTAAGACTCGGACTGAGTGGTGTCCGCCTTCAACAGAAAAATGGCGCCCAATCTTAACGACTACCAAGTCAAAAGCGTGACGCAGCGACACAGCCTCGAAAGGATCTGCCTCACATGGATCACCTAGATAAGAAACCCTAAGAGTCAACCATATTACGAGGAGTGAGATGTCGTCATTACAAATCATCAAATAACCACAAAGAAACTTGCTCATCAGAAAGCCAAACCAAACCAACATCCCTGACCCACCCAATAATCCAATCGCACTACTTGAAGAACTTATCCCACCGAACACCCCGGACACGCACCACATTATCCCCTCCAGGACGACCCACAACTCCGCCACTTCTAGTTCCCTGACTGACCGCGATCCCAAGTGCCCTGTCCAAGTCATTCTTAGCCCAGTTGCGCTTTATGTAGACCTGTCGCCTGTTCCCGGGCACCTGAAGCCGGATCGTATCTTTCCATCGCGCCGCCTTGTCAGGGTCGTCGAAGTTGAAAATGATTCCGTCGTACGAGAGCGTCGCTTGCAGCTGCGATACGGAAGACGGTAGTTTGAGATAGACGTCGCGGTCGACTATGCGGGCTTGTTCGTTACTCAGGAGTCGGTAATATGCGCTGGCTAGGTATGTTGCCGGGAACCGGATCCCGATTTCTCTGCTCCGGATGTCGTAGTAGACGAGGAGTTTGAGCATCTATGTCTTCTGTGAATTGCTTCTCTCTGGGAGGGAGTTCACGTACATCCATGTTTTACTATTTGGAACTGGTTCTAAGGATGAGATTCGAATGAGTGCGTTCTGGTGGAAGGAGCCGCATGTTGCATCTTGGGAATCATATTGCTGGCACTTCGACTCTTATACAGATGAGAACTAGTCAAGGTGCGTGGGACAAGGCTTGGGGCTGACGCTGCTTATCGTAAGACTCGACTACGACCAGGCTGACATTGCTGAGTGTTACACTGGAGATACCTTAAGTGAGGCTCTAAATTTCCTTCTATATACATGTAGGGCTCTAACTCTCAGAGTCTACTGCTTCCCATTGCCTCGCCAAGGCTGGATTGTAATTCGGGCTGGCGACGTATGTGTCTATCCTGTCCGGGAAATACATGCGTAACAACGTCGACACTAGTCAAGTGGCACTATATGTGCACGAATCTAGTATATGTATTTCACGCTAACACATAAATCATGCATGGAAGTCGATACTGACAATCTCCGAATAATCCAACAGTACTTACAACAGTCTTGGCATTAGGGTTTGTAGCCTCGCCCTCGGCATAAACAACAGACTCAACCTCAACTGTCACCATCTCCAGTACCTGCCCTATGCAAATTCCCACGAATACCTATTCTTCATAAGTACTTGCAGGCCACCTAACAAAGCCCAACAAAAAATGCCACCAACCGCCCCACAACGCCCAAAGCCCTATACCCACACAGATCCACATCCCGCTATTAAACCCTCAACATCCACTACTCACTGTGGACCGACGAGACAAAAAGAGGCAAAAAATGAACTTATATCGTCAGCGACAGGATTTGAACCTGTGCGGGCGAACCCAACAGATTTCTAGTCTGTCGCCTTAACCACTCGGCCACACTGACTTGTTATTGAAATTGGGTAAATTTATGGTTATATAGGACTAGGTTAAATATTAACGTATAGATGGGGGGATCTGTTGCCAATGTAGTTTCCACTGTTGACGGAGTGGTAGTTTTGCGCATAGTTTAAAGGTCATTTAAATTGTTTCACTATGGAATTTTCACCTCCAAACAGAAACCAAAGGATACAAGGCCCACTTTTAATGCAACTTTAACCCGGAACTACACACCTAAATCCGGACAAGTGATCAAATGCTGGCTTTCGAGCGGGCAATGAGTTCCGAAAGCAGTCGTTTCAAGTGGAGTGTTACATTGTCTAGACGATATTGGATACATGGATCCATGGTCCAATTTGACATACTCTCACCGAGCGTTTGTGGTACTAGATTTATGGCGTAATTGACTTTAGAATCTATCATGAATGCGGAATTATATTGGTCTATCACAGGCACTAGCAATCCACTTATCCTCAGTTATAAATATATTAAGATCACTTCTCTTTTCACTATCCATTCCATGAAATCTCAGGCGTTTCTTCCTTACAATCTTTCTATCAATTGCTGGCATATTCCGTCAATATGCACTACTCCCATCTTTGGACTCCTCTAGCCTATCTACTATGTCTTAGCACTCAAGCGACTGGAGTCTTAGCAGACTACAACAGTGACTATAAGCGTCTCTGTCCAGGTAACAACCCTGTCACAATCGGCACTACCTTGTACACCGTGACTTGCGACAAAACCATGGGGGGCAGTGCTCCAGTGCAGAAGCTTGGCTATAAGCAGAATCCGACACCGGAGGAATGTGCCCAAGAATGTGAAAAAGACAGAGGTACATGCACCGCAATGATCTGGGCTAATAAAGCTTGCTTTCAATCATCCGATAAGGGTTCTTCCATGCTTAATGCTCCCGGAGTTGTGGTATTGACTCCACCACCATTGCCTGCTGGGAAGACTCCGGAGCAGTTGCAAAAGGAACTCGGAGACTGCGAAGCTGAGCGTGACGGCTACAAGGTCAATCTTGCAGCTGACCCCAACTCTCATTTGGATCCAAGCAATTATTATTGTAAGTGCATCTTCTTCTTTCCCTCATATTTAGACCAGTGCTGACCTAGTGGTAAGGTAACGAGAACAATGATGATAAAATTATCACATTCGGTTCGACAAAATACGTTATCAAAAGTAACCAGAGTACGTGTATCTCTCTTCAATTAGTATTAGAAGACTAAACTTTATCTTTAGTAATGGACCAATGGCAGGGTGAGACGCTTTATAAGAACTACGATTACAGAGGCAGCCTGAGAGACTGTCTTTCAGTCTGCGGTTCCTATGACTGTGGCACCATGAGGTTCAACATCGCGGAAGACAAACTTTGGTGTGTGGTCGCGGGAGGTTCCAAAGGCTTAAAGTACTTCGCTGGGGTTTGTGTAGTGCTACGGGTCTAAAATTTTCATACTAGCAGTCTACAGTAGTAGACTGTATAGTACGAGCTATTGCCTCAGTACACTTGCAGCAGCTTACCTTCAGTTCATCTTGCTGCCAAATGTAGGAATATAATAGGACGGTGGGGGTGTCATCATAAACATCGGTGTTCTAGGAAGGATAGATGAAAGTGCGCATTGTCACGTCGGAATGGCCCAAGCCCCCTTCATCTTGTGCTGTCTGTGAAGGAAGTTATCTTTTCGCTCCAGATCATAGATCCATCACGTACGTTAGAACTTCATCCAGAATCTGACTGATGCTCCGTAGCCAAGGAACCAGATTTCTTGAACTGTGTCAGGCTTCAACTGGGCCTTGGAGGTATCAATTCGGTGAAGACACCTTAGTGGCATGGACATAAATGCTTCACCATACTGTTCGGTTTATAAAGGGTCGTTATTCATGCTGAGCTCAACTTTCCCCTCTCTTTATGCAGTCTTTGTGACTCGGGTATTGTACACAGGTAGGCCTCTTTTTTAAATCGGCCACCATTTTTTTGCGCAAGTTGTCCCGAGCCCCCTAGAATGCACCACTACTTGACATCTTTTGATTACGAAAAGTCGAGTGTCTCAAAGACTGTTTCACTGAATGCTTAATCATACCAGTTGGTGCCCCTAGTATGCAGACCAGTCAGTATTTCCGCAATTAATGGATGAACATAACAGGGCTATGGCCCACCCAGACTTCCATTTCTGGGTTTCTTTGATCGCACATCCTTGGTCACATTCGAACTTCGGGTGTATTGTTAGCCTGGCGTGGATCTGTCACTTATATCATCGACGAGAGATTCTTACTCAGGTGAAGTCTTGCCTTCAGTATCGAGATCGAACGGATCATAAATATGTTGTAATTATCTCATGTACATTCAAATATCCACCCTGACTTCAAGACTTATCATAATCAGGAAAATTGAAGATGTTAATACAACTAATAAACTATGATACATTTAATTTTTATAAATCATGATTTGAGGTATTACTGAAAGGCTGTCTTGCCGTGCATGGTGCTCTCTAGCTGATGCCTAATGCTCCCGGTGAATGTAGACTTAAAGGACGCAAGGGGTTCCTCCCCCAATACCGTAAGACATTTGCTGCCTAAACCCTAGTTAATACTTAGGTACCACGCACACCCAGGCGTAGATGATAATAAAAAAAAAAAAACATACAACATGAAGCATATGCCTGATGACGTGCTCATATCTATTGGAAAGCATACCCGGGAAGGATGGGCTGAAAAGAGAACACTGCGTTCCCTGGGCTCGTGCTCTCGGCACTTGCATACAATATTTCAATCTTTACTTTATTCTTCTATCGAGCCTTAGTGGTCTTCTGGTTCCCTTGATTTTATTATACGCCTTTGGAATAACCCTGAGATGCCTAGACAAGTGCATCATTTGGAGCTTGTTTGGTTCGATTGTCAAGATAGCCATTATGGCGGAATGGAGGAAGGTGTCGACGACCAAGTGATCGAGTTTATCGACGATGCGTTGGATGTAGTTTTCGAGCCAGAGGAAGAAGAGTCCAGATCCAAATGGAGAGAGCATCTGCTCATCCCATGTCAAGAGGGTTGGTTGAGCTTACTTCTCGTCCGCGCAACACACCTGCAAACAATCAGGTTCAACCAGGTAAACGGTGATTACACTGAATCTGATGCCAGAAATGTTGCGCGGGGCAGCACGGCGTCAGCGACCCTTTCACCAAATCCCATCCACATTTACGAACAGTTGACGCTGCTCAATGGGATAATGAGTGGACTGATTCGGATTTTCTTACGCCCTTTTTCTATTTCCCTGCGGCTCGAAATATCCACGGCGTAGCAATTGGTGAGACGTTCCCGAATGATCCCGGCAAAATGCCTCTTGATATCAGCCATCCTTCCCGCCCGGCTCGAGAAATTACAGTTGAAACTGCATATTGGTGCCGAGGTATGCTCGACTGGCTCGCATCCAGCCCGGCACTTGAGCACATCACCCCTGAGCTTTCGACTCACCGATATGAGTTGCGACAACCGGAAGATTGGTACTTCAAAGCCCCAGATTTCCGGAAAGCTCTGCTGCCTTGCGCCAGCACGCCCAAGACTCTTCGTTTCGAAGTCGATCACCTGTATAACTATTATGACGTCAATAGGTTGCGAAGGAATATGAGACCATCGGTATCGACTTACAGGTGAAGAAACAATTATCCAAACGGGAGAAATGGGGGCATTAGGAGCAACGGTAGGAATGCTTATTGTTCAAGGGCCATATTAGGGTTACATACGCAATACCTACAGAATCAATTTTGAGTCAAATCTGGTCCCACTGCTTCGTTCTATCTTAGTCTGGCGACTGTTTAAACCTTGAGTAATTCATGTATTTAAAATCCTATTTTTATATCGCATATAAAAATATACACTCATGTTCTGCAAGTACATAAGCCCACTTAGTAAGCACATAATACACGTGGTGTAAACACAAGTGCGACCAGATCGAAAGCTCATCCGCTCCTCAAACATAGAACTGTCATTCCTACTTAATCCATCATCCCTATGTCAATTACAGGATTATGCATTTCACGAGACCCGACACCGGTCAAGCAGAACCTATCGGAGGGAAATTTAATGTATTCCAGGAGAGGTTTAAAGCTACGTGTGAGGAGCTAGGCTTGGCTGTGAGTCTGGATGCTATAAATCAATTCGACTATGAAGGTAAAAAAAACCTAGTATCTGTCTATATCCTATCGCATTTCTAATCGCTTCCAGATCTTCAGATACTAGTGTTCGACCTAATATCAACATTGCGAGCCATCCCGGATATGCGAAAACTTCCGTCCGTCAACGGTCGAAAACGTCTCCTGACTGATGTTTCTAGACTGACCACTGTTATCAGTTCTGATGAATTCAGCATCAAAAGTTTCATTCCCTTACTGAGGGCTGTCTTAACCCAAGAATTACACCAGTCGGACGATCTTATCTGGGACACTATCTACTCCACTATCCGTGGATCCACACTACCTCCGAAGCCAGTATTCTGTCGCGCCCAGACACCATATTTGCCCACTACGAGCAGCATAGTTAACTCACCCGAACAACGGAAGCATATGGACACTGTGTTGAGGGCGGAATTAGGCTCTATCAGTATCGATGTGCCGAATTTTTATGAGACCTTTTTCTGTTCTGTGAACGGACTTCAGACACGGTGTGCTGCCATGTTGCAGAAATGTAAGGAAGGGGACAGTCCATTATATCGTGATGAAACCGGCTGGTGCGATTGGCCCGAAAACGCTCAAGAGAAGGAGGTCCTGAAGTGGATAAGTGAAAAGGTTGATCTGTTTAAAAGCTTTGTCGCAGAACCAAACGCCCCTGCTTCTCTATGTAGAACTGTCTTAGCCCAGCCTTCGCCATTACAGGGGTCTACAGCCACCCGGAAACTGGATATTGCTATAGTCAGCAGCTCAGAGACTATTCCAGGGCAGATACCTTGTTGGTCACGTATCCTGGTCCCAGGGGTATTAAAAAGTAATCCAGACGCGGATACAATCTCGAAGACATGGTACGATTTAGGTAGATATGTGAGGAACGTATTCACTACACAGGATACCCGTCAGTTCGTGCTGGGTTTTACTCTTTGTGGATCTATCATGCGGTTGTGGGAGTTTGATAGACTGGGGGCCACTGCATCGGAGCCGTTTGATGTTAATAAGGAAGGAACGAAGTTTATCTCGGTAATGACCGGATATCTATTTATGGATGATGAGCAACTAGGATATGATCCTACGATTATGTGTGCTTCGGATGGGACCCGCTCTATTGAATTAATACGCTATGGTCGAAGAGAACGCCTGATTCTCGATGAGGTTATAAGAAGGAGTTCCTGTGTTGTTGGCAGGGCTACAACCTGTTGGAAAGCTTACGGTACGGAAGGTGAAGCGAAGATCCCTTTTGTGGTTAAAGACTCCTGGCAGTATCCCGAGCGAGATGAAGAAAGTGCATTCCTTCAAACAGCTCTGGAAGGGGGGGTTACTAATGTTGCAAGATATCACTCGCATCAGACGGTCTATGTAGGAGGAAAGGTCGACGATGTACTTGGGAACATCCGCGGAAACCTTGATTTAGCAAGAGCTAAGTATCAGAGGTTAGCACGCCTCCGAACCTCTATGACTGAGGATGAGGGAAACACGAGGCACGGCCGTTCTAGTAGCAGTATGGTTGGACAAAAACGATCATCAAGTCGTACAGGCATTGAAATACCACCGCCTAAAAAACGTATCTGCTCGAGCTCCCCGAGCAAAGTTGGTGGTAACTCTGATGCACAGAATCGAATACACCGTCGCGTTATCATCCGTGATTATGGTAAGCCACTTTACAAAGCTAGCTCCCTGGTTGCGATGCTATCTGCCTTCGACCTTTGCATAGTGGGCTATCATTCATTGTATACTCAAACCGGGCTTCTACAAGGGGATATATCCACAGGGAACCTCATGATGAACGAAGATGTTTACAACCCTTCTTGGCCTGGATTTCTCATTGATTTAGATCTTGCAGTTCAAGAGAAACGCGGCCAGCCTTCTGGGGCATGGGGTAAAACTGGAACGAGGGCCTTCATGGCCATAGGGCAATTATTGGGTGACAAGCTGTCTTGGGTACATGGATTAGAATCCTTTTTCTGGGTTCTCTTCTGGATCTGTATTCATTATCAAGGCCCAAACAAGAACAGTCTAGTTATCATGGAATTCGACAAGTGGAATTATATGAGCATGGAGAATTTGGCCAAGATCAAACTAGGAACTGTTTCTAATGATGATATTTTCGAAAGAACCATGGACAAGTTTACGGAATATTATAAGCCACTCAAGCCTTGGGTTGACGAGCTACGAAAAGCAGTATTTCCGAATGGCAATTTAAGGAGGAACGGAGACGAGAGTCTTTTTTCTAGGATACGTGAGATAATACGAAAGGCACAGAATGCCTTGCAAGAGGCGTCTTTATGACAAATGACTTCTGTTGAGGGTCAAGGTTCGACTAGTTGGCTTTTTTAGTCGAGTGGTAGAAGCTGTAACCTGCTGCCACATGGTTATTCTGTGGGAGAGCATCGGACGATCGAGAAAAAGAGGAAATTCAGTAGTGTATGCGTAAAGTGAAGAGTGAGTACGGGGCAAGGGATTTGGAGGTAGCATAACTTTGAAATAGTAGCTATGATTTCAACACATAAAAATCGAGCTTGAAAGTATTACAGTAAACTATTCATCTACCTGATCTAACTCAACTAAGTGAATAGCACTATTCGATGCCCTGTCTTGCGGCCGCCGACTATAATCCACCGAGTAACTCACAGTCTGAGAGATCTTCCCCCGACCCTTTGGGACACTAGACGCAATTGTATGCGTAGCGCGACGCGCATCCGAGTCTCTACCGGAACCACCCATCATTCCGGGGAAGAAGTGAAGCAATAGCGCCCTCGCAGCAGGTAAACATGCACAAACAACGGCAATTTGGCACTCGACCACAGACCAGACATTGATGGGTTGGAGCTCGACTGTGGGGGTGGTTGTCAGGACAATGTTTGCGTTAGGGCTCGGATTTACCTACCGGTAGGGTTTTTGTTCCAGCGGTTGAAGTAGAAAACGACCACTCGGAGGATTGCCACCACTGTTAATCTGTGGACATGGAAATGGTTAGAGACTGATATATACTGATGCTGTATGTACCGTACTTACATCAATCCCATGGCGAACATCACTCCGACACCTAGTTTCCGTCGCGAGTCTAGATTCAACTTGATGACTTCGTAAATCGGCATGATTACCATGACCGTGTCAACGGCAATGTTGACGAAGCTGTTGGCGAATGTCGCTGCGATGAAGTCAATGCATTTTCCTGGCTCCTCTTTCGCCCATCCTGTCCATGCGAGGTGGATGGGGTTGCAGCGCAGGGCATCGACTAGAACCCAGGTCATGGCGATTGCGGTGTTTAGAGCGATGATTGTGTACGCGGTGTATCGGAAAGCTGGAGACCGGAAAATCCGTAAGAGAAAGAGACACACTGATATCTTCGCTAGTGAGATTTGAGCCTTGTAGGCTAGTACGTAAATGTAGAAGCGCTATAGAGCGGTTAGATCGATCCTTGGGTGTGTCATGGTATCTCACTTTGAGTATGATGGTTATGTTATCGAAGGGAGTGATGGTCCAGATGTCTTTTCCGAATCCGTGGTGGATCACTGTGTGCGTTAGGAGTTTGATACTTGTATCTGCATGGATCATTGTCGCATACTGGAAGCATTCATGGCAAATATGAACACAGCTAGGATCTTTGGAATGTAATGAGTTAGCAGATGGACGGGTTCGCGGTCGGACTTCAACCCACGTAAGCCACGATAATTGTATAATCATCCCACCACCAACCGCCGCCAACGTGCATGCATTTTGATGCGAGCCTTGCAACAACTAGTAGCGTGGCAATGGCTAACGGTACAATCAACGCGGGATCGGCGGCTGGACGGCCGTGATGGGTGGGGATATTGCACTGATGAGCTTGCGAACGTTTTGCGGCTATATAACGGTTAGTGTTAAAATAAGATAGATATTGTGAGTTTGTACTGAATGATTCTTTCACTGTGCAATTGGCGAAAAGACATTCTTCCCAGGCCAGCTGTATTGGTATAGCACAGAGACTTTTGACAGTCGCGTTTGATGTTGACGTAGAATCATTCAATATGTTTTGTTCGCAGCTGTTCTGTCCTCTCGTCAGGCGGCGTAAACTGAGTTATGGAGTGTTGGAGCTTACGGCGCACTGTTCATTGAAGGATAAGCTTGAGTCTGCTGCTGTGGCAGACCCTGTAAAAGCTACAAATACTAAAAAGAATTCTCGCAGCGGGCTCATTTCGAGGATTTTCTTTGAGAATGCTTACCCAGCGACGAATTTTAAATAATCGCTAAAGAATGCGAGGGACACCAGAGCCTTGCTAACTAGTCTACAAGACTAAAAGCATACGTATTCCATATGCTCGACCCACCTGGCACGCAAGGTCCCAAGGTACTGGTCTCCATGTTAATCCATTCAAGCTATTCAATAGTAGCAGGCTATCGACTGGCGATCTACAGAGATATACCGGTTACATAACATGGGTCTGCCATTGCTGCTGTAATGGTTTTTCTTGAATGAAGGGGTCTCTACAACGGGATTTACTATGAACCTGCTTGACATATAACACCATATGAAGCTCTGGTGGATACATGTTCCTAGTGAAATTGCCCTCCCACGCATCGGACGTTTCTCGGTTGTTGGGAAGAAAAGAGAGAACAAGTCTGTGACCATCATGCAAGTGGAGCACGGGCGAAGTGGACCAACGGCACTCGTCATTCTATCTTCAACGAGTAATATATCACGTCTAGCTCATAGTGGGTAGGATCGGCATTGGAACTATTGAAGGCACCACATACCACATGGCAGCATGGGCGAATGTTAGGAATTTTCTTTTATCTAAAGTGGAGATCTCAATCGTCATGCGCGGCAGGGATTAAACTGCACTCGGAAATTCTGCGATTGCGCTTAAAGTTCCTCTATACCCAACTCTGCCCCGCTAGATTATGTTCTGGGAGAGTCAACCTGGCCTGATGCTCGGATTAAATAAACCATTGAGCTCCAATTGACGTGTAAACTATATTGCTGCTGTCAAGATTTACCCCTTTCCTCTCCCCACTCATGGCTCCATGGTCGTCAAAAACGATGGCAATACATATAGAGCATGTTGGGTAGATGATGCGAGTAAACCCCAACGACACGTATCAGATAAGAGATAAATCAGAGCAGCCAAACCAAGCAAGGCATAAAGACACAAACCCAGCACGCACTGAGTGATTTAACGAGACTCTACTGGATCATAGGGATCATCACCTTGGCGGCGCTATTTACAACGTTCGTCCCTGACAGCAGGCTGTTCGGTCAAAGTTCATTTTAGCAACTGCCGAGGAACAGCAATTGTTGTTCCCTTTCGTCCACTGCACATCACGTTGAGGATCAAGAGGCGTCATAGTGGGTCGATTGGGCATAGTACAACTAGTGACTATGAGATTAATATGGTTCCCAAGAATATAGTAATGGTCTCGCCTAGAGTTGTTGAGTTTAGTGTACTCCGTAGATATTCGCCCATTTTCGCATTTCGACTGGGTTCAACTACCCCTTAATGCCCGAGGGGCATCTGCGAAAGGACTGAGGCTATTCCCAAATAGGTGATCAAGCCCTAATCGGTGTGTCCTTGGCTTGGTCATAGCGTTGATGTCCTTATCTTATAAATTATACTACTGTTATTAGGTTTAAATATACCATGCATTCGGAGGAAATACGAAACAAAGTGGAAAATACTGAATTTAGGTGGCATAATTTGCTCTACCGACGCTTTCCACGCATATAATGACTGATTGGATGGCAGCTCCTCATCCATAGTGAACATTGTATCATTTCTAATTCTTTATAAGGTGTTATATTCTAGATATCATCACGACAGACTGTTCCAAAACTTTTCAATAAGTTGAACAACCTCCGGTACGCGCTGTCTCACAACACCATGCCCGACCTGCGGCACAACAGCAACATTCTGCATCCCCACCTCATATAAATCCTGTTCGCGGCATACATCATCCAACCCCCCTAAAATGCATAGACTACTAACCCCCCTTTTGGCCGCTTCAGCGAACTCCGCATGTCGATCTAGGACCCCGCCATCCCGGAAGATGCCCACAACGCTCGCGACGTGCCCTCCATGCTCCCTGACTTCCCAGTCGCGAACGGCCTCCGCAACGACTTCACCTCGGTTAACCCTCTCCTTCCAGTCCGAAGGGACGACCAATTTCCCTCCTTCCAGGAACTCGAAGATCCAATCCTGCGCCTTCTCTTCTAGTCCCTCGCCACCTTCCAAATAACTCTTCTGCGCTTCATCAAATTGCTCCGAGCGCAGGAGTCCCGCCGGGGCAACTAGCACCATGGACGCGACCCGTTCGGGGTGAGCCGCGGCGAAGGTAGCGGTGGTGGAGCCACCGAATGAATAACCCACGAAATGGGCATCTTTCCATCCGAGCTGTGCCATTAAGCTCTCGATCAGCGAGTGAAAGAGTGCTGTATCGTGCACCACAACCGGGGTATCGGTGAGTCCGTGGCCCCACAGGTCGAAGAGGACGCATTGGGCATGTGGAAACCGCGACGACAGAGCGCTAGCTAAGGGCTGCAGACCGATTGCAGGGGTTTGTACACCATGTATGAATAGTACCCGGGTGATCGGGCTTTTCTGGTCTGCCGGGACGGGAGATGAAGGTGATAGCTCATAATAGGCTACTTGGCCGTTTGGTGTCTGGAGATACGTTGCTGGTGGGAGAATATTCCCAAAGGTTGCGGTGAAGTGGGTTTCTGATGGGGCTTGGATTGGTTGTGATTTGTTAGGGGAACTGGCTGCCCCAGGGCGAGGGAGTACAATTGGGTTTGACATGTCTAAATGAAGTCGTATAGGCTTGTTTGAGTGAATGATAGCGAGGTTTTCTCAGATGATTCGGAGGATGATATTATATTTGTGGATATGTGTCCTTATCTGCCCCACAGATTAGTTCTCTCGCTATGATGCCATAATCAGACCCGATGAATGTCCTAGAAGCGCCTCGTTATCGAACACAGCCGCATGTCCTCTAAAATTAGACATAATCTAAGACTGATGGGTCCCAAGGCCGCTGATAAGCAGATAGGGCTCAAATGCTTAGATTGCACTTTAATGAATATGGTTTAATAAACGTAAGATAAATGATCTGCCTCTGGGGTATTCGGAAAGCTCGGGTGGATCTCGAGATGAGCCTCCCAATCAAATGCAAGATGAACCGGAAATATTCGTGAGTTTTAGCCGTGGTAGTGGATCAACTCGATTAATAATCTGGACTCCAAGCGGGGAAGAAGCTCATTCTATTCTCGAGTTAATTCAACATCCCTCCGAAGCAAGTTCTCTGATCGGTTTCCCACGGAAAGCAAGAAGAACAAATATGAATTGCAATGTGGGTCCGCGTTGATTCCCGACTATAATCTCACTCACTCGATCTCAACTGCAGAAGATAACAGCTGTATGTCATGCACAGGTAGCGACTCCTCCAGAATACGACTCTAAGCCCGAGCTAGCTGGCCCGTAGGTGTCTAAAAGTTCTCCGGTGCCCTAGAAACTAAAGCATATAGCAATGAAAACAATGTCCCGTGGCCCTCGAAAGAAACCATCCTGGATGCCTGTACTGTTTACTTCACTCATTGTCATAACCAGCCATTTACCATCTTTAATGAAGCGGATCTGATCGACAAGGTCCGTCGGGACCAAATCCCGATGTACCTGCAGCTTGCTATTCTCGCGACATCAATGCAATATTCCAGCGACCAGAGCTGGGGTGATAGCAAGGCACAGGTCATTGACACATACGCCCGATGGTCCTGGGCACCAATCACGACCTATGAATTAGCCCTACAGGACGAGCCAAATCTTGCTGTCGTCCAAGCCATCGCCCTCTTAGCGGTAATCGATGCTGTGGGTGAGTTTGACTCGCCTGCTGTATTAGACACTAACTTGTAACACATGTTGACAGCGGGACGAAAGCGAGCTTCCTGGGTCAAGATCGGCATGGCGATTCGCATCGGCCAGGATCTGCGACTTATGTGCGAGCCGGACCCAGCCCTTCCGGTAAGTGAGCAGCTAGACAGACGGCGTCTCTTTTGGTCGCTGTATCTCGAGGAAAGAATCGTCTGTTGTGCATCACTGCGACCGTTGGCCATCCGGGACTCCGAGTGTTACGTCCGATTGCCTTCTGCACATGAGGGCTACTCACAGGAATCACCCAACGACCAACCCGTAACACTTCCTGCTGTTTTGAACGATAGACATCCGAAACCCCCAGGAGACTTCTCATCAGTCATCCTGATGGCATCGGCCATGGGCCGAACGGCCCAATACGCCTTTCACGATATGAATGAGACGTTGCCCCCGTGGAACCCCAAATCGGAGTATGGGTCGATTCAATCGACTCTTTTCATATTTACGTCGCAGTCCGAGCCTCAGAGTAGCATCACAGAGACTATCCGTAGGAAATTTCAGGTAGATGGAAAGATTGACCAACCAAAAGCCGGACACTTTATCCTCTCACATGCGTTATATCATCTGTCATATTGCATTTTAACTCACCCGTTCCTCCTAGCCATGAAGCTCAGGAATTGTGGATACGAGATCCCACCAACCTGGCTGAAGAGCACACGCGACGAATGCTTCTTGCACTCCCAGTCCCTGTCGAGGTTCTTGATCGAAGCGAAGGCGGTAGGATGCATGACAACAGCTACCTCCAGCTACTGTATCCTGGTCGCCGGGTCTATTCAGGCGCTGTTTCTAGATGCAGAGGACTCACAGACTCAGGACCAAGTCTGGGATTGCATTCAGAGCTGCAGGGAGTACCTAGAAGATGTTTCGCATCGGTGGAAGAGTGCCCATTCTTTCGTGAGTGTCTCCACATATTCCTGAAAGATCATAATGTCTATAATAAACCAATGCTAAACTCTGAACAGGCAGCAGGGTTAGATAATTTCCTCTCATTAAGTGTCAGGTATAGCCCTATTGTCAAGGACCACACCTTCGTGAACGATCTCTCCCCGGCTGATATTGAGATTCTCCGATCGGTTATCGACTTCGGAATCATGTCCAATCCGTCCAATCCAGTGTCTAAGACGTTTGCGGCTTCGGATATGGTCTTTAACGACGAATCGTATTCAATGTTGGATAATATCGAGGGACTTTCATGTCTTCCGCAGGTTTTGTCCTCTGCGCAGTGGACATAGGGCCTTTATCTCTCCTTTCCTCTCTTTGTGTACTCTGTTGTATCCTTTCAAAAGCGCTTTACAGAAAGAAGGAGTTTCAGGTTTTTGAAATTTGATGTTGCACTGACAAATACTTCTCGCTATACTGTACACTGTTCATAAATGATTGAAGAAGCACAAATTCGGAGTTGATAGCTAGGCCTATCATTATTCTTCGAGAGATGACGTTCCCCACTCATTGTTCGAACAGTAAATACTGGCATGATGGCTGTTTTCTACAGGAAATTAAGGATCACGAGTGGGCATGCCGGGCACAGGCGTCCATATAATATTCTGAAACCATTAAAATACTACTAGTATGAATATATAAATGGGCAGGAACCATCAAACCATACCGCTCCATGTCCAGTTTTCCAGAGCCTTCACCGCAAACGCGGTCGTAGCTCCTCTATGTCCGACCTCTCTCTTCTCCCCAGGAAACAAATACATGCAGGAAGGCTCCCAGCCACCGTCTTCCCATTGCATACCGGCGAGCGTCTCTCGATCCAAACTGTTTTCAATTCCCAGATAGTCGCAAGCCAAGATCCGCATGCCCAGACAGAATGCATCCCCGTTAACACCGATGCGCTCGGTGACACGGATCCGCAGCGGAGCTTCAAGCCGTTCTGCTAGAGCTGGATCATTGGATCCGTGCAGGAGACGGGTCATATAGTACAGGAACCACTCGGCGGTGGGGTAGTAGCGTGTACCGTTCATGTAGGCTCGGTTCAGAAGAATGTTGTGGATCCAGTCTAGGGTTTCCGGGAGTTCATAGCCGCGGTCGTGTTTGTAGAATATAGTTAAGACGTTGAGCGATATGACGGCGTCTACTCTCGGTCTGGATTTGTCAAAATATGCCTATCTATGTTAGCTGGTGCTATGAGTGGAGGGGCTGGATAAGTCGGTACCTGAACCATCCCGTCTTCGTCGACGTAATCGAGCATTTCGTCTAGGATGGAATGAATCGTGGCTTTTTCGTAGGGGACTGTGGCCAGGGCTAGAGATGTTGTGTCTAGATCCTCGGGGTACACGGAACTCGTGTACTTTGGTGTTCCTGTCTGAATGTCAGTATCTTCATACTATGCAATAGGAAAACGGATGCTAACCGCTGAAGAAATTCCACAGGCGAGGAGGAGGTTCAATATTGACTAAGTTCCTGGTGAAGGATTAGAATGCTGTTATACAGAAGCTGCGAGAGGGGGGGGGATACCTATCCTTCAGGACCTCCAATATCAGCAATGGGGCGTAAATTTCCTCGATAGTTTCGCCATGTTGTGTAGTCGTAAAAATCTGCCCGACATTCCTCTGCAAGAAAGCAAGCCCCCGCTGGACAGGATCTCCGAGGAGATTTGTGAGCGTTCGCGGAATATTCTTCGTGCAGAAGGTACCGTGCATGCCAAGAGATAGAGCTGCAAGCACATTCTCAGGTCTATCATCTATAATAAAGGCTCTCTGTGGCACTGTGCGTGTTGCGCGCAAGACTTGGCGATAGAACCGCAGACTTGGCTTTCGAACGCCGAGCATTGATGATGTGAAAACATGGTCGAAGATGGACCAGAAGCCGTCATCCCAGCGTTGACGCAAGGCCAGGTAGTCTGGATCAGAGATGTTGGAAACAAGAACGAACTTCGCATCCGAGGCCTCCTTTAACTCTTGGAACGCAGATGCTAGGTCCTTGTTATAAGATATGGTCGCTCGAAAGCATTGAATTGTCTCCAGGAGATCATTCACTTCGAAGCCATATTGATCGGATAGCTGATGGAAACACTCGCTTTCACTAAGCTTCCCAGCTTCATAGCTCATCCAGGTTGCAGATGACATGATCCTCCGCAGAGTGATGCTGGTTAACGTGGTTTTTAACTCGGTCTCCAATTGTGGGTACATGAAAATACCCCCGAGGTCCACGAGAACTGTCGTCGAAGATGGCTTCATGATCTTCTCTCCAATGTAGATTTCAATAAGTGGGCTTTAGAAACTTGAAAAGATGGCCAATTGAGCTTGAGAAAGAGAGAAAAATAAAAGCAAATAGAAGAAGAATGTCTTATTCGAGAATTTTCTCCACAACCTGATTGTCCTGGAACTCAGGCTGCTCTATATATAGCTAAGCGATGGGTAAAAGCAAATTAAGCCTGCGGTGTGTTTCACTTGAAGGTTTACTAGACATAGCGGTCCAAACATATTGAGACCTAGAATTAGTAGCATCCCAGCGCCAAAGCCTAGTAATTCGATTGAGAATGCCAGATGACATGTTGTCTCAACTTGAAATCCTTCAACGCAACAATTTATTAGCCTTTCTGCATATTTCCGAAAGAAGGCCTACTAAGCCTTCGCTACGATATTGATCTTACCTGTCTTGCTTCAGCCGGTGGGTTTGGCTAATAAAATGTGGCAGATCATAAAGTTGTGATAGATGTGTTTTGCATCTCGCATTAGCATAGTTTTGCGGAAAAAAACTCCACTTTTGTTATCAGTTATTCACTATCCCTTCCAATGGTTCGCCATAATATAGAATCCTTTTTTCTAGGACCCAGCAGACAATTTGAAGGCAGCTCAAATAACCTTTTAGCTGTGCACTCTAGTATCGGCTTTGGTAGGCCTAGGGCTGACTTCGAGATGACGTCGATGCTCAACGTTGATCTCCTGAGATAAATCTTACCTGAAGAGCTTAGACCCACACTAACTGACCCAGCCGACGCTTTCTTGACAAATAATGGTCGCCACCAAGCCAACTGTGGCTTGCTGTCAAGAGCTGGGGGTTTGTTGTTTGTATCCCATCTTTGAGGCCCCATTGGCCGCAATCGCCAGCTGACCCTGAACATACGCGTCTTTGAAACGCCACTATGCCTACTATTCCGTCTTTCCCACGGCATGATTTGGCTCACACTTTCAGGTGGTGGGATGTCCTACGTAAAATCCCCAATCAGAAGGCCCTAAACCGCATAAACTATTGATGTGCGGTATGCAAGGAGGGAGGTCTGAGCACCAAGAACGAGTTACACTGAGAATGTATGTCGTCCGTTGCCTCCTAGATTCCATACAGTCAAATAAACCGAGAGAATCCTTGAAAGCCTTCTCAACCGTCAAAGATTCGGCTTCACCGACATGCTTTTCTCCGAAATGATAGCCACAAGTGGGTATTACCCCTTGTCTGGAATAGTTCTTTTGGTAAGTTGTTTCTGGATTGGTAATATCACTGCGGAAAGACTTAAGCACCCCAGGGTGCTTTATACATAACATGGAACATTATCTATAATCGACATATACACCCCCTACGTCACTATCCAGGTCCACTTTCAGCAGCCGTGTCTCGTATTCCTTATGCGAAGGCCTACGTTCAGGGCAAGTTACATCTCTATGTGCAGGGCCTTCACAATACCTATGGAGATGTGGTTCGTGTTGCGCCTGACCAACTAAGCTACCGCAACGGGGAGGCATGGAAAGACATTCACAGCCATGGAAGAAATTTCACCAAAGATATGCGATTCTACCAAGAGTCCAAGACCAAGGCCCCCAGTCTCGTGGTCGCTTCTGATGGGGTTCACCCACGTCAGAAGAAAGCAATTCTTCGCGCCTTTTCCGACTCAGCCTTGAGAGACCACGAGCGCGTACTACAACCGTTAGTTGACAAACTCATTCAACGACTGCGGGAAAATTGCCCTGACGATAACGCAAAGGCAGTTGATATGACACACTGGTATAACTATGTCATGTTTGATTTCATGGCCCAGGAGTTGTTTGGTAAGCCTTTGGGTTGCCTCGACAGTGGCGCGTACCATCCTTGGGTCGACATGCTGTTCGGTTCAATCAAGGCGTGGGCGTTTGTCAGCATTTCGAAGTATTTCCCTTCCATCGCCTTCATAATCAAGCCTATTGTGCTTTTCTGCTTCCGAGATCTATTGCGCCATCGAGACACCAAACTTAGTTCAATGTCGTCCCAAGTCCCGGGCCGAATGGAATCCGAATCAACCGGGGCTGGCTTTATCACTTACATACAGAATAACAGAGATCCCAAATCCACTTTGCTACCCGAAGAGGTATTCCCGAACATGAGCTTTCTAATGATAGCAGGAAGCGAGACCACCGCCACCCTCCTGTCAGGGTGTACATTCTTCATGCTGCAGCACCGAGAGGTCTACGACAAGCTGGTTACTGAAATCCGGCAGGAATTTTCCTCTACATCCGAGATGACATTTGCGAGTGTCGGTAGCCTTCCGTATCTACGTGCTGTAATCCAAGAAGCACTGCGCATGCACCCACCCGTACCCTTGGGCATGCCGCGTATTGTGCCCGACGGCGGCGCTGTAGTCTCCGGGCGATTTGTACCAGGAAAGGTAGTTTATATAACCAAACGACCCACTAGACATGACACATTTCTAACATCTACATCACTAGACATCGGTCGCAGTGGCATCGTGGGTAGCCTATCGATCGCCCTCCAACTTTACAGACCCGCAAAAGTTCCTTCCTGAGCGCTGGCTGGACAACGCATCTGAAAAACGAGATGACAAGACGGATGCATTTCAGCCTTTCTCTTTGGGCCCGAGAGGATGCCCCGGAAAGAGGTATGTGTCGATTACCCTGGACACATGCTTAGTAGTAGAAGTTAACCTTTTCTGATAGTCTGGGCTATTCGGAAGCAAGCTTGATGCTGGCGCGGTTGCTTTGGAGCTTTGACTTGCATTTATCCGAAGAATGCCATGACTGGGATGACCAGTCTGCGTATATCGTTTGGGAAATGAAACCCCTTCTGGTCAGACTGGTATCGCGCTAGGTATTAGACGCTATGTGCAGCTTTTGGCCCTGAATATTCCCGCAAACGAGGAACAGTCTACGAGTAAAGATTTTTGGACTTCATGTATTGTGCAAATTTGCTTGAGTTATCTACTCCACTCGCATAAAAACGTACTGTAGATCAGTCAAGACCAGGGGTACGAACAGATCATGTCAATCTCAATTTCAATCCTGTCATCAAGACCCTGCATTGCCCCAAGCTCACCCGATAGTGGTAATGGACCCAACGTAAACGTTATAGTTCCAATACTTACAACTGTCCTTAACATCATACTTGGACCATCCACTGAGAACCGCCTTGCCGCCACGTGTGACCCAGAACTTCTGGGTGCCGACACCCATACTCACGTTCGTCGTGACAATGCCTGCCGGAACATCGATGGAAACGGGTTGCTTTGAGCCACTTGTAACGATCAAGGTGCCCGGCTCCTTCAGCATTGTCGCTACAAAGATACTATCGTGGAGCATGTTGACGCCGTTGGGCCGCGGCAGGGTATCGCCACTGCAAGGCGTGTCTTTCGGCGTGGGACGATACCAGTAGACGACTTCCTCTTTTTCCACGGTCGGCGCCGAGGCACCCTCTTTGTAGGCCTTGATGTATGGCTTGTAGAGGTTCCGCCAGGCATCGTGGGGCATATCCTTTGCCCACTGGGAGGAGCCGTCGTCGCTGTGGTTGGCGGAGTATGGCCCGATGTGGTGAGACTCGCCGTAGTCTGATGATGTTAGAATTAAGTGATGTGCGTGGAAAAGTGACTTGCCATTCCATGAGATGATTTCAATTAATTGCGGCTTGAGGCGGAGCATCTGCTCCCATCGAAGCGTGGGCAGGTCCTCACAGATGAACACCCAGTTCTTCGAATTGAAGTGGGTCGAGAACCACGGTGATACGGCTATTTTCGGTCAACAAAATTGGAGCAAGGGAGAAGGGAGACTAACGAGCCATATACGTCTGCCCATTCAGACTCTTGATAAATCTATCATCCCAGATGGTAGTCATTGGCGAGGGAATGATGCTATTTCCCCCATCGGTGGGCCAAGCATACCAGGAGAACGCGCCGTCTACGCCCCGTCCCCCGTTGCTGGCAGCCGCTGAAGGGTCCTGAAGGTTCGGCACTGACCATATCTTGTGCGGCGTGTTTTGCTTGACAGGGCCCCAATTGAAACTGTCCCCGACAAATGTGCTCACCAGCGCGCCTCCGTTGTACTGCATCTGGGCCGGGTGATTGGCGTATTGCTTCATGTAAGCGGTGATCTTCTCGGTGTCGCCGTTGCTCCAGTAGGCAAAATCGAAAGAAATGAAGACTTTGAAGTTCACCTGCTCCGCGGCTTGGTATGCCAGTGCGAGCTGGGTGGGGGTGTACTTGTCTATGCTTGCACAGTTGAGCGCGAACCCGTCGATGCCGATTTCCTGTGCCGTCTTCATGTCCTCTATCCAGTCGGCTAGTTGGTAGTTCTCTACGATGCCAACCTGTGCCAAGTTAAGGTTTGTCAATGGAGGAAGCTTGGCGTCTTACGAACCATGAAGTGAGCAAAGACATATTTGCTTTGCGATTGCCGAGCGTCCAACTCTGAGGTGGCAGGGAGACCCCAGACGTTGGCCAGACAGGCCGCGAAGACGAGCAGCGATTTCCAAATCATAGCGACTCTGTTTGCGTATCGACTCGGTTGAATGTGTTCAATTTGCCCACTCCCCTCCGGTTCTTATATACGATCAAGAGGCCACATAGTCTGAGATACACCACATATAGATGTCTGTCCCTCCCGTTCGTTTTCCTACCTTCATATCCCAAGTGTAACGCCATTGTCATTACCTCAAGACATTAGACCCCATCTGATGACGTACAATCGGAGACGCCGTACTTGGCATAGGCAGCAGTCACTTCAAAATTATATTACTTTCTCAGTCTTCGGAGATTTCCATCCATACAATCCCTTCCCGTCCCGTCCGATGTGTTGGCGCAGGTTACACCGGCAATCTCTACCTCATGACCCTAATTCGATCATATGCAACGCTTAAATGCCACCGCAGCAGTAAGCAGCCAAGAGAAAGTCAAGAAATTCCTGACGAAGTTTAGACTAGACGACGTCTAAGACATGTCTGCATCAGCAGTGAGACGCTGCGTGAGGATCTGCAGTTGCATGCATTGTACAAGGCCGGCAGCGAAGTTGTACGGGGAAACGGTCACGCAGGATTCCTCGACCCATCACATTGGTCTCGATAAATTAAAGGGTCATCCATGCGTATCACCTGGTAGACTCGGCCCCGCAATTCTAGAAACCCAATCGAACCTCTATCGAACCTGATTCGTGCCCGATGTATACCCCAGAATACCACTACCACTAGTCTGTCGTCCGGAAGGGACAACATGTAACTACATGTTACTTGGAGTAGCAGCCAGCCACGGAAATTATGAAGCTAGGTCTCAGAGAAAGAGACTGTTCAGCGATCTGGGCCGGAGTGAAACTGGCTAGTCGGTTTCTTTGTTCCCTGGCTATAATCGATCCTTCACTAAGACTCTCAGGTCTTGACCAATGACAATCTTGGATCTCACAACATGTCATCCCCTTGGAATATCGATAACTGTCACACGAGGTATAATTACTCTGATTATAAGGAAGTTTATTTTCATTTTGACGTCATGTACTACTACACCAGCGAGACTGCTGTAACGTCATCTCTGGAGGTGTATTCTTGTACATGATATGCTATATCTAAACATTGAGGCACACGATGTGTTGCCAAGAAAAGAAAGACCTGCTACTGTATGATGTACGCTAAACGGTATACAGTCTTAGTCAATGTTTCAAGGGTCATTTGCGGCCCAAGATAACGGCGCGAGAAGCAATTCCTTCAAATGACAAGATTTAAGCTTTGAAATGATATAAGTTTGGACATCTGACCATAAACTACGTAAGAGAAAGGAAAAGAGAGAAACTTAGAGAAAGCAATGGAACAAAGAATGATACTGGAATAACTCATCAAGTGATAGTTTTAGCAAATAGTAATAGAAGTCATAATTACCTAATTGGGTTGCATTAGGGCTTCATATTCTCCCCGGAACTGATTTACTATACTGGGAGAGTACCATTTATTCGATTTTCTTTATCTCGGGACTATTCTTAGTTGAATGTCTGATATGGAATACCAGGTTTATGATAACTTGTCATCAATGGTAGTCTTAGAACGGTCCACGATATTATGGGTTACACTTGTTGCAGGGACAATGCTTTATGAAACCGCCGTCTGTTCTTGTGTATCACTGACCTGTATCATGGTTATGCACATGTTTTACGTACGTTCTCATAGATGGATTACAGCCTTCAACCTGCGTGGCGTAGAACGAATAAAAGCAAAGCAAGACCTGGATAGAGCTACTGGAATATGTAGCAGGCCGGAGCTAGAGTTGTTTGTAGGTCTAAGCATGGCTAGTAATTTGATTATTGTCACTTTGAACAGTTTGGTGATCTTTAAGCAAGTGCGTAAAGGGTTTCAAGAATAATTCGAAACAAGCACTTGATCAGAGTTCAAGAGAACTCAAGGGCAATCAGCGCATTTATAAATCATACATTCTCCACTTGCACAATAGGCCAACTCAATGAATGACTTAAGCCTGTTCCTTACTATTTCAATCCAGAAACTTACAGTGTTGCAAAATATTCCGTTGTCTACTTTATTGAATACGATATTGTATTTATGACTCGAGAACACAAAAGAAAATATTGCGAGCAAGAAGGACTTCATTTAACTAGATTTAAAGCCTTCGTCGGCTTCATCTCGAAATAAGGAATGCCGTGTCATCTTTGCTTCTTCCCATTAACGAATGACTGAATAAACATCACGATATTGGCCATTCAACTGAAAGATATCTGACGCTATTATCAGGGCCACACCTGCTGAACGGAATGGTTAGACAGGTGTGTGTGACAATGGCAAGGAAGGTCTTATACATACAGAAATATGGACTATGGGTTTAAGCCCAAGCATATGTTGCTTGAATCAAGACCAACATAGTAAGGTCAGAGATGCTACCGCTCGTCTCAAGGTTATAGCCCGTCGTGGGCCGAGCGAGGCCATCGGGTGGAGTATTAGTGATCTTCCCTTCACCAGTCAAGGCGACGGGACTGATCAACTCCTGATTAGCAGTGATCTCATTGATGAACTCTCCCTCTATCTTTCCCTTTTTCTCCTCGCACCACGCGTTCTTCGATTCATAGAAAAACCAGGCCCTGCAGCGAAATTTGTATCGGCGTTTATAGACGAAGATAGAAGAGCGGGGGGGACAAGTGTAGGTATCCGTAACGGTTCTCAGAGTCGAAGTCTCTACAGAGTTGAATGTTCTCGATTCATGTGTGCCGCTCACTTCGGCAGAGAAACCAAAGCCGCTGAAGCCAGCACTGGCAGAGACTGAGTTGGAGACTTCTGATCCTGAGCTGACAGTCATACCAATCTCGGTGGACTCCTCCTTTGTGCGGCTCATGCACGGAGATTGATTCCGCCTTAAGAGTCCCTACCATTGCCTAACTGGTAAGACCTAATGTGTGTACTGATACCTAAAGAATGTGCGACTTCAGAATAGGAATTTCTCTATTGGAATACCTGACCATACCAGCCACTAAATCACAGCGGTTTTTTGTGGGCTTCGTGATTGAGATACTTTGGTACATTGGAAGGGTGTGCATATAATAAATATTCTCTATGTATGTATATTGTCAGAGGCATTGGCGCCAAGTGAGCGAATATATTGCCTTGATTGTACTAGTAGGTAAGATTTATTCTTTCTGCTTTCTAGGGCCTAGCTAAGGTCTAGGCTTCTCTCTGAGAATCACATACGACGGAGGCACACCAAACCTTTAGTAATAACTGTTTTGAATAACGTTCTTGGACTATGCTGGTCACTTATTGTTCCCAATATATGCCCTAGCAGGTCCATAATCATATGAAAACCGGACTTGAGGTGACTTTCTTGATGAAGGCACTAGTATAATACTCAGTTCTAAGTTTATGCTGGTTAGCCAGGTTTCAATGTTAGCAAATTAGTTAATAGCTGAGGGGAAAATGACCAATGAATTGCTTTCCGGTGTACAATTATGATCTTTAGTCCTCGCTTTCAAACTTAATTTGGCAAATCCCTTTTTACATTCAAAGAGACAAACACGGCCAATGAAAGCCGGATAGTGCAGGCTTCTGTTCATTGGTTTCTGTAGCACTAGACTGGTAGCCTTCGTATATTATGATGGTCAACCTCCTATCCCAACAAGCATCTGTGTTCATACCGAAATTGGGCATATAATCAATGCCACTGACCGTAGGGAACAGCTTGAGCGGATTCTCACCGGCAATTCCTTTTTGAACAATATCACCGCTATAGTTAGGTAGGTAGCGCCGACGGTTACCAGGGCTCTCTGGTAGGGAGTATACACAAGGCAGTGAGTTAGAATAAGACCATCTCTCCCTTGCATCTGGCAGATCACATGAGTGTTGAACTTATCGTCATCTTACTGTCAAAGTTCTTTCTCCCTTTCTTTCTCTCTTCCTCTCTTCCTTAGCACCGTGTACGCCCGTTTAGTCATGTCTTATCTTTCACCTCCGCAACCTTCTAAGGCAGGATGTCTTCGAAATGTTGGCCTGAGAGATCATGCTGATTATGTTAGGCTATTAAGCTAGATGGTCATGAGATTACTGCAACTGAAGTTGAGCTATTAGATCAACATCGAACAGTGTATCGCTTCAAACTTAAACCGGACTCCTACCAGCATGCCATTCCAGAAACAGCCACATCTGTTATCATCAAACAACGGAAAGACAGATAGGAAGAAGAGTTTAAGGATGAAGAAACAGCCTACAACAAACTAAAAGTACTTCAAGGAAAAGTGATTCCATACTTTTATAGTTGATGTGATTTGATGGACTGCCTGCACTTGTATTATCGGTTATTGATGGGATTACTCCGAGCGACTTGGCTCTCAGCAACTACGACATTCCAGAAGTTTATTGAAAGCTTGTCTAGAGAAAGTCTTCAGTCAGTTTTTGAAGCATGGAGCTTTGTATCGGGATCAGAAACTCGATAACTTTTTATTCTGTGATGACAAAGGCAGTGGAGATGGTAAAGTAATAGCCGTTGATCTTGAGCAGGTTGAGTTCCCTGATCAATTACGTCCCTGGCAATATTCTATCAGCCAGCAGGGAGCGAGGTCTTTGATGGAAGACTTTAGATATAAGCGAAACCCTGGGCGCGAATCATCTCCACTTGAATTTTGGTTGCCTGAGCATGAGAGTGTTCCACTCGCTGAGCTAGATGACTTTTCGCTTATCATTTATCTAGAAAGTATTGCGAGGCCTGCCTCTACTCAAGCTTGAGCAAGATTGTGAGAAGAAATCGATTGCCATGCAAACCTAATATAGCCTTGTTGCTAAGGAAGTTACAGTTCATGCTAGTCATACTATTTACATCATATGTAAATGGAACTGCCAGCTTTTATGGGACCACATTCTATTCTATATCATGCTGTAGAACTAGAGTTATTCAGGTAGCCTGGAAAGTCGGATCTGACAGTGGATAATCCTACTATATCTACATGTCTTGGGATCCAGTGCACATCTATTAAATGTAGCAAAGATAATTTATGAAAAGGTAGGACGAGTTGAACTAATTTATTAAAAAACAAGGGTACCATATAGCACGAGAATGGACATAGCGGAAACCTACAATTCATTTACGAATTGTTAGAAATTATCTACTAGTACATTTCCACAAGAGGCTGAGGATTGTGGAAATATATTTGTATATAATAGGTTGGCACTGACAGAATGGTTATTGATGTCACTTAGCATAGGGAAAACTAAGAATGGTGTTATGACTTTTCTAACTATCATGAAATTCTAACAGTGTGATAACTTCATAGCTTCATTCCGGAAAGTCGGCACAAGTGCTACAATGCCGATTGCTATTCGTCATATTCTAATCATTTAGCAGCTTTCTCCAAGGGGAGCAAGGCCTGATAGTAAGAATCGCGTGATGTCCTGTCACCTATCTATGAGAAGGTAGAAAGAAATGCGTCCACTATTGTAGCGCTATCGCCCAATCAGGGCTAACGGTGCTAGAGCTTCATGGCGTCAATCCTGCGGGTATCCGATCCTCCTGGAAGAGCTCCAAGCGAATCATAGCAAGTATAGCCGAGCCTCGATCGTTACTATATTCCACGCCACAGTCGTCATATCATGAAGACCATTGTGAACCAAGCGTTAAGCAGAAGTATGGCACATTGCATCATGCATTGCACTCTACCATAGTAACTCCGCACATATCCTAGCTCTCAACGAGGCTCATGATCATGAATTCCAGTTACAATGGACACGATTCCCCGCAAGATCTGAATTCCAGCTGGTACGATCTTCCGAGGCTGTAGCACACTGCCCTAAATGTTGTACACTTACATACCTCCTGATAAAAGCAGCACAAGTCAGCATGTTATCATGTATAACCTCTGTTCCACGGTGTCATGCATAACACCGGAACCTCACCGAGCAAAATGCCGGTCCTATCTCGAGAATCCAACGACAAGACGCACCTGCGGCAACGATAAGACCCTATTCGCCCGGGTATCCACATCTTCTGCACACATCATACACTTTATGCTTATGCTACATAGTTCAATTTATACATAGTGGTATGATTGGAGACCTCGGAAGATCCTTCGCCATGCCCTAACGCAGCCATGTGGTCTGACCTCATGGCACGCTTACATTTTCAGTACGGAAGGTCCTCATCAGGAGAATATACCCTGCAGCGCTTCCCCGCTAATTTCGGCATTTCGGGTGGCTGGCATTACCGAGAGAGCGTTGGGAATGGGCCTGCATGAAGTACTTGGGGGAGTTTCATTCGTCTTACGTTTCTAGGCGTTGTCGCACGGGGTCCAGTCTGCTCCGTTATAGTGGAATAGGCATGGATGGATTGGATGGTGGAATTACTCGGTGGACACGATAGGTCGGTTTACCGGCGAACAAATGAGGCTGTTACCGAGGGATACTATGGGGATGAACATCTTTATTCTTGTTTACTTTGACACTGCCCTCGGCCTGCCTTCTCTTCTCGGAACCTTCCCTCGTAGTCGCGATGTTGGTAAGGGCTCGCAACTCGGGCGGAAAATCCAACAATTAAAAGGGTAAACTATTGGCCCGTTCTCTAAACTTTTAACCACTGAGTGGATTATCATGGCGTAGTCAAGTACCATGGCACTACGGCTATTATACCTGGGGTTTTTGATCCTGCCGTAGGTAAGATGCACTTGAAACCGACCAGCCGATCACTTCAGTTTCTCACCCCGCAAAATCCGCCAAGCCCCCGATAGGAGGAAATATGCACCTACCCTTGAGTTTTACCAGATTTACGCCGGTTTTTTCCTGGTCCCAAGCTAACAATTCTTTATTTCCTAGCCTAGTATTCCTACCCGTAGATTGCTACGGCGTCAGTGCAACTACACCTGTTAAGCGATCGGAAAGTTCGATTGATTAGGGCTAAATTCGGTCCTCTACTCGGATACCGAGATGATTGACAACACAACCCGACGCTCTGAACCCGGACAGGACAGGATGACCGGAGATCTTTGAACGTTTCAGCGGCTGAAACCGGTTCTCGTGCTACCGTAAGCGGGAAATCCAAAAGCTTGATCGATGGTTGGTTACCAGACGGATTGTTGTTGAGCCTGAGCCCCCCTTATCGTAAGGTGCAATACGAGTGAGGGATCTCCCTGGCTTTGGCACTCGTCCTGACTAAACCAGGCAACCCACGGAGACAGATATGCTCTGAGCTTGTCCTTGTTTTCTGGCCAGCCTGTCCTGGTGCGGGGAGAGAATGGGGTAAAGTGGCTTGGTTGCCGTCTGAAGTAAGCAGGGATATGTTAATGAGGCTTTTATAATTCCCTTTTTGAGCAGTGCTTGAGTAGTTGGGATCGTCTACCTGAGTGGTGCATTTCATTGGATCTTAGGGTTTCTTATCTACAGGTGATCCACTAGTATTGCTATATATATATTTTTGCATGGGGCACTTACTAGTGGTTAGTAGTACATATCTGCCACGTTGTTGTTTGATCGTCGCAACTTTGCGGAAATTTTACTGCTTTAGTTTCAGTTTACATAATAGGTATAATATCTGCAGAATATGATGACGTGATTAGAAAACTTATCTAACGGTGGCCGATGCGAGGGAGAAGTCTGATTTCTTTTTTTGTTTTTTGTTTTATTTTTATTTTTCTTTTGTATTTTAGTCGAATGGTATGCAACCATGGGGCAGTAACCGAAGGAGCGAGTCGTGTCGCTTAGACGATCGTGTCAGATGCCACATGGCTTTTTCCCAATCCATGGACTCTTGCAGCATGTTACTGCTGACATGCATTTCTAGGCCTGCAGAACAGAATGTCTGGATGGTGGTTTGGTTCAAATGATAATTGGCCAGTTGGTTCCGGCCCCCACGGTCGAAGGTTTAGGCTTCACGAACAAGGTACGAGGGTGACTAAATGAGTAACCCTGATGCACTCCTTCGAGAAAGTCAATCGCTGCAGATATTCTTAGTCGTGAGGAGAAAGGAAACGAAGGAAAGGATTGGTACCCTGGTCCCAACAGAATGTTCGGGCGAATCTAGGCTGACGGATATGAAACGAACACGAACTGAGATTCGTCAGGTACGCACTTCATATATTTATTAGATTGGGCTTTCGCACCAGGTATAGCTCGAGAAAAGATCTTTTAGCTAGAAAGCTGGACATATCTGAATCCATTCAACATCATGCAAGGTCAACGCCGTAGAAGAGCTGTGTCTTCTTGTATCCCTTGCTACTCGAAGAAACAAAAGGTATTCCCTCTTCCTCTTATACGAAGGCAAGAGCTGAGACGGGGCCGATTTACAGTGCAACCGGCAATATCCGTGCAACCACTGCACTCGTCGACGACGACCGGAACTCTGCGCCTATGTGACGACGCCCGCAACTACTCGGGGCTCGTCGCCGGGTTCCGGCGCGACGTCCGATAGTTCGCGACCACCAGAGCAGAACGAGAAATCTGAGCCAGAGGACAGAGTCAGAGGTCACATATGTCCAGATAATATGGCGGAGAGGTTTGGTTACTTTGACGATAGCGAGTCCAACACCCTGGGCCTACTTCGCCAGTACGGGCTGGATGACCAGTCCCCCAGCAGCATTGCGTCGAGTGTAGTCCAGCGAGAGTGGCAGCAGATGCCAGCTCGGCCCATTCTGGATTTCCTGACTCAGTACTTTATCAGTGAGGTCAACTGGATTGGCCAATTGCTGCACCCACCGAGGTTTCTGGCCGAGTATGAGCGATGGCAGAACTCGTACGAACCGAGCGAGGGCCAGTTCGTAGTCTCCGATGTGGAGTTCACTGTGCTGGTCCTCCGTATCTGTGCCTACACCTCTCACTTCCTACCATCCCCATCATACATGGTTGACACGATTCGTGGCGTCCCGCTGTCCGAGGTCCGGGCCAAATGCAGCGAAATCGGCGATCGCCTGGCGCTGATCGCTGTGCGCGCCTGCTCGAGAGGGTCCCTGACTCGGGTGTTGCATCTGGCCTTCGAGGCCCTGGCTTACGAGTGTGAGGGGCGCATGGCCTCCTCGTGGTCTCGACTGGGTGACTCAATCAAAGCAGCCCAATCAGTAGGCTTGCACCGGGAAGCGCCCTTGTCGACGGGCATGGATGAGCTGGAGAGAGAGTTGCGACGGCGGACGATGTGGAATCTGATCATCTGGGACTAGTACGTTTCCCTGCATCCTTGACGGCATGTACGCGTCATACTAACCGCCAGCGCAGCCGCCTATCTCGATCCCTCGATCGGGTTCCATTTCTAGACCTAGACTTCTGCACTACAGACCTACCGCGCATGCGCTTGATATCCGACACAGACGACCCCCACACTCCAGAACCGTTCACGGAGAGACTCACCCAAGCCCGGCTGGTTCGGTATTGGAGCGGGCTCTTCATTGGCCCCCAGCCATCCTACGACTGCAGTGCGGCCGAGGAGCGCTACGAGCGATTCTGCGCCGAGTTCCTGCCCACGGTTCCCGAGCCATTCATCCTCGGCCATGGCACAGACTGGGACGACCCTCTCCTCATGCGACAACGAGAACTGCTCCATCTCGCGCTTTTCGACTACATTGTTCAGAACTTCCGCCCCCTGCTGTGCATCGACCCAACTACTATACGCGAGCTCCCGAAATACAAACAAGCGCTTATCCAGCAGCACCGACGCATCCTAGCCCGCGCCGCACTAGGCATGCTCCAATGCGTCGCCACGCTTCACTCTCTCCTCGGCCAAGGCCACACCCGACTCTCCCTCATCACCTTTCACACCTTCGAAGCCTCTGTAGTACTAGTCTGTCTACTCATCTCCGAAGCATCTACCGCCGAATACCAGGGCCCACTGATAGAAGATGGCCTGGGGCCCTTGTACTCTCTTGATCCACTGGCGTCCCTCATCCCAGACGCAGGATCAGCGTCCTGCATGACGGCCGTCGAGGATGCGCTCACGCGACTGGAGATGCTAGCCGAGGGCAGTCCTCTCGCTGATGTCGGGTCCAAACGACTCAGCCAGCTAGTCAGCCGGGTCAAAGAAATGCGACAGATTACTCTGTCCGCGAAATCGCCCCCAGCCTTAGACTTTACGCTCCCATCGCTTCCTTCCTCACTGATCGGCGAGCCAGTGGGAGAGCTGGACACGCAGGGCTTGCCTCCGCTGGACTACTCGTCCTGGGCGATGGTTAACTCAGAGTTCTTCTGGCCCGATTCTACAGATCAGGAGGTTATTACACTACAAGAGGCGGAATCGATTGATTTGCTGTTTAATTGCTAGCATGGCACACATTCTTTCCGGCGTACTGTCTCGCCCTTGCATTATTTTCGTATTTCTTTGCCCCTTTTTTATTTACTTTTATGTATATATTTTCGGATACGATCATCCTGCACTAGCCTGCAATGTGGAGTTACAAGGAGTTGGAAAATCACCCTTCTAGACGTTCTAGCTTACCTTCTAGAAAGAAATCCAAAACAGCTGAACTAAGCACTAAGAAGCTCATGCATGCCCGTGAATAATCGGGCGAACAGACAGTCTGAGGCTGAGCCATCGGCCGACCAATCTCGGTCGCGTAAGCCAGATTGAAACGAGCATGAAACCAACACAGCGGACAAGAAAAGCAAGAACTAGTGCCCTACTCGTAACTAGTTTTCTAAATCGGCTCTTCTTCCCCTGTCCATATTACTTCGTATAATCCGTAAACTGAGTCTAGACACGCATGCATACAATGACGCAAAGTATCTACCTATCCAACACCACCACTATGGATGTGGAGGGTCAACTCGTCCCGAAACCAGTTTATCTCTGGGGCGTGCTCGCTGTCCTTACCCTCTTGCTGTATTGCTGGCTTCTTCCCAGCCCTATCCCGGGGATTCCAAGGAACGAGTCCCTCGGGATCCTGGGCGACATGCCCTCCATGCTACGGTATGCGCGCCGCACAGGCGAACCGACGGCGTGGTTCCGCGAGCAGACGGAGAAACTGCAAGCCCCGCTGGTGCAGGTGTTCCTGCGACCGTTCTCGAAGCCGTTCCTCGTTCTGGCTGATTTCCGCGAGTCCCAGGATATCATGATGCGGAGGAAGGATTTCGACCGCTCCCGCTTCACGAATGATTTGATGGGCGGGCCCGCTCCCAATCACCATATTATTCAGCCGACGAATGGCGTCTGGAAGGCGCATCGCCGGCTGCTGCAGGATCTCATGACTCCGTCGTATCTGGGCATGGTCGGCTTGCCGGCTGTTTATGGGAGTGCGTTGAATTTGGTGAAGTTGTGGAAGGTGAAGGCGGCGCTGGCGCAGGGGAGGCCGTTCTCGGCTCGGGGGGATATGTTTTTTGTGACTTTGGATGCCATTTTGGGGTTCTCCTTCGGGGACGCGTTTCAGCATAGTGCTATGCGGCCGCAGTTGGATTTGCTCGGCTCCATGATGTCGGAGGAGAGTGATAGGTTGAATCGGGAGGACGGGGAGGGCCGGGACGTGCCGGTGGAGTTTCCGGAGGCCCCGTTGAATGAGTATGTCGATGCGATTCTGAACGCGGGCAATATCCTCGAGGCCCTGCAGAGCTCTATCGTCCCGAAATTGACGTACTGGTGGCTGAGCCGGAAGCGCGCCTATCGCCGGGCTCACCGCGTCAAGGACGACTATATCCGGCATGAGCTGGAGCAAGCGGTTCGTCGTCTCGAGGAGAGGAAGGAGGACGAGGAGGAGACCTGGGTGCGCTCGGCGGTGGACTTGATGGTTGCTCGCGAGAGGAAGTTCGCGGCGCAGGACGGTCGTACCCCGGAGTATTACTCGGGTATTATGCTCGATGAGATCTTCGGGTTCGTGGTCGCGGGCCATGATACAACCAGTACGACGCTGCTTTGGGGCCTGAAGTTCCTCACTGCCAATCCGCATGTGCAGGTTCGTTTGCGGGAGAGATTGCATGCCGCGTACCCCAGTGCTGCGGCGGAGAAGCGGACGCCGTCGATGCAGGAGATCGCGCACACCACGGTTCCGTATCTCGACGCGACAGTCGAGGAGATGCTGCGCTGCGCAAAGACCGCGCCGGCGATTACTCGCGAGGCGACGGTGGACACCCAGCTGCTCGGGTACCCGGTTCCCAAGGGGACGAACGTGTTCATGCTCTCCAACGGAGCGAGTTTCTTCACGCCGTCGTTTGAGATCGACGAGTCCAAGCGCAGCAAGGCGTCCCGGGCGGCCAAAGTGCGCAAGCTCGATGAATCATCCGACATGGCTGCGTTCGCTCCGGAAAGGTGGCTGGTTTACCAAGACGGTCAGGAGACGTACGACGCTACGGCTGGACCGCAGCTTGTGTTTGGTCTGGGGACTAGAGGTTGTTATGGGCGCCGGCTGGCGTATCTGGAAATGAAGGTCCTGGTGACATTGATCGTGTGGACATTTGAGTTATCACCTGTGCCTGCGTCTTTGGCTAGTGATGCTGCGGTGGATGGGCTGTCGCATCAACCGAGGGAGTGTTATGTGCGGTTGCGTGAAGTTGTTTGATTTCCTTTAATTTATTTTCTTGGAGACTTGAAATTTTATGTTAAGCATTGCCAATATAGCATTTGCATTCATTCGAAAAATCTAGAAATATTCTATCGACTTAGCACCTGTTGAGGATCATAGCCAAGATGCGACTAGGAAGTCAGCCGGCTTTTAATCGAGTGGTAGAGAAGTTGTGATCAATAGCATCATTTCACTCATGGAAATGACAGTAAAGTACCGAGAGAGAACGAAGCGACAGTATATTCACTACAAGTTGTGTTCGGTACTCATAAAATGCAAAAATTCTCAAGAAGCCCAATCTCAGCTGTTCTAAAGTACGCCAAAATCCATCCACTCACTACACCACCAACGGACTAACCATCTAGCCAAATCAATCCATTCTCTCCACGCGACACAGAAGGCCCCCCTGAAACCTACACCCGTCAGCTCATCAACTCAAAATAAAAAGGTAAGCACATACACGGTCAACACGAGATCCACCCATTCCATGTCCTTCGGGCCGACATTATTCGGGGTGAGATGGAAGCGCCGGAACAAGTTCGCCAGGAGGATTTGCAGCTCGCACCAGGCCAAACTGTCGAAGTCTCTTAGTAATACAGTGACGTAAAGGGAAACTCGAATGGGACTCACTCTTTCCCTAAGCATTGCCGCACGCCCCTGTTAAACGTGGCGAGGTGCTTGTCCAGACGAGCCGAGTCATCACGGAGCCAGCGGTCGGGGTCGAACTCGTCCGGGCGATCCCAGATATCCGGGTGGCGGTTGAGGATGTAAGCGGAGGTGTGCATGCTTGTCTTTACTCGAGAATGGGTTAGTAGTATTACTGAAACTCGATTCTACAAGATATTCCACATACCCCTGGCCGCAACTGACGTCCATGCAGCGAGTAGCCCTGCGCCGGGACAACACGAGGTAGACGGCCCGGCAGTGGATGAGCAAAGCGGAGGATCTCCTTGATCGTGGCCGTGAGATACGGCAATGTCTTAGCCTGATCGTAGGGAATAGACTGCGCGGGTGACGGGAAATGCTGACGGAGCTCGTCCACCAGACGCTGGTGTATCTGCGGATGCTGGCATATCTGGTAGATTCCCATTACCATTGCGTTTGAAGTTGTGTCATTGCCTGCGGTCAAAAGCATGATCAGTTCATCGTTGAGCTCTTCCAGTGTGGGGATCTTGTGGCCCTTGGCTGAACTAGGGTCCATTAGCATGTCGATCACGGCTGATCGCTCGGACGGGGACCCTGTCTTGCTTTCGACGTCGAACGTCGCATCCTTTGTCGCGGAATCGGTGCGATCGAACTTGGCGAGATATTTCTGTGTGATTTTCAAGCATCTCTGTGCCAGGATCAGCTAGCGCGATTAGAAGATGAAGAAGAATATACCCGTTTAAAATCAACCAGAGCTAACGGGATCACAGAAATCGAGAATCCCTCTACAAGCGCGAGCGCAACGGTCGACAAGGTAGGGAATGCCGGCGCCATCCAGCCGACGTCAAACGCAGCGTGCAGAAAGTCGATGAATTCATTCCGGAAGTTAGGCTCTGCCACACAGCCCATCTCCTGGCCTAGCACGATCTTGGAGATGATGTCCATGGTGAAGGCTTTCGCAGCTGACGGCACGCTTATGACCGTCTGCGAATCAGCTACCTGGTCGAAACGTAGCATGAGCTGCTCTGTTTTGGCGAGGATAGCTGGCGCCAGCTCCTGGATTCGACTGCCTGATAACGCGGGCGTCAGGACCTTTCGTCGGGTTCGGTGCAGCGAGGGCTCGATCTCTCCAATAGACGTATGGGGAAGCGAGATGAATTGGTAGAAGTACGGGTCTTTGGTGAACCCTGAATCGATCCGCGTCATGTCTTGGTAGACTGCAGGGTCGCTCACATGGAGATCATTGACGCCGATTCGAATAACAGGTCCTTGACTACATCAGTATATGAATACAAATGAACCCATGCCACGTACCATGTTTATCATGCAATCGCTTAATCTCAAATAACATGCGTCCATTCTTGTAGTAGTTCCAGTACCACTCATACCAGGAGGTGGACACAGCAGCCAAAGTCGACCCCGGGTACCGCGACAAAGGATGGAAATACAGCCGGTAAACCGCTCTACACAGCCAGAAAACAACGTATGAAGTCGCCGCGAGCAGCGTCCACTCGCGCACAGTAATATCCGCCAGCATTATAATAGTCTCGTACCGCTTCAGGCGAAAGGGACGTATGAGGAAGACCTTCCCTCCCCTCGTATTCTAGACCCCTTTCATATAACCACCATCTATTTTTATATGCTGACGCGATGGCGCCACAACTCTGTCGACGACCCGGTGCAATTGGTACGGCCGACATCCGTCGGTCGAAAATGGCACGGTTGGATTTGAATTCGGCCTTTATGGTCTCAGAACGTGGTTTGATGCGGTTCGTTTCATGACTGGGAGTTTGCCTTGGCGATGCGGTGGACGGGGGCCATGACCGAGCCCGAAATAGGGGTAGGGCTTGGGTATATGAAGGGCGATATGGATCAGAAGTCATCAATAGAACCAAGCACCAGAATCATCTACGATTATCTACAATGCGTTTCTCTCTGCTAGCGGTTCTTGCTACCGCTTTGACGGTGCACGCGGCGCCCACGACCAATGAAGTCAACCAGTTCCTCCAGTCCATCAATGTCAATCCATCTCTGATCAGCAGCGCCGACAAAGAGGCTCGAGGCGTCGCCTTGACCTGCTCAGTTCTGGCCCACTACCCCGGCAGCAACAGCAGCCGAGTGACCACCGAGAGAGATGGGTCAATCTACCTCCAGCAGGCGCAGTCGCAGTGGTCTGCTACCGCCTACAAGCATCCCTCCTGCATCTACACCCCCAGCACGCCAGAGGAAGTCTCCATCGCGGTGCGCGTGGCTACCTTCTCCAACACCCAGTTTGCGGTCCGCAGCGGCGGCCACTCTCCCTTGTCCGGATGGGCGAATATCGACAACAAGCTGCTCATTTCCCTCGCCGGCATCACCGACCTGGAGTACGACCAAACCTCAGAGACCGCACGAGTCGGGTTTGGAAATCGCTGGCAGGACGTATACGCCTACCTCAGTCAATTCAACCGTCTCGTCATCGGTGGTCGCCAGGGCTCCGTCGGTATCGGCCTTGCAACTGGCGGTGGTCTCTCCCATCTGTCAAACGAGTACGGCTGGCCGTCGCAGAACGTGCTCTCTTACAACATCGTTCTCGCCAACGCTACCATCGTCACAGCCAGCGCTACTGAAAACCCGGACCTCTACTTCGCCATCAAGGCCGGGTCCAACAATTTTGGCATCGTCACCCATATCACGCAACGCACCGTTCCCCTGGGCAAAGTGTGGGGTGGGCGCATTCTCTACTCAGGAAACTCGTCAAAGGCGTTCATGGCTGCTGTGGCAGAGTATCAACAGTCGGGACAGTTCGATAACAAAACTGCCATCTTGCCCTATCTCGGCTTGAACAACGACACTATCATCTGTACATTGGCATACATGGACGAGGTGGAACGGCCGGATGCGTTCAAACCTTTCTACGATATCCCTGCGGTGCAGGATGAGACCCAGATGTACGACAACTTTACAGCACTGGCTACTATCGAAGTGCCTTCCGTGGTGCCAAGGTACGCCCACCAGGATTCTATATCGTCGCGAGACAACTAACAGTATAGATGGACATACATGACCACGACCATCCTCCTGGACAACCAGACCTACGTCGACACAATCGACATCGTCTCCCAGTCCAACGCCGCGATCAAGCAAATAACCGGCGGCAGTCTGGTGATCATGGCGCAGCCGATCTCCAAATCAATGGTCGATGCATCCCGAGCAATCGGAGGAGACCCGATGAATGTGACGCCCGCTGCGCAGATGTGTACGTCACCCTTTCCTTCTACCTACTTATCAAGCTAATAAGAACAGGGTTTACCCTGAATATCGGGTGGTCCTTGGCTGCCGACGACGAGAAGGTGTACCAGATCCTCACGGACGCAATGGCGCGTGTAGAGGAATACACTAAAGCGCACCAGGTGCATGATCCGTTCATCTTCTTGAATGATGCGTTCTCGAGCCAGAACCCGTTTGCGGGCTACGGCGAGGAGAGCTACAGTCGGCTTCGGGCGGCGAGTAGTGCTTATGATCCGCGGGGGGTGTTTCAGCGGTTGGTGCCTGGTGGGTTTAAGCTTTGATGGGTATAGAGGTAGACGGAGTAGGGGATGTATCTTGGATAGAGTAGAATTTGTTTGATTGCAAAGAACTTGTGTAATTTCCAGATATCTCTTTTCTTTTCTTGTCTTTCTTTTTCTCGTAGCTGATAATTTATCTAACGTATATTCTTGTAACGCATCACTACCAAGTCGACCGAAATTCCTAGCTGGGCAATGGTCAGTCCTTGTTGAATGTTAACATATATCCTTGTCTCTTGTCTACTAGTTTGTCTGTCCACATAGTACAAAATTATCAAACTAGTATCTGACAAGGTCCTATTTTACCAAACTCCAGAGAACGCTCAGCATAATGTTAATGTCTAATAATAATTGAAACTGGCAAAATCAAATATAGAAGTCAACAAATTACCCAACAATCATGATATCAATGCTCTCAAACACCCACAATCTAATCACCAAATACAGAAATGCACAAATACAAAACCAAAAAAAGAAGAAGAAGAAGAAGACAGGAAACTAAGCAATACCACGCAACAAATCCACACCCGGCACACTCTCCCTCAACAACGCAATGGTCTCATCCCAGAGCTTCCCCTGCACCCGTTCCCCATCCTTAGACTGCACAAACGGCGACGGCCTAAACAATGTTAACACCAGCCCAAAGCGCAAACCACATCCCCAAAAACACAGGAAAGGGGGACAAAAACTCACTTTTTAACCGCCTGCTCACTAACATAAGCCCCCTGATCAGTCTCATGCAACACCGCCGCATCCACCAAATTATGACCGCCCTGCACCGCGCTCCAGGCAAAGATTTTGTTGAATTGGTTCACGCCGGGCGTGGTATCCGAGCGATGGAGCGAACTGGCGCACAGACCCGGGTTGACTCCGTTGATGATGACGTCGGGACCGGCTTTCTGGCTTAGCTCGCGCAGCCAGAGGATATTGAGCAGTTTGCTGGTGTTGTAGCGGTCCATGCCGTCGCCGAAGGAGTCGGGCTCGTCCATGCGCGTGAGGGTGTTCGGCGCATCTTTTTCGGGGAATTTGGTCCAGAAGTGCACTTCTGAGGTGACGATTGTGAGGCGCGCCGGGGTACTGCGGTGGATTTTGGATGTATTCTGGAGAATGGGGAGGAGGAGTAGGGAGAGGAGGGAGGTGCCTAGGTGGTTGACCTGTTTTATAGTGTTAGGTTTATATAGTTTTGGGGTGAGAAAGAAAGGGGGGATGGACCTGGACGTGTGCTTCATGGCCGGTTTTGGACTGTGTGAATTCGAGAAACTTCACTCCAGCTGAGAGAATGACAACATCTAATCGGTCGAGTGTTTGCACGCGCTCTCCGAACGCCTTGATGCTCTCGAACGATTCCTGGTCTAGTGGCCAGACTACCACTTCGCAGGTGGGGCTTTGCCGCTGGATCTCCTCCTTGGCGGCTTCGCCCTTGGACACAGTGCGAACCCCGAGAACGAGTCGCGACAGGCCTCGGCTGGCTAGTTGCTTGGCGGCTTCCAGCCCCAGACCAACGTTTCCGCCCGTGATCAGGGCTGTTTGCCCGTCGAGGTTGACGCTGGACGGTAAGGGTTTGGGAGTGAAGGCCAGTTGGCGGTAGAGAAACCCTAGAAACCCACCCATGTTGTGTAGAAGGGATGAAAATTGAATATAGCGATCTTGAATACGAGGTGAGTTTGGAGAGAAAGTTACGATACGAGAAGAGCACTGCTGGAATACTTATATTAAATAGTCTACAGAAGTCCGCGTCGCGAACAAAGAAACAGCCTTGAGCATAAATTGTTATCCTAAAGTGAGTTGTCGGGGCCGAAATAAGTCGGGCTTAAGTGATGATGCTCGTATTTCCGATCGTCGGTTCTTGGCTGTCACCAGCACCGTTGCCAGTCGAGAGAATCACCAGAACCAATGAGAGATATAAGAAGCAAAGTGGATCATGGTAACTGTCATCTTACTATAATTAAACTCAGCCTAACTCCAAACAGGAAAATAATCTCACAAACGTTAAAAGCTAATGTTATTGAAATGATCGACACTCTAACTAAACCACCGATTTGCCCTAACACAAACTAGTAGAATAATCTCAAATCTTGGCTTAAACTCTAGCATGTCCCGTACTTTCTACTGACGTAAATGCACCTCCAACAATCCCATCGTCCCCTCAGCATGCACATGGTGGATCTCATAGCGCTCATCGGCCGCCTTCAACAACCGTTCCAGTTCCTGACGAGTCCGCTGCTTCGCCCCCAATCCCACCAGCATCAACATGTCCATCTGCCGTAAGCTACGTTCCTCATGCGCTGGCCGACTTCCGGGCTCCGGGAGAATCGTGTCATTGATCAACAGGGGCGTCCCCGGGGCGGATCCCTCCAGCCCCGGAATGAATCCCTTGAAAATCTTAACCACGTCCTCGTCCACCCAGTTGTGCGTGCACTGTCGGATAAAGAATGCTGCCGCGTTCCGTTGCGGCTGGGCTTCGAAGAAATTATGTCGCACGAATGTAATGCGATCGGTGAGTTGGGTCTCTTTCTCCAGGATGTGTCGTCCTTGGCCCAGCATGTCGTCGGATCCGTCTTGAACGATGAAATTGAGTTGGGGAAAGCTCTGTCATATCATCATTAACAGACAGTTTCTATGTCCCCGGGAATAAAGTACGCCGTTACCTTGGCTAGTGACATCGAGACGTGGCCACTCCCACCACCGACGTCAACAACGGTGCCCTGCAACTGATCCCAAGGAAACTCATGCGATAACTCGGTGATTTGGCGATCGACTAACCAACCGTAAGCCTGTCTTTCTCACCTTTACTGTAACAAAGAGGGCAAAAAGAAACATACCACGAGTCGCACCAGCCATAGCCTTGGCAAACCTTGTCGCATATTCCGGATTCTGCTCATAGTACTTGAACATGGGCGCCCCAAAGCGAACGGTAAAAGGTGTAACGCTAGAGTTAGCTTTCGCAGATGCCTTGATGCAGTCTGAAGTGGAGGTAGCAGCCTTCAGCATTTCATCGAGCCTGTGACACTCGTTAGTAACATACATTTAATCTTATCATGCATGGAAGAATTCCGGGGAGAAACTATACATGTAGTGTCCCGCACAACGCAGGTCCTCGTCCTCCCGTACCACCAGCGATGCAGCTGTATGAGAGAACCAACCGGGCCTCTTCTCCTGGAAGAAATGGTGCGTCGCAATCATGCGCAGGCACCGCCCGGCACGGTCGACGTCGACTCCAGACTTGTTCGCCAGGTCTTCGAGACTGATCTCGCCATCGCGAGGGACCAGGGTGAAGAAGTTGAAGTCATAGGCCACTTGGAAAGCTGCTAGGTCGTTGCCGCGACAGAGTAAGGTGCGCATAGTCCGTCGCGGACCGTCCACCAGATGCTGCAAGTCATCCAGCGATGCGCTCAAGCTGCGGTGCAGGGCAAGATACTCTGCCGTCTCTGGGGGATCGGTGGAGCCTGGCTCAAAGGACGGTTCCGGGATCTTGTTGGCTTCCAGATAGGCAGTGAGGCTGGCTGTCTGGCGAACAACGTTGGTCGCGAGGTCCAGCAAGGTGGTGGAACGCGTAGTACCGTTGGTGATTGGAGTGGTATAAACGGCCATTGTTGCATGGAGTGGAGAAAGATGCAGAAGATAGCAAACAAGTATAGACGGAGAAAGAATGTACACTGCAGGTAGTTTTACCACTGACCAGGAAGCCAGAGTCGCCCTTTTATTAAGGTGAGATTAAATCAGATTACACTACAGTAGGCTTATCTAAAATATGAAACCGCCCCCTCTGGAACGACCGAGCACGTTCGGCCGGGTCTCACGATCGACGGCCGATATTTCTCGGCCCCACGATCAAACATGCGGCTCACAAGTCTTGGGGCTTAATGCCATGTGCTACTATTAGCGATAACGGTCTATTCCACGTGTGGGTAGCAGCTGTATAAAGATTCCCTTGTGCTGCCATGAAAGATAGTCTGCAACAGCCTTCAGCGACAACTCACAATACCAAGTTCCTATCGTCTATGCCCTAGAGCACTTCAACGCCTCCTTCATAGACACCCTTTACCAGAGAGCCCAGTTGCTTCAACTGCATAAAATTTGCATCATGCCTTACATGTCCACCGGTAGCAGCGGGAGCAGCCGCTCCATCTCTCCTCAACCCACTGTGGAGAACAACAACAACAACCCCGAACCAGTTGCCATTGTTGGCATGGGTATGTGAAAGGATCTGCCACCCCCAAACCTACTGACAATCGATGATCATCTAACAAAACTAGGATGCCGATGGCCCGGCAACGTGCGTGATACCAAGGGACTCTGGGACCTCTTGAAGAAAAAGCAGTCCGGATACCGCCAGTTTGGCGATCACCGCTTCCCAATCGATGGATACTACCATCCCAACCCTGATCATCCCGGCACCATTGCTACACGCGGTGGTTTTCTGCTGGCAGAGGACCCGCGTCTGTTCGATCACTCTTTCTTCGGGATGACTACATTGGAAGTCGACACCATGGACCCATCTCAGCGGAAGCTCCTCGAGGTGGTCTACGAGGCGTTTGAGAATGCTGGCGAGTCTTGGGATCAGTTCTCGGGGTCCCGGACGGGCGTGTTCGTCGGTAACTTCAGTACCGACCACCTGTTCATGCAGACTCGCGACCCCGACCATCCCCGGCCATACGGCAGCACGGGTAGCAGTATCAGTATCCTCAGTAACCGGATCAACTACATTTTCAACCTTCATGGCCCTAGTGTGACCATTGATACTGCCTGCTCCTCGTCCATGTACGCCCTGCACCTTGCTGTCAGTGCTCTGCGGAATGGCGACTGCGACTCCGCCATCGTTGCGGCATCTAACTGTATTATCGACCCCGGTGCCCAGCTTATGATGACCAAGCTCGGTGTCCTGTCCTCAACATCGACTTGCCACACCTTTGACGCTTCCGCCGATGGATATGCTCGCGGTGAAGGGTTTGCGGCTCTGTATCTCAAGCGTGCCTCCGATGCGGTAGACCTTGGCTGCCCCATTCGTTCCTTTATCCGTGGCACTGCTATCAACGCCAATGGACGTACGGGAGGTATTACTCACCCCAGTCAACAAGGGCAAGAGGCGGTGATCCGCCAGGCCTACCGCAGTGCCAACCTGCCTCTCGATGATACGACATATTTTGAATGCCACGGAACGGGCACACCGGTCGGCGATCCAATTGAAGTGTCTGCCATCGGCAACGTCTTCTCTCCCTACCATGACCCAGAGGACCCACTGCTGATCGGATCCATCAAGACGAACCTGGGTCACACGGAGTCAGGAAGTGCTCTCGCGGGTATTATGAAGGTAGTCCTAGCCATGGAGGCGGGAATGATTCCTCCCAGTATCGGGGTCAACAAACTTAACCCGAAGATCAACTTCCAGAGCGCCATGGTAGAGGTATTGCGGGAGATGACTCCATGGCCCGCAGGGAAGTCGCGCCGTGCTAGTATCAACTCCTTTGGATACGGAGGTGCCAACGGACACTGCATCATCGACCATGTCAACAACGTCATCCCAGGGTATACCAAGCCGGGTCTCATCCTGGGCCGCGGTCCGTCTCCGTCGATTTCCGTCGCTAGTACTCCGTTGAACGGACGGACGATCGGTAGCGCCCCGGACAAGATCGCGAAGCTCAGAACTCCCCTGATCCTTGGTAGTGGTCCCTACCCCCATCTCGCGATGACAGTCTCGAAGGCGAAGAAGGCATATGCGACCACTAGACAGCGTGTTCTTCTCCCATTCTCGGCACATAGCGAGGGATCCCTGAACTTGAACATTGCCGCTCTAGCCGAAGTTGTTGACCAGCATTCCTTGGCAGATGTGGCTTACACTCTCTCTGCCAAGCGCACGAAGTTCATGCAGCGCAGCTTCCGCATCGTCGAGAAGGACCACATGAAAGGAGATTTGTTGGTGGACGAGAAGATCTTCTCTAGTAGCTCAACGACCTCTAAAACTGGTTTTGTCTTCACGGGGCAAGGAGCTCAGTGGCCAGCGATGGGCTCCCAACTCTTTCAATATGCAGTTTTCCAGAACACGATCCGGTTCATGGACTCGGTACTCGCGCAGCTCCCAACTCCGAGTGCATGGAAGGTGGAGGATATCCTGACCGGTCGCTGTGACAAGGATCGTATTAATGCTCCCGAGGTGTCCCAGACAGTCTGCACTGCCGTTCAGGTTGGCCTGGTTGATCTTCTGCACTCCTGGAAGGTAATGCCTACGGCAGTGGTGGGCCACTCGTCCGGTGAAATTGCAGCCACCTATGCTGCTGGGCGGATCACCGCTGCGGAGGCCATAGTCACAGCGTACTGCCGTGGTCAGGCTGTGTCTAGGAACAACGCCAAAGGAACCATGTTGGCAGTTGGTCTAGGACCTCAGGAAGTCAAGGCTTATACTAAGGGCCGTGAAGCGAAAGTTAAGATTGCTGCCATCAACTCCCCCAAGAGTGTCACGCTGTCTGGCGATACCGATGCTATCAAGGCAGTGTCCCAGGAAATGACCGAGCGCAGCGTGTTCAACCGGATGCTACAAACAGGTGGCAACGCCTACCACTCACACCACATGCTTCCGTTGGGTGAAGAATATCAAGCAATTCTCAGTGCAGGGCTCCAACATGTCAAGAGAACTGGTCTGGCGCATCCAGACCTGCGTTACCCGAGCACCCACTGGGTTTCTTCTGTGATGCCGGACAGTGACTCTAACACTTTGGATGTGGTCGCCTCTTACTGGCGAGCCAACCTGGAATCGCCTGTCCGCTTCTCGGAGGCAGTCGCCAACATGGTGACCCAAGGAGACCAAGAGATTGACCTTCTAGTCGAGGTTGGTCCCCACCCGGCATTGAAGAGTCCTCTAGGCCAGATCCTTACCAGCGTCGACCGGCCTACCCCATACACTTCCACGCTAAAGAGAAGAGAAGACGACCAAGTGTGTCTGCTCCAGCTGGCTGGAAGCCTCTTCGGACACAATGTACCGATCGATCTTGCCGCCGTCAATTCCGTGGACCAGGTGGAAAAGACACGGCTGTCAATGGTACATGGCTGCATGGCTGTCGACCTGCCCCCTTACCAATACGCGTACGGGCCTATCCAATACCACGAAAGCCGTCTGAGTAAGGAGTTCCGTGCTCGCAATATCCCACATCACGATCTCATTGGATCCAAATTGCCTGGAACCGCCAAGCACCGTCCTCAGTGGCGTAATATCCTGCGCATCAAAGACCTCGCCTGGCTTGGGGATCACCGGCTCCTTCCCCATGCCGTCTTCCCTGCTGCTGGTTACACTGCCATGGCTATCGAGGCTGCAATGCGCGCATATAACGAGCTTTCGGAGCCGCTGCCCATCACTGGATTCTCCCTGCGGAACCTGTCAATCGGTGCAGCACTCCGGATTCCAGAAGACGATCATGGGATTGAGGTCGTATTCAGTGCGGAGCCTTCTTCATCTGCTACTGCTAAGGCGTCTGGGTGGATTGGTTTCTCTATCAGCTCCGTGGCCCGCGACTCGAACGCTTGGACCGAGCATTGCACGGGATCAGTGAGGGTTGAGGTCGCAGAATCCAAGGCAAACCCCCGGATGTCAACGCGTATGGATTCTCGCGTGAATGACACCAAGGCTTGGTATAAGAAATTCACCCAGATGGGATTGGGCTACGGGCCTACCTTCCAAGGGTTGTCGGAGATCCAGGCCGACCCTACTCAGAGTCTGGCCACCGCCAAGGTGAATCTCAAGACGACCAAGGAGACAATCCAAGGCGAATCGCGCTACCCATTGCACCCTGCATCCCTCGATGCGGTCTACCAGCTGGGCTTGATTTCCTGCCATTCCGGTCAGATGGACCGCATGCGCACTGCCTATGTCCCCATCCACATCAACCGCATGTATATCAAGAATGGCAACCCCGAGAACACTGGCACTGCAATTGCTCGCGGTGAGCTACGTGGTCTACGTGGCGCCTACGCACGCCTCCAGATGGTTGACCAGTCGGATGAGGTTGTTCTGGAAGTTGAGCAGCTGCGCTGTGCTAGTTATACCGATGGGCCACAGATCAATACCTCCACAACAGGAGCCTTCTCCGCCCCAATGATGCGTCTGGCTTATCGCCCGGACATTCGCTCCATGACCAACGAGCAGGCTAGGGCTGTGTTCCCTGCCCCTCCGGACAACGTCGCCCGCACTTACCTGTTTGACAAGTTCGAAAGATTGGGCACGTTGATTGTGGCGGAGATTTACGACGGCTACGCGCACAACCCTGACATGGCTGACGCCCCAGAACATATCAGGCATTTCTTAGGTTGGGTTCGCCGGCGCATGGACGATGATAACCAGTGGGTTGAGGAGGCTAAACGCCTGACAAGCTCCGAGCGAGTGGAGATCCTCGAAGAAATATTCGAGGAAGTTGACTTCTGCTCTGATGTACGCATTTGCCGGCATTTGTTCTACAACATCGACGACGTCCTTTACGGCCGTAAGACTGGTCTGGATGTTGTCGTTGAAGATGGCCGTTTGCACGCTCTTTACGAGAATGGAGTGATCATGACGGGCGCTTATCCACAGCTACAGAAATGCTTCGACTCCCTAGGTCACGCCAACCCAAGCCTGAATATCCTAGAAATTGGTGCCGGTACTGGTGGTGCTACACGCATGATCCTAAACACCCTCACGGGTGACCATGGTATGAAACGCTACCAGTCGTACACTTTTACCGATATTACGAGTGGTTTCCTTAATGCAGCCCGGGAGTCGTTGGCCGAATTCAAGGATATGAACTTCTCCGTCTTGGATGTGGAACAAGATCCTCTGAAGAACGGGTTCGAGCCCATCTACGATGTGGTGGTGGCATCCGAGTGTCTTCATGCGACAGCCTGTATCGCACAAACCCTTGAGAACTGCCGCAAGCTCCTCCGCCCCGGTGGTAAGTTGGTTCTTGTCGAAAACGTGCGCACTGTGATTGGTATGGGGGTGGTTCTTGGCACCCTGACAGGCTACTGGAGTGGTATCCCCGATGGCCGTGTCGACAGTCCTTTCTTGGACCTCGAGGGGTGGAATACAGCCATGATCAAGTCCGGCTTCAGTGGGGCTGAATTGGTACTCGATGATTATCCCCAGCCGTATACCACAGCTTGCACGATTGTCTCCACTGCAGTGGAAAACAACGTGAGCGTACCCAAACCGGTGTTGGAATCACAAAAGGACTTGTATCTTCTTCACTGCGGACCACGGCCCCAGCTGTTCAACCAACTGACAGCAGAAATGACCAAACAGGGGATCTCATCAAGCGTGGCCGCCTTTGATGATGTCTCTCTTCCCTCCAATGCCCGAGTCATCGCGTACCTCGGAGATGGTGAAGTTCTCATTAGCATGAGCGAAGCACGCTTACAGCAAATCCAGCGATTGGTGCGCAGCAGTGCCAGCATGGTTTGGGTCACCAACTGTGGTTTGATCCAGGGCAAGAACCCCAACGCTGGTGTGGCGCTTGGTCTGCTTCGAACCATTGGTACCGAGAATCCTACATCGCGCTTCCAGTTCCTCGATATTGACCCTGAATGCGATTTCCAAGATGTTAATCTCTCCCGTGGCATTATCCAACAGGAGGAATCTCTCCAAGCCAAGTACGCTGGAGAGATGGAGGATCGCGAGTTCGTTTGGCAGCAGGGCTGTTTTTGGGTCAGCCGATTGGTCCCGGACTCAAGCATTCAGGACCAGAGCGAGCTTGCTCGCATGCCCCCTAGCAGGGCTCAAGAGATGGCCTTCGACCGCCATGGCCCCGTACGTGCTGACTTCGAGACGCCTGGTATTTTGACTTCCTTGTACTTCAAACCCTACGAGGAAATGGACACTCCGTTACGCGATGATTGCATCCAGGTCAAGGTTGCTGCCGTGGGACTGAACTGGAAGGACATGGCTATCTCTGCGGGCCGATTTGACATGAATACCTTTTCGTCCGAGTACTCTGGTGTTGTCGACAAGGTTGGCGCTACGGTCACCCATCTTTCTGTCGGCGACCGGGTGTATGGATTCGGAAAGGGTCATTTTGGAAATTATGTCCGAGTCTCCGCCGCCTCTGCTCAGCGCATGCAGGAGGAGGATGACTTCGTCCAGATGGCGTCCATGCCGCTGGTCTACATGACAGCAATCTATGCCTTTGAGCATGCGACCCAAATCAAGCCAGGTGAAAAGGTGCTGATTCAATCTGCCACCGGAGGTCTAGGGCTCTGTGCCATTCAGCTGGCACGCTCTATGGGTGCGGAGATCTTCTGCACTGTAGGAACACCTGACAAGGTCGCCTATCTGGCCGAAAAGATGGGTGTTCCCGCTTCACATATATTCTCGTCCCGGGATACTGCCGATATTCCTCGTCTCATCGAAGCTAGCGGTGGCCGTGGATTTCACGTTATTCTCAGTACCGCCACTGGTGATATGTTGCACGAGTCTGTGAAGACCCTCGCGCCCTTGGGCCGTTACATTGATGTCGGGCGCGTGGACGTGCAAAACTCCTTGACTATGGGGCTTGAATTCTTCCAGCGCAGCACAACGTTCTCCTCCTTCGACCTTGGTGTTGTTATGGATGCCAACGCAGACATGGGCCGCATTCTGATGGAATCACTCGACAAGCACTACCGTGCCGGTCACATAGGCCCCATTCCTGCCATCATTTCCTCCGACATTTCTCGCCTCGACCAAGTGCTGCTAGGATTTTCGAAGGGTACCCATGTCGGAAAGCACGTTGTTACCTTTCAAAACCCCGATGCTCTCGTGCGCATGGTCCCGCCTGTTCCCCGCGCACGGTTCGACCCTGAGGCACAATATGTGATTACCGGTGGTTTGGGCGGCTTGGGACGATCTATCCTGAACTGGATGGCCAGTCGTGGAGCGCGTCACCTAACTGTCTTATCGCGGAGCGGTGCCTGCAGTGTAGAAGCACAGGGCTTGATCGACGACCTAAGCACCAAAGGTGTCACAGTTCAGTCCGTTCGCTGCGATGTCACAGAACCCGACCAGGTGATTCGGGTACTTGAAGAGGGAACAGCGAAGATTCCCATCCGGGGCCTCGTCCATGCTGCCGTTTCTTACGAAGATCTTTCGTTTGACAAGCTGTCGATTGAGCAGTGGCAATCCGGTCTCGCCGCTAAAGTCGTGGGAACACGGAACCTCCATGAGGCTACCAAGTCACTCCCTCTTGACTTCTTCGTTATGACGACTTCCATCGAATCAGTACTGGCTCTTGCCACCCAGAGCGCGTACACTGCGGCCAACACCTTCCAGGAGCTCTTCGCCCGTTACCGACGCCGTCAAGGTCTCCCTGCGTCTACCACATCGTACGGCCATATCACCGACCTGGGGCACCTGAGCAAGAACACTACCACGATCAACCTGATGGCCCGTAACAAGGTCCTCGGCATCAGCGAACATGAAGTCCTGCGTCTGCTGGAGCCTGCCTTCCTGAACAATGAGACCACGCCATTGCATGAGGGCAAGGACCCGTGGCTTGGAGCTACTGAGGATCCTCTATCAGCTGTCACAGTTATCACCTGTATGGATCCTCGCGGTCTGGCGGCACACAAGCAAGAAGAAGTTGCAGCTGGGGGTGGTTCCGCCAACATCCCCCGATGGTACACCGACGGCCGTGTCTCTCTGGTCATGCGTGCCTTCGCCGATGCCGAACGCCATCAGCAGAGTGCTGATGATGCCAACAATGCCCAGGGCAACGGCACAACTGGCCAGATTCGTCAGCAATTTGACGAGGCAATCAAAGCAGGTCCCGGTGAACGTAACAAGGCCGAAGCACTAGTGGCCGGCTCTATTACCAAGACGGTCGCAGAGATGCTCTTTGTCGATGCGTCGGGAGTGGACGCCAACAAGACCGTGGCCGAATATGGTGTGGATAGTTTGATCGCCGCTGAGCTGCGCAACTGGTTTAATACGGCATTCCAGGCGGAAATTAGTATGTTGGATTTGTTGGATACCAGAACAACCATGAAGGTCTTGGCGAAGATGATTGTGGATGGAGCTTTGGCTAAACAGGCTTAGAATTGGTGTTTGGTTTGGATGTGAGTTTATCTTTCTGGCGCAGTTCTGTTGTATGATGTACCCGGCGTTAGAATATAGATAAAGAAGAATGAAATCCTATCTTCTTAACTACTGTTTCGAGTATGTAGGCTCCTTGTAAAAGAAATTGAATTAATGACTGTCCTAGCTATTGTTATGCCATGCGAAGGGGCATTAATATACTTATCTCTTTATCATTGGCTTGTGAGTTCCTCTATAATATCTTCAAACTCCCATTCTGTGAGCCCGTAGACACCGAATGACCGATGACGACGGTTTGAAGGATTAGAATCAAGTCAATAAGAGGCAATGGGGAAGAACACGGCCTTGACCGCTAAACGGCAGAACTCTGCCAGGTGATTGAATTAATCAATTGAACGCGGAAAAGCAATGCCATTGGTTCAATAATGATACCTGTCTGGCCAATAGGAAGGAGACCCAATGACCTTAAATCCGCACATATTCCAAAACAGGGTTAGATCTTTTCAGGTACCTCAGGTACCTGCCTTTCAACCTTAGAACCATTCATCCTCATCATACAGTAGAAGAACGCCGGTTAGAAATATCTTAAACAATGACATGCTTATAATAGCGCGTGGTCTCGGTGTGAATGACCCGGTAGTCTCTCTCTTCGCATCCCTCCGAATCAATAGGCTTTCAGCTTTATCGCCATGCCAAATACCACACCGATCTGCGAAGTTTAGGGTTGGGTTGAAATCCACTACATTCTATTCGTCGATAGCAACGATACGCGTGGAAGAAGATCAGAGTGACCGTTGCTTCGACTAGAAACGGATAATCTGGTAGTGAACAAACTGCCGCCATTTTAGACTTGATGCGTTGAATGTTGGCATTCCGTCCGGAGGAACGGCCCTCGGCTGAAGAGGTTCTACAATCGCCGTGGATGGTTAAGTGGGTGTTACCCGACCTTGAGAGGAGCATGAATGCACAGTAAACGCCCATTTTACTGTTGCACTGGGAATGAAAGGATCGGATGGGAGATTTTTAATGTATTCTTACTATTGACTTCATCATTGATCTAAATATTTGCGCTGGGCGTTAGCGGGTTGTTTGATCGCTGTGGTGACAATCGCACTGGGTAATGGACACAGCGATCAGATATACAATAAACATGTCTCAACTCTGACCTAGTACCTTTGGTATAATCACTGGCTAAGATCTGTACCTCAGAATGACAGTGGATGTCTGGGTCTTACATACTACATACTAAAATATAGGCAAGTAAAGGTCAGGTCTTGGAAGTATATATAACTTGAAGTCATATCATACAACAAAACATCCCTCATGGGTATACTGTATAATGATCCATTAATTGTATCATGATCCGACCAGGCCCTCCTTCACAATCGGCGGTAGTACAAGGGCTTCCCAGTTTCTGTAATTCAAACTGAACTCATCCTCAATATTCCTCCATTGAATCCGGTGCTATTCTCAATTTCTCTCATTGTTGAGACGTGGAACAAGATTCTCAAGATCTGCCTTCGCAATCAAGATCCTCTGAGCATATATATGGCTCTCACTCTCTGAGTTACAGAGCAAGGGTACTAATTCATCAATAACCGGCGGCGATAATTGTTGTTGGCGGACTAAAGCCTATGGATTAACATACTTACTAGTACATATTTCTTCATAAGCTTCCAATATACATATGTATGTATGTACTAATATGTATGGACATGGGACAAAGGTCTCCAATATTCTGCTATCATCACGACCTTGCATGGCTTTCTGGAGGTCCAAGTAGTAGATCTCTATTTAATTTCATATTGAACCACTTGATATATCTCCACACTACATACTACACTGGCATAGCGCCCTAGTGATCCTTCTTTTGTCCTGTGATCCAGTACTACCAACCCTCCCTAGTAGCATGTGTACACTGTACTTCAGCTTTTCAATATAAGTATTATAAATTTTATTGGTTATTTACTGAATTAATATGTAACATACAACAGGTAAGCCAAACTACCCAACTGCCAGTGCATTAGCAGTCGCCTCAGCATCAAAACTTCAATATCCTTATGTCCACTCACCCTCATCCTCTACTAACTCCCGTCCTCTTACCTACTTCGTCCTAATTTGAACTCAGCGTAGAAATCACCACTCTTTTATCTTACTGTAGAGAGATTCCCGCTGCAGCCGTCTGTCTCACGTTTCACAAACTGATGGAATAAACCGCTGTCCTTATGTGTCACCAACTTGTAAACATTCATTCATAAATCCCTCGTCACATGTTCTGTGATTCACAGATATCTATGAGAGTTTCGGTGAAAGGAACCGTCTATGCTCGTATACCTCTTTCATAAGAATTGACATGTCAAATTCGAAAATGTGTCTGTTCCTGTAAGGAGGATAGTAGCACAATACAGGAAGTACAATTGCCAGTATAGAACTAATTATTGTAAAGCAGGGATCTTGAAAGGATATGCAACTAGTGCAATGGGCTATAATGTAAGTTGAAGTAGTAGGGACACTTGGACTCACTAAGATGTGACTGTTAGGCACTCAATGGTATCAACATGCTTATTCACCAGGAATCGACATGATAATGTGTCCCAGTCAGACCAAACGTAAAAAAGATAGAAAGATAACCCTATCTCCACTGAAGATAGCATATGATAGGAACCAAAGTAAGACGCCTATCTTTGGCTTGTATCTTCTCAGATACGCTATCAGACCAGCGTCAGCCACCAAAAAGGCTAGCTGACGCAATGGCGCCCCTATAACGCAGCATATTTGTCAGAGAATATGCAAATGGGGTCTGGTAAAGGCTAGTCTAGTAGACTTACTAGGGCTCTGTTCATTCAAACACCGAGCTACCCTTTCATGGCAGATCCCTGGTTTCAATCTCAGATACTAGACTCCTGGCCCCTATTACACGCTGTACAATGAACACGAGGTCCAAGGAAGCTCAGATAACGACACTACGCTACTGCTCAACCGGGCACAAAGACACTCGTTAGCATCTTCCCGCCTGATATGTACCCATCACGATGTTCGACCAACCAGACAACAAGTAAATTTGAAATGCAGATAGCAGAATATGACTCATGTTCAAAGACCGTAAGGCTCAACATTGCCCGCAATCCAGATGGTCATCCAGCCGGCTAAGGCTAAGAGCGGTAGAGTATTAGCATTGGATGATCAACTATGGTGCAAGGATACTCCATGTTCACGCGACACAGACATTTTTGTGAGACGGTACAATCAAACTATCCTAACTTAAAACCGCGGTATGCCGCGCGATGGCCTGTATGGGTTGAACTTTAGTTTGTCTCAGTCACTGTCAATAGGCACATGCATGTATGGATAATGCTTGCACATTTCAGGCCTTCTAGTTCATGCTCATTAGTAGCTCCAATGTAGCCAAGGAGACGGAAATAGCGTCATATCTGCAGTGCATAATGACTAAATATAGCCATGTAATTAGCCAGAGGCGAAGTTCACTAGTCAGATAGATACGAAGGAATAACAGAGCCAATGAGACACAGCCCACGGAGCAACTCGGCCGTAAAGACAGCAAGATAACGCCACTGAGCGCACGTACCAATCCATGGTTCTCAGAATCTGCCGGACGGCTCAGGATAGACAACGCACTCTTTGTTCCTCCGCAAGAGCCAGAAGGTGGAAAGGCGCTATTATACGATGTGACATTCAGCATTATCGAGCCGCGCGAATTAATAACCCCGTCCACGGTTCAACCGTTCCACTGGAATGCGCTTTGTGGCAAGGCTAGGGCGAGAGTGTGACCTTCCCGGATATACCTCTTTTGGTAATATCCATGTTCATCCGATATACAATCTGGCCTATCTGGCCCACAGTGCTTCAACCCCAGACTCTCCATTATCGTTCAACGTGGCAATCCGGTGGGCCATTTTCAACCCCCAAAATAGTACCCTCTCATGACTGCCCAACTGCGGCAAACAGAAATGACAGACTACCGTTGGACCCCTGCCAAGGATCTTTCACGAAAAGTTTAACCTGCTGCATCTGGGCTTGTGACTGTAAGCATTGGCTGGATGCATTGCTTGTTACACCTCGTGTTAGCTTCAATAGTCCCTATGCCTTCGTGCAAGGCTATTCGTGCGCACTGATACTATATTCAAGTATCATTAAAACTAACTTACTTGAAGCCCTGATCCTAAAGTAGAGGAAAAGTAATAGAACTCCCACAACCCCAGTAATGACATCAACCAGCAACAACCACAGCAATTCTACACGGGACGGAAATCCCCCAATCCAGCCAACGAGTATACCAAGCACAGCCATAAGGATTTCAAATCGCGATCCAAATGGATGGTGCAACATCTCCCCACCCGCAACACACAGCCAAAAGTTCCACGCGCAAATAGCGCCAACCTGCAAATCCAGCCATATCCCAAACAAACCAATGCAGCTTACAGTTCGTACCTGTCGATCAAGCCAGCCAGGAACAACCTTTCGTCTTTCTTTGTGTTGAAATAAGGTTTTTGCGCCCTACGGGCACTGCTACTAGTGTCTGTTAGCGTCCTCGCTCGCAGACTCTTAATTTTACTCCTAGATTGCAACTCTAGAATTGTTGTCTGTTCGTTGCTTCCCCCGCACGCTTGGACACTTTATAAGTTATGGGTTATAGGATTGTGTGTAATGTAGCGGATTGATTTGTGGGTGAAGGTTGTTGCGAGTTCTGGGGTTGATGGCGAAGTGAGGTTCTTTGTCTTGAAGTGGTGTGTTTCGGACTCCTTGAGACTAACAAACCCTATTATCTTGGTTTTGTTTTTCTAATTTTAAATGTTTTGACTGTGGGTACCACTTGTTGCAGGAAAGGTTGCGATTCATTTGTTGCGCAGTGTGGATAGTATAGGAAATACGTAAAACACGAGTGAAAAGGTAAATCGGAAAGAATAAAAATAAATAAACAAAAACATGAAATGCAGAAGGAAGGCAGGCCACGATACTAAACTACTCAAACAAAATACTTCATCGATTACAAAGGTTATTGCCCAGAAAGTCTCAACTGGACGCTTTAAATCAGCAGAACACATGTTGCCCTATCATGCACCCGCCATCCTTTCATACCATCCCGACAAGGATCAATCACCTCGACAATCCAAAATAGCTTGTAACTCTTTCAGGTCCTCGTCAGAAATTTCAGTAAATTCCAGAGTATCGGGACCTGTTGATTCAAATTAGTAGCCAGACACACGCGAATAAGCCATGGTTACCTTACCAAGGGGGATGGGCTTAGGTTGGCTAGGGTCATCAATAAACAACCCCGACAGTGGCATACACGCCGGCGGAATTCCACGGACTGAAAAGGTACCCGGGCCAGTAGGGTTAAATTCGATACTGGCATCGGCTAATTGATTTTTACAGTCGCGACCTGCTGGTTGGGGAAATTTCGCGAATAAGTCCTCTCCGCGCTTCCGGCGCTTGGAAGCGTTGCAGGCATCGTGGGGCTTCTTTTCCACTTGTGTATTTTTGTGCGTCTCTGGGCGCTGCGTGGCAGGTTCCATTTCCGTATGTGTTGTATTTTGCGTTGCATTTTTCGCGGTATTCTTTGGTCTCTCTGGTAGTTGGCTAGCGTGCTCTCCATTCTCTCGCCAGTCCCGAAGCTGTGCGGCCTGTTCGGCGGTGATATTGGCGGGCTCAAATATATCTTGTTTCTCAGCTAGACAGAACTGGAAAGCACTGAGAACAAGCAATGCGATAGTGGGGGCGTATGACTTCATTTTACTGCTTTGAAGATTTGGTACCTTGGCCTCTGTCAAGTGGAGAATAACGGATATCTAGAAATAGCCAGGCTTGGACCACTGATAATCTCAAGAGGGAACGGAGGTATATATAGAAAATCGGCGGAGTACCAGTCAAGTCGAATAGGTTGGACACGCGTCACCGTCAGTTGCTCCCCTTAGATTGATGCTTCTCATCTGTCTTCCTTTGTCACTCAATAGCGAAGAGGGGGTGAACTTTCACCTACCTATCACAGTCTACTTGAAAAACTTGACTTCACTCCACATTCCGGATTCGGGTTCAATGGGGCGTAAATCAAGTGCATTACTCAAATGGGGTCAGTTTGCCATGTGGCTATCCAGCGTAGCATTTACTCTCGCAGCAGCAGATTCCCGAGCCAAGTCACTCAATGGGGTGGTTAGAGTTCGGACGATCCATTTCTGGTTGCGCCCCGGTCTAAAATAAATAGCTGCATATGGATTCCGTGTCTTGTTTCAGTCTGCCAGACAAAGAGGCGGCCGTGGGTCGCGAATGAAAGATAGCACCTATCGACTGAAGCAGCGCGATAAAGCTCGCTGATAGGCAGATACCCTCACCGGGCAATGGCTCGGGGCGCGGCTTGTGCAGGATAATGTTATGCTTATCAGAAATGGTGACATTAACAGCCAAACTCAATAGAATAAGGGCGGATCAGAAATTGGACCCCCGTCGTCTTTCCTCCGTTAGGAGAATAGTGTAGTAGGCTATATAGCGTATATATAATTGTTTCGGCCCCTTTCCTATGCCGATCAGTCATTCTCTTCTGATTGACCAACTATTTGCCATTCATTCTTTTGATAATTTATTTACCCTCCTTTTTTATACCCACCATTCGCTTCTGTTTGTATTATAGGTTTAGTTTATATATCACTCTTTAACAGTCTTCTCACCATGCATCTTCGCAGGCCGATAGTCCTGCTTTCGGTGTTCTTACTGTACATCTTACAGTTTTCGGCAGCAGAGATGTTTGATGGCAAATCATCTCACGATGAAACTGAGAGGGCACTCCAGCCTCGATTCTTTCTCGGACTTCCTGGGATCATCAGAGGTATCACCTCGGTTGCCCGGGCAGCAACTGGTAAAGTTGGGGGAGCTACGGGGATACTGGAACTTGGAAGCGGGATCAAAGGAAAGTCGGATGGTAAAAAGGATGATAAGAAAGATGATAAGAAGGATGACAAGAAAGGAGAGTCAAAGGATGATAAGAAAGATGATAAGAAGGAGGAACCGAAAGACGACAAGAAAGAGGAGAAGAAGGAGGATAAGAAGGAAGAGCCAAAAGATGACAAGAAGGAGGAAAAGAAAGAAGAGCCCAAGGAGGACAAGAAGGAAGATAAGGGGAAAGCGCCTGAGAATCCTGCAGCTGGAGACAGTTCACGAGGCGTTGCAGGCTCGAGTTCCCAAACACCTCCCAACAACCAGCAGCCCAATGGTCAACCATCTAACGGACAGTCGAACGGGCAGTCGAACGGACAAACAGCCAACGGACAGTCAAATGCACAGTCTAACACGCAGCCTAATGGACAGCCTAATGGACAACATGATGGGCAGTCTAACGGGCAGTCTAACGGACAGTCGAACGGGCAGTCGAACGGACAAACAGCCAACGGACAGTCAAATGCACAGTCTAACACGCAGCCTAATGGACAGCCTAATGGACAACATGATGGGCAGTCTAACGGGCAGTCTAACGGACAGTCTAACGGACAGTCCAACGCGCAGCCTAATGGACAAACAGCCAACGGGCAGTCGAACGGACAAACAACCAACGGGCAATCGACCGATGGGCATTCTATCAACGGGCAAACACCTAATGGGCAATCGCCTAATGGACACCATGATAACTCTCAGCCCGGAAATGGCCAGCCACAGGTCATGCAGCAACAGGATGTAAAGCCAATGGCAGCTGACCCAGATGCGGTGACAAAGAGTACAGTCTATAAGTCAAATGCTGTAGGTGGCTTGTTAGGGGCTGGGCCAGGTCTTGCGAGTTCCGCCGTCCTTGCTACAGAAAACGATAAAAATAGAGATCAAGTTGCCGCTCAGGGAGAAATGAATAGGGACCAAAACCAGCGACTAGCTGATGAAGCAAAGGCCAACGGAAGTGGAAGCGCTCCGGCTCTTGACAATGCGCCTGGTGGCGGAAATCCAACTGGGAACTCTCAATCAAACAATGGTGCTGGGGACAACATGCAACCTGGCAATGCCGCCCCCGATAATGCGTACAGCGTTCCCCCAAACTCTGGCTATGAGACTCAGACGACCGGCAATGCTGGTAATCGCGGTGACGACTACGATGAGGACGGCATGGATCCATCCGGGCCCTATAACACCGGCACCGGTGGTTCATCTGGCTACAATCCTAACAGCCAAACACAGAACAACGTTAGCGGTTCCGGTTATGGTACGATGAATAATAACAATCTTAACCAGGGCAGTGGTGCCTATGGAGACACCACTGGTTATTCGACTAACGGCAACTCCCAAACGACGACACCTGGAAACAACCAAAACAATATGCCGATGCAGAATACACAGATGCAGAATACCCAAATGCAGAACACGCCAATGCAGGATACACAAATGCAGAATACGCCAATGCAGAATACGCCAATGCAGAATACGCCAATGCAGAATACGCCAATGCAGAATACGCCAATGCAGAATACGCAGAATCCAGGCGCCAATACTAATTATGGCAACAACAATGGTTATGTGAAGAGAGAATTGGCTGAACTTGCCTCCGGAGTGCCCCCCGAAATCCAGGATATCCTCACATCCTGCCATACCGAGGTTGACAGTCAGAAGCACCTCATTTATGTCTCTGAACCCAGTGATGACTGTAAGTGCCCATTTCCAAATCAATGTCGAGTGATCTTCCCATTAACTCTGGCTTTCTAAGCTCTCCGTGTCGACAACCTTCCTCAAAAGTGTATAAAGCTGTATGAGATCCTTGCCAGTCAACCCAATCTAGCTGCTGGCAATCCCATACCCACGGTGATAGGTCGCTCGAGTATCGAGTATCATGGCCTTAGCGAGGAAGAAAAGACACATCTTGAAAGTGTGCATGCACCCTAAACTGGCGAGGATGATTCCCGGACAATGAGTATGACTTTCTGTGTTTTACTGTTATTTTTATTTCTTTTTTTCGATTTGATACCGTTTTCAGTAAACGAACTCTGTGGTGTTCGTACCGATTGCTGTCGTTTCGTACAGTTTCATTTCTTATCTGTTGATTGTAGTAGTTTATGGATTGGAGCATCTTTGCAATGTCCATTCACTCTAGCCCTCGTTCCTTATATTCTGTTACTTATTTGAATCTATCTGTAATGTCTCAAGACGTGAATGAGAACCATGCGGCTTTAATGTTCAATGAAAAGGGAATAAGTCGGCCCTTGTCCAGTGTCCAGACTATGATTCACTCCAACCTCGGAAAAGTATTATACGTTCATTCTAGAAGTTAAGGCCAGTGGATATTTAATTCTTTTGTATTGATAGGTTATGTTCGAATAATGATAATTATCTATCCTATCGTAATCCTCTGTCCTCCGTGCTCAACTGTCAATTTATGGACATGTAACACAGCATCATGAAGTTCGATAATTTTCAGTCTATTCTTGCACCCAAGAGGTTTTCAAGGTACAAATGTTACCGAGGGCCTGCCGAGTGTTAACTGGGAAAAGTCGATAAAGAAACACTTTGATTAAATGAGACTGCCGGTAGTCAGTTCGTATGGCTTCCGTTAGTGAATCCAATCAGCAGAAAAGACCGAATGTGTGCGGCTGGCTGATGTCATGACTACCCAGACTACCCATTATAGAACATGTCCATGTGCCCAGAATTGGATTCGCAGTCCATTGTTCGGTTAACTTTGAGAGTGTCTGAGTTGCCACATGTCCACATTCGGAAACTCAACTGATATTGGGAATGTGACGTCAACACTTTCAACTGCCCAGGAAAGTTTTATAAGTTGGGGATATCCGAAGCAGCCTTTACAGAAGCCTGGCAAAACAATTATCTTTGTGCCAGGCCAGAGGTAAACCGTCTACTGTCTACTGTCTACTAACAAAGCCCTAACCGCGTTATGGACCTCGACGCTGTTGTCGCTCCCGCCCAGGATGTCCAGGCAGGTGAACAGCCAAGATTGTCGCCGCAACTGTCTAATTATGAAACTAGATTGAGTATCAAGAGCACGGACATCCGCATAATCAACATATCGAGCCACACCATCTAACAGAATTGCAGTATCCGTATGTGACTGCATATATCTTTCTACAGCTCTTACAATGATAAGCTGATTTCCAGAACAGAGGCAGGGTTGAGACAATTGACAGTCCTGTTCACTGTCTTGTTCGATCGTAAGTTAAGAAACTGCGTCTTTGCTCAGTTGTCTGTTGCTCATATGCCTTATTTAACAATACTAGATGGAACCGTAGTCGACCCTTCCATATCCCGGCGGGAAGGACTACCCTCGACCCTCCCCGTTACGTTCGATGGATTTACTGTAATGATCCTCCCGAGGGTATAGGGGGCAGCGAGTCAGAGGATGACTGGTAACTTGGTGAACTACTGTAGATAAGTGTTTTATAGTTCGCTGTGTGTATGGTACAAAGTCATTTGTATGTAGGTTATAGTTTCCAACACAAGATAATGTAGTTCAGCTTGGTACTTTCATCGGAAGGTCACAGTCTATTGAATTGTCATTGTAGAGATGAACCACGCGACAAAGCAATCGCGTGTAGCTATATAGGATAAATGCATTATCATACAGGACTCAGCGCCTTGGTCGCATAGCATACGACCGGACTGGTAGAAGATTCAGATGTTTAGGGAATCCCGCCTGTCGCTCCGACAGTAATAACTCCATACCGGCGTCGTGAAAGATGTCGCGCAATCTCTGATCCGTGCGAGTCAGACTACTATCCGACTCATCGTAGATATCCTCCTGGGGGTCATTGGACGTATTATCCTTCACGACCAAGATGCCAGTCTCCGTCAACATATTCCCACACCGCACGAGATACTCAGTCAACTGCGCATCCGTCAAATACATAACGCACCATTGAGTCCAGATGAGATCATATTTCTTCGAGGGGACCCAACGTTCGATCCCCATGGTGTACACGTCGCTGACCACGCCATTCTTGGCGAGCGCGCCTTGTTGAATTTCTTGCGAGAACTTCCCAACAGGCTCCACGGCATCCACCACGTCACAGACGTGCTGCAGAAAGCCCTCGATGACTCGGCCGATGCCCGCCCCACAGTCAACCCCCAAGGGTAACTTCCCGGTAGTCGGACACCCCGGGACCAGTTTCCGGGCTTTTGTCAAGAAGCCTTTGGAGCCGCGTAGATCAGTGCGCGAGACTTGCGCAAATCCGCCCAGCATGCCATTCACCGTGGCGGGGACATTGTTCCAGTAGTTGACTGAGAGTGCAGAATCTATTTTCGCATCGACGGGAATGTTTAACGATGGATTGTCATCGCTAAAGAACTTGGAGGGCGGGGAAGACATTGTTCCAGTGAAAACAATGCCCATTGATGGGGGATGCTGCACAAAGGGGTTGTTGTGATACGTTGAAATGATGTATCTCGCGTTGAAGCCTTTCTGCTTGTTGTCGTGGTGAGGGGTGCGACGCTTAAGTAAGCGGATCCACGTCTGGCCCTGATAGCGTAGGGCCATAAATTGTGGACTTTTGAAAGTTTTGAGGATCAGTGATTTATTGCGACATTGTAATTGTTTGATATATTTCAATTTGGGTTATTGTCCCTTTGTATACCTTTGTCTATTGAAGGGTTGTGGGTCCCACTTGCCCTAATTGAGTAATGAGCTTGTATCCCTACATCAGCCGTCTCTTACTAGAATACAACTGTTGCAATATACTGCAGTGTATCCAATGTGGAAATAACTATGTTTTCACTCTAGGTTACCGTGGTACATATGAAGTAACGACTCATTTTTTAAATCCTATCATTCAACTGGCCTATCCACTAAAAAATCCTATAAGCTTACCATGATTTCTCGAACTTACTATAATGCCACAGGGTTCTGATTAGTTATCCACGCACTACAGTTACCTGGAACCACTGAACTTCTAGATGACCTTGTCCTTTCTGCATGAATCATGCATTTTTAGCTTATTGAATCATTGACTCGGCAGGCTTTGTCAAATATAAGCTCGTCACCCGGGTATATAGTTAAGAAGGTACTGGTGGAAAGCGACCGAAGAATATGTCAAATGTCTGGAATTCAATTCACACTGAATTAACTAATAACAATCAACATGAACTATCTAGGCATAAGGGGGTACTGTCTCTCAAACGCAACAGAACAAGCTATGTGAACCAAATGAACCTCTGATAAGCTCATGCAAATGCCAACGCAAACATCACTACGAAAGCACAGCAACCATTCAATCTAATGCATCGAAAGACTCAAGACAATCCGGCTGAAATCTGCGTCAGTCCACACAACGCCCGAGAGACCAAATACTCCAGCTGCGGTGGCCTCGGTTTTGTGTATCGTTCGACCTCACGTCCGTCCTTGTACAGAATCAAGGTTGGGCGTTCCACCTGGGCTTTTTGCGAAATCATGGGATCCTCCATGTCCACTTCATAGAATGCCACCGTGTCAGTGCATGCGTAGGATGCAATATCTTCGTAGGCCTCATCAGTATCAGAGGGTCGACATCTGCAGTCCCGGAAATTAAACACCGCATAGCTCGTTCCTCCGACAACATCGTGGTACGTGTCGACGCTGGGGTGGTCAGTAAGGTTTGCATTCAACGAGTGTATTTCCTCTTACTCGGTTATTTTAGTGCATGCCATTTTCTGGGATTCAGGCGATTTGAGGAGTAGTTTAGTAGGGGGTGCTTGGGAAGGGCGATACATCTGATGAGACACTAACATGGGGGTAGAGGGCTTTATATAGTGATTTCCATACAGGAACTTTTACCGGAAACGGACATCTACATACACGAATAAGACGACATTGTCTACGGTGGAGACATGCTGTTAAGCTTATTTTCCATCGATAGCGTCAAAGACATTCGGGTATTCATTCTAGACCTATCGGCACTAATTGTCTAATTCTTGGCTCTCTTTGCCTTGATTTCTCTTCCTCCCATGTAAGGACATACCCCTAGCGACCTCACAATGACCAACTGGTTTGCTTGCCTGCCCACGAACGATGAAGAACCGGTTCATTCCCAGGAAAATCATACAACACAACGTTCCTTTGCCCTGGCCACCACAAGCATCATCCCGAGCCACTCTTAAATATGAGCCAACGGGGTTCTCCACTTTTCCTGCCACCAGACATCAAGTGGAGATCCAATCGCCACCAGGATTGAACCACACTCATGAGTAACCGCAAATCTTTCTCCGCAGTTGTTCGCTCATCCTGACGGCAAACTTTATCTTGGTAAAACAGTCGATGACGAAGACATCAGATGGTTGTTCCTTGAACACAATTATTATTGGTGGCCGAGCCCTACGGTCTCCATCTGCTTTTAGGAAGGGTTTCTTGAATCAGTCGGCGTGCACGATCGAATCACTTTCGCAGATTTTATCCAACGAAACTCATTGGTGGGTTGGATGCCGGCTTTGCCTCTGGTTGACATTTGGGGGTTTGGAGATTGGTTAATATTCTTATTCACTGACCCGCTCCACACATCCTCTTGACTATTTGGTAGGGCTGTTCCTATACGATAATACCGTGGCAGTTGCATTTAGCATGGTCTACTATATGGTACTGTGGTACTCTAAATGTGACCTACTGGACAAGAGCTCAGACAAACTACTCATCCGCATTTTATTGTCCCTACAATAGACGAAGTCCTTTAGCATATCCTAGACCACGTAAAAGAACACATTTCTACCCTCCTGTCGTTGGGGGCACGGTGCCCGCTGTCGCTTCTGTAGCTGTAAGCAAGTAACCCAGATTAAGTATAAAAGACAAACCTTTCAGCCATGTCGCAAGTAGATCATCGTAACACGATTTAATTGTTCGCCCCATCCTAGAGTGATTGAAATACTGCTGTTTCGGGTGTATAAGGAGGACTCGGGATTAAAGTGAGTCTATTTGCCAGTTTGCAGTACGCCGGATTGGGAAATATGATATCTTCATTTTTGGCGAAATGAACATCATCCGCCCTCTTTCCATTACCCTGCATAGCAGCGACATTATGCATGGCCCAGGGTAGATCATCATTGGGCCTGTGGAAGAGCGAGTTCAACTGCTTCATGCGGGGATCGCCCGCTGCTACTACTTCGCCGAATGTTGGCAATAGATGTGATGACATAAGAGGATCCATGGTACAGTATTGAGATTGTTTCGAGATCAAATATACAATATGCGACTGACTTCATTAGCTCTTATATGTCACTTCGCATGAAGCTCCCGCAAATATCCATTTTGCGTTGTTCGTTGGCGCTGGTATTGCCATCGCGTCACAAACTCACTTATCAAGTAATTGAATGGGATGTTCGATGCTCAGAGATACGAGGACAAGGCAAATACTTAACATATGCCTTGTACCGCCGTTGGAGCACGCCAGATGATAATGCAATACCTCGATTCTCCCGAACTCTATCGGGCTTTAACGTCATAAAGTTATTATAGAGTTCGCTTGGACACTCTTATTGCCATCCCTGGTGGCAATATACGTCATTCATCAACTGAGGACCAACAAAAGACTATACATGCCTTCAAATCATTTATACTCTCAAAGCCCCAGCAGGCTTGTACACTGACCACTCGACGAAAACATGTTGACACTAGGTCTCTGGAACCCAATACATGTCATTATTACCTATGTTGATCCACGGATGACAAACCCGGGATTTCTGCAGGGCTAAAAGGTTATTACATTGGCTCCCCTCTTAGACAAGGCTCTCGTGTCACACTGATTCGTTCATGATGATTCGAGTAGAGCGTACAGGATTGTGAACTGGCGCTGTTTAATTCCGGCTAGGGTTCGACATGTGGCTGATTACCTTTGACTACGGAGCCAGATTATAATTAGCATTACGTTCAGTGTGACTCTGAGGTGTCCATCCCGTCTACCCCCGAAAGCCTATTGAGTTCCTGCATACTACAACTTCATCAGACCAACGCAACGATGCTTCTGTACTACCGCCCCAGCATCCACCCGGGCATCCACCGAGTTGATCGAGTAGCACCACCGCAAACTTGAGAGCGCCTACAACCGGACTCTCAGCGCTAATTCCAGCGATGGAAGGACGCGTTGGCATAATCAATGTACATGGGGACTTGTCGGCATTCTATCGGCGGGTAGCGCCGTCTACTCCTTAACAGCTGAGTTTGACTAATTATGATCTGCAGAAATCTCAAGTCGCACGTATCTAGTTACAGCCCTCCAACGGAGGGACATATATTTCTAGCCCGAGTACCTAAAAATGACAATATAGACAAAGGGAGACTGCTGCAAGTTCCAAGTACCGCAGACCGACGACGCCGAATTTATTACTACACTCAATACCCTCTAGGATAGTCTATCACATTATAGAAAGGGCGAAAAATTCCTGGACTACCTGCACTAGAGCAGGCATTGAGCGATACCACCCAAGATGGAATGACTCGATCCTTTGACCGTACAAAGATAAAGATGCTCATCCCTACGCGCATCTAGTGCCGCTAGATCGGTGGGGGAAATGCTCAGGAGATCTCCTGATGGGGCGCATAGTTCCTTTGTTGTTGTGATGGCTATAGGGTGTGATATACTGTTGCAACCTTTGTCTGGGGGAGTATCTTACTTTTCCGTACAGTCAGTCGGTACAACCTTGAGTGCCAGTAGTATGATTGTTAGTGTGACTTGAGCAAAGGGTTTATTCATGCGCAATAATATATTGTGGCACATGCCATACCCTATAGTGACCCAGTATGGTCCGTATCATTCCAATATGAACTGCTTACCCCTAAACACCAAACCGGAGAAATCCGACCAAGAGACCTGGAACAGAGGGTAAACAATAAAATAAGCGGGTCTGAGGATACGAAATTTATCGGGCCGTCAACGTCTACACAATAAACTAAACTAATACAAGTTCATCTCAATGGCGGTAGTCTTCACCAGATCCCTTACGCATTTTCCCTCTTGAAGCCCTCACCACATATACTCTGAATCAGGTTAGTTATCTATTTGTGTAAGCAGGGTACAAGTACATACCTCTCTTCTCCGAGCAAAATCCTCATAGAAACCAAGCCAGTGATCCCGATCACGACAGTCTTCTGATCCGGATGCTAGTTCCACGTTGCAGACAGGTTGTTTCTCCAACATAATGGAGTGGGGAGTCTTTATCCAAGGCTGAATGATTATCAGATCAGTAAAAAGATTCTTTCAATATTGAGTAGACCGCCACATACCTTAGATACGGGCCAGTCCGAGAAGTGGATGTACTTAGCTTCCACAAGGGCCTTCTCAGGATCCCACACTTCGTGGGGATTTCCAAGGTAGGGTGTATGGTTCGTGAAGCGAAACTCGGCCGTCAACATATTGTAGGGTCGGTGGGGTAAGATGAGGGCGCTATCGCGGTAGATCTGGTTCATGATATCCATGTCGTATACAGAGGAGCCGGCACTGTCGATCGACTGCATTATTCTACTGAATTCCACCTCAGATGGTTGAAGTAGCATTATATTCGAGGCCAGGATACGCTCATTAAAATCTAGCCAGTATGCACGTGGCATAGCGACGGGACACGGAGGAAGGAGAAATAGCTCATCCAGGGCTGGCAGCATCAATTTATTCGCTCTAGTTTGCCAATTCTGTCGCTTAGATGGACCGGATATACATACCTGTAGGATAGTCGCGTCCGAATCTAAACTAAGGACGCGATCATACTGCGTCTGGTTGAAGACAAGAAGCTCCGTATAGCTTTCAGCCCAAGTTGCTTTTCCAGTCAGCTCTCCATATAGGGCGAGAAAGACCTATCAGAAGCACCAAACATACCATCATCACTGTTCCTCCTTTGCACCGTAATAGGCACGAGACGCACATTATATTTGTCTCGCGCCAGGGAGAGCAATCTGCCCGCCTCGGAAGTGCTATCTACTTGGTAGTTAGAAGGATACATCATAAATCGATCTGCCTTAGACCCTAGGCGTGACAACGCTTCAAAGATCATAACCGAGTTACACAGGTAAGCAATATTGGTGACATATTGCGCATAGGCAAAGCGAGACCAATTGGCATTTGGTGAAGTATGTGAAAGAGGAACGCAAGCCCCCTGTAGGCTGTTTTTACCAAGTTGCAGGTGTGTGATCAAAGCGAAAGCCATCAATGTAAGGATAGCAGGAACACGAAAGGGTGATCTGAATAACCGCATGATGGTGGTATGAAAGTAGGTTGCATCTGAGGAAGTAATCCTTCAAGATGGGATTTTCCTTTTCTTTATCGATGTCTGCTTTAATCCGTTAGGCTACTGTATTGGCTCTCTAGACAGCTCTCACCAGATTTGAGTGCATTAGGGCACTGTGTTACTTAAGGTGTATCGCAATTTGGGGGTACAAATGCAGCCTCCGGAAAAAGGGATGATGATCTATTGGTTAATGTTGCCACGGGGGAATTTCTTGACGCATTGTTTACCAATCACTTATTCCTTCAACAATACAGTGCCACCGTACTGATGAACGGAGCCCCTTTGTGATGCACACCACATGCCAGATGCCCTATCATAGGCCATACCAGGTCGTCTAGACCATTTGTTAAATGCCCATGTCCTATCGATTCCCGGTCGACAGGAGACCTCTGTAGCTGTATTTCAAAGTGCCGTTTGGTAGCAGTTAGGAAACAATGGTTTCTAACTTTGCTAACTATCTCCCTCGACTTTGGTCAGAATGTGGCAAAGTAGGATATTATATTCTTTCCTATCGCTAACTGTCAGCCTATGCCAGGGTGGTTCTGCTCCAGCGCCCCTAGGCATCTCATGGCCCCAGGAGTCGCATGGACCTGATGGACCTTGGCACGCAGTGCAGATTAGCCTGGGTAAACCACCGCAGCAATTAGCTCTCTATCCTGGGGGCTCCTGGGGGAGCAGGATTCTGCTGATCTCAAATTGTCAGAACACCTCGCTCTCATCCACTTGTTACACTACAAGACAACAAGGAAGAGTGTTTAATAACAGAGCTTTCTCCACCTGAGATGGCAAGTCCATATCTTTATCACTGATACGAAATGACGGTACTGTCCTCCCCATCGGGGTAGCGGAGAGACTACCTCTCTACGGCACCGCCTATCATGCCCTTGACCAGATGGATGTCGAAGGAAAAGTGAGCCCGAATGTTTCGCTGCAAGCTCTTTCCAACGTCTACCATAAATATCCAGGTGGAAAATTCAGTCCTGTACAAGTCGGGGTTCTGTCTCTTGGGAGCCCTGATATCAATCAAACGTTCAACATTTATGAAGCGAATGATAGTGCTATACAGGCAACCTTCAGTCCTAGCTACCTCTACACCCATGACCTCATTCCGTCCTATTCCTATGGCATGCATATTGGCTCAGTGGCACTAGGAATTTCCGGTTCACTGCAACTAGGCGGTTACGACAAGAACCGGGTCCTTGGCCCCCTATCTCCATGCAGCCATTGGGACCACATATGTTACCCATCGCATTGCTTGACATCGGTATCAGTGTGGCGAAGGGCAGTTCTCCCTGGTCATATGTCCATATGCCCGGTCTCCTCAGCCACGGCAACTCCTCTATCTTCTATAGCATTACTGCTCACATAAGCGGAGCAGACCCTTATATGTATTTGCCACAAAGCACTTGCGACGCCATAGCCGCCCAGCTCCCCGTCACCTACCAGCCAGATTACGGTCTTTATTTCTGGAACACCAACAATACAATTGTGGGATCACCGGCTTATCTCGAGTTTATTTTCAGCAAGGACTCGCGCAACAATGCCAATCTCACAATCAAAGTACCCTTCAGGCTTTTGAACCTGACGCTGGAGCCACCCCTTGTTGACAAACCCACCCCTTATTTCCCCTGCATGGGTACAAACGGTACCTACGTACTCGGCCGGGCATTCATGCAGGCCGCGTTTGTCGGCGTGCACTGGTCCCTTCGGAATTGGTTCCTGGCCCAGGCTCCCGGTCCCAACAAACCCGGCCCGCCGTGGGTGCTTACCATCAATCCCGATAACACCAAGATTTACGGAAGCGACAGCGAGTGGGTAAATAGCTGGAAGGGCCACTGGACTGAGTTGCCGATCAATTCGACGACGCCATATGTTCATGATCCTGATCCAGTTCAGGGGCTATCATATGGAGCCAAGGCTGGCATTGGTATTGGAGTTGCGCTGGGGGCACTTCTTGCTATTGCACCTGTTGCCGTCTGGCTCATGCGCCGGCGAAAGAAGGCCGGGGCTTCTGAGCCTGCCCCTGATCTTGTCTACACTGCTGTGCCGAATAAGGATAGGAAACTGACGGAACATCAAGGCCCACACGAATTAGACTCTCGACCTACGCATGAAATGGACTCTGTGGCTAATAGTTCAGTGTATGAACTATCTTAATGGCAGTTGGCGATGCTGATGTGATGCAGATTCTCGGTGGTCTTTCAAGGACGCACAGCGTATAATCAATTATAATAGTAATTTTGATCGAAAATCTTCAGTATTATGACACTTCCTAGAGTGTTATTTCTTTATCCAAGCTGAGTGCACTAGGTTCTGACTGTAGCAGTATTTCTGATTCGGTGAGCCATCGAGAAGTAACCAAGTCACAACCCTGTCTCAACACTACCTCATTAATATCGATTGTTGCCCAGGGCAGGCATGGTAGTATACAGATGCAGAGCGTTCTAAATTTGCAGATGTCCACCTCTCGTATGTACATTGCTAGTGGCGGCGCTTCGGCTCATTGTGTAAGCTAGTCTCAGTGTATTGAATGCATACACAGCATACGAGTAGGGCTCTTGCAAAGGGCACTTGGGGATCTTATCCAATTGAGGATATACCGACTAGCGATATTGGTTATAAGGCCACCAGCCAAGCCATAGTTGTTCATCATCCCCACTAGTGACCAAACCTAATCAAGAAGCCACGCAGAGGCTCTAGGCGGACATCTGTCGTACCTACGAGCTAAATCGGGGCTTTATCGAAGCGGTGGAAACATAATGAGTACAGCCAAACCAATCGATTTTGATAAATGGAAGGGTCAGCCATTAGGCGGCCCATGCTTCAACCCAACAAAATATCATAATTGGCCTGGTTCCAGCAAAGCCACGGAATCATGACCAGGCTTGCAGCATCGATGCGACATGTTCACTGTACGTTCCCTTCGAATACGAGATCGACGGCCTGTGGCGCCACGGCATCCACTCTGCCCCATAAGATCGGCGCTATATTTGCTGCGAGTGGCGATTCCGGTTTGGATTGCTTCCCATACAATACTTTATCGCCATACAAATTCCTTTTGCGGAGGTATTTTGCTTACTGGCTCGCTCGGATAGGTGCATGCTCAGACATGTCTCAGATGTCGAATATGGCTTCCATTAATAGATTCTATCGAATATATTAGCGAGTTTGTAAACCCGAAGGGTATATAAGTTCACGCTTTGACGGCTTAAGTTGGATATATTGTTCAGAACCCAACTCACTCGTCCATTCAGAACACCGCCATCAGACCAATTTACCTGTATCCAGACTCAATACAACCCACTCAAGATGAGGTTTACCGCATTCTCCCTCTTTGCCATCGCCAGCGCTGCGTTTGCCGCACCCTCCAATGTTGCCCGTAGTGGGTCACTGCAAATCAAAGAGCTGCGAGCCGTAGCCTCCAGCTACATCCACAGTGCGAACATCCACTTCACTCTCACGAGCACCAACTACCCCGACGAGCCCGTAACAGACTGCAACGTTATCTGGTAAGCGTCAACGACTAACTCACTAAACGGTTCTTATACTAATCCCTGCTTCGCAGGTCATACGGCAAAGATCCCGAGACAAACGCTCGCTGCAACAACGGGAAATACTATATCCGTTTCCCCAATGGGGGTGCGGATATCACCCAGCTTGCGCTCGAGCTTGAGCGTGTGTCTGGTTCGCCGGCTGAGAAGGGCCAGGTTTACCTGGGTGGACAAGAGACTTGGGTCTGTGGGGGTAGTGGCGGCGCTGATGGTCCTCAGCGCTGTGATTACACTGGTGTTCTTACAATCAACGTCTAATTTATGGTGTTGAAGTGCTGTCGCCTTTCTGTGACTCATTCTGTTGGGACATGTCGATAATCGCTCCTTAATAATATGTCTATTGCACGAGATGTATGTCTAGATTTTGTCGTATAGAACCACAGGTATATAACCCTATGCTGATGGCTAAAGTATCGTGCATTGCAACTCAAGCCTAGTAGCACGCTACCGAAATCAATACTGACACATCATCCTAGAAGCATCCGCCAACGATATCGCATACCCTAATACCTCCCGCGCGAGCTGATCCGTAATCGGTTTACTCGGATCCCCCGAATCCCACGGCACATACTGTCGAACCAACCCCATGTTTGTAATGAATCCGTGCACGTCGCGCTCCTCTTCAGGCCACTCTTTAAGCTGGCGGAGCTGGGCGGTCGTGAGGCGCGGGACAAGAGTCGTCACTATATCGTGGATCCAGCGTCGATAGGCACGTCCTGCGCGACAGTTGCTGTGGAGAAGAGGGTTCCGGCCATCTGGGTCGTTGGAGGTGTCTTCTGTTTTTATTTGGGGTTCGGGTTGAGTTTGTTGTTCCATGGTTTGGGTGGCTTTGGGTTGAGGTTTGTACTGTTCTAGATTTGGAAGTGGTTCGTGGTTTGATTTATAGTCTATGGTCAGTGCATTTGTTTTCAAACCTGCGCGGTGTCAGTCGCGAGGTAGACGGAATGTAGCGGTGACGGGGTGAGTTAGGGCCAGAGTATAAATGCCGCCTTGTTCGAGCTGAACTCATACAATGGTGGTTTGGGTTGCTACTTTGTTGAGCGGCAATGTGTTATAATATAAGAGGTTTGAGTAATTGCTGGCGTTGGCAGAAGACTCTTTCTATCCTAAGGTCTATGGTAAAAGGCGTAGCTTTATCGGCATATCGCCATAATGAGTTGAATGACATTGTGATGATATGATAACTTGGACAAAATAGCAACTTGCTCATTTAGTATCAAAGCATGCCTTTTTCTACACAAAACAAAATGCCATTTGACACTTCTATTTCACAGCTAACATATAGTTTGTTAGGGCTCGGCAAGACAACGATGCGTACACGCTGATTTATTATAACCGGTAGGAGCTACGTATTTACTGTATTCGAAAAGCTCATTAGAAATTATTCCAGCTGGAGAGAAACTCTACCTCATGACATGCACCAATGTAACACTAACCTAGTCGCTTATAGTCTTCTGGATTAGATGCCCGCGAAAGCTTAGCAGGTTATCATGTTGAGTACCATTGGGCCGGCATTCAAGTGCACCATGTCCGAAAGTGAGGAACATGCTTCCAATGGTGGTTGTCAAGGAATCATGACTCGTATCATATCCCTCAGTACCCACTTACGGCGTTGGGATCTACTAAGCTTCTTTCGTGAAGTCATTCGGGCGAGACTATCAACGTTGCATTCTCGTTCCACGAACCCGTACCAAAGGCCATATCACTAAATATCTTAATATGCTTTATATGTCAAAATTAAATAAAGTATTTGGTGTACTTAGGATACTAATTCTAATTTGATCAAAAAGAACAGGATGATTAGAATGATAAGAATTAGAATGATTAGGAATTTGGGATATAAAAAATGAAAATTACTCAGCTCCACCTACTAAATCAAGTTTCAATATTATCTGATGCAACCTCACCAGTTGCAACTTGGGAATCACGCAAGCCAGTGAAGTCACGACTCACGCAGGCTGCAACGCAGGCTTTCTGCAAATGGTCTTGAACCGCTGACCGGTGTCTAGTAGGTAGCAACTATCAACCTATGATGGTACCATGATATCAGGACTCAGAGGCCAGAGTAGTATTCGTTTTGTTCATCTGTTTTGGTATAGGGGTTGCCTTTAATCTATATCTATAGGACCGAGGAGCTCGCATATCAACATTTTATTCGTACCCGACCAGGCCTTCAACGTCAAACAAACCGTCATTTCAGTGTATCGCAGCTTCACCCTAGCCCTTATCGCGCTCTATCCGGAATGTCTAGTGATCTTGAGAAGTTCTTTCAGAAGTACGTTGAGTTGCCAGAAGATGGCCCTGTCCATACAACTAACAAGCATAGGGTCGAAGAGCTAAAGCCGACCTTCAAGACCAGTGAGCAACCATAACTAGTATCTTTTGCTCTTGGTTACTGACAGTTCAGGGCTGGGGGATGCCATCAAAATCCAATCGGTCTCTGATGTAGACTTGAAACGACAGGTTAGATATCGCCATCGGCTGAGCTTTACCTCCTAGTTACTAATTTGGGTTTGATCTCGCCAGATGGCAACGTCCCTCAAAAGCCAGATTAATGATCTCGGAGGAGACCTAGATCTACACGAGTTCGACAACCCCCCTGGCCTGCCTCCTCTAGTTATCGGCCAGTACCCTAAGGAGTGGGACAAGTCAAAGAAGACCATTGTCGTGTACGGACATTACGATGTTCAGCCTGCTGATGACGGGGATAAATGGAAGCACCCGCCTCCGTTTGAATTGACAGAAGGCGTCCGTGAGGTCGATCAAAAGAAGTGTTACTTCGGACGTGGGTCCACTGACGACAAGGGCCCCGTGGTGTCCTGGATAAACATGCTCGAGGCGTATCAAAAAGCCAACATCGATTTGCCGGTGAACCTGCGGTTCCTGTTTGAGGGAATGGAGGAATCCGGCTCCACCGGTCTGCCCGAGTTTATCAAGAGTGATGATGGCAAAAAGCTATTTGAGAACGCTGATGCGGGGGTGATCTCTGACAACTATTGGCTGGGTACAACCACGCCATGTCTGACCTATGGGCTGCGAGGCATTGTTTATTTCTCAATCACGGTCTCTGGTCCTGCATGGGAGTTGCATAGCGGACTCTTCGGGGGAACAGTCTACGAACCCATGACTGATCTAATTGCTCTTCTGTCAACGCTGGTTGATTCGCAGGGCAAGATCCTGATACCTGATTTATCGCATGACGTGGAGCCCTTAACTCAGGAAGAGATAGATTCGTACAAGGGTATCGATTATACAATGCAGGATCTCTATACTGCCACCGGCAGCAAGACGGCTATCTACGATGACCCCACCGCTACCCTCATGGCCCGATGGAGGTACCCTTCTCTCTCCATCCATGGGATCGAAGGAGCGTATAGTGGTCCCGATACAAAGACATCCATTGCCCCGAAAGTGACGGGCAAGTTCTCCATCCGCACAGTGCCGAAGATGACCGTCGAGGATATCAGCACGATGGTAAGGGATCATCTCGATCGCGAATGGAAGAAGCTGCACAGCAAGAATACGTACAGCTTCAAAGTCAACGATGCGGGTGAAACATGGCGAACTAAGCCAGATCATCCCAACTTTGAAGCTGCCTCCAGGGCCACAAACACTGTTTGGGGCAAGAAGCCAGACTTGACTCGTGAAGGTGGAAGGTGAGTGCTCCATGGTATTGTATTTCTTATTAGAATCTGTCACTCACCATCTGATAGTATTCCCGTATCCCTGAATATACAGGAAGGACTGGGCACAGACAGCGAAGGTAACCCGAAGAGTCTGGTGCTACTTCCCGTCGGAACAGCGAATGACGGCGCTCACGGTCCGGACGAAAGCATTCCCATTGAAAATTATGTCAATGGTGCGAAGGTCTTGGGGGCTTACCTCTATGAAGTTGCCAATGAAAAGGGAGTGGTGGAATAGCGTTAATCGTTGGCATCGCCTAGGCTTAGTATACAATCAGCGACAGAATCAGTGAAATGAATTTTATTCCTTGAACCCTACCTTCTCAACCTTCCGACCGAGGACCCAACAACTAACATGAACTGGGATGTCAAGATCAATGGTCCGTGGGCAATTATGTAGAGCAAAGGACAGTATGAACCGATCTAGCAATAAGGGCCGCGATTCGCCTTGACTTGCCAGTTGGTGGATTCGGATTAACCCACTTTATAAACAACAATGTTATTTTTATGAGTGGCTGGGCTGACATTATTCGAAAGCAATGGCCCAAGCTTCACCGCTAGCCTCTCTCACTTAAAAGCTTAGCTTCGTTCCCAAGAGATTGCTTTTTTACGATTTCGATAACAAACCCCAACATCACCAACCGGGAAAATGCCCTAATACATGATGCGACTGGTCAGGCAGCATGTATACATTGCGCCGAATTTCATTCTCGTCCATTCTTCTTTCCTCGATGATATTTGCTAAGCAAAACACTCCAGATGAGACTCGATATTAGTCTTCTCGTGACCGGTTAGGTCTCTACAGCTGTAGTCTACGGGTCCCTAAATTCTATATATAAGGAACATTGATTATATATAAGATCTAACAACTATATCTAGAAATTAAAGCTGACTGTATACAGAACTTAGAGACAATTGTCTATACTATTTAGGGTATAGAGACAACTGGAAAAATTACAGATTTCTTATAAAGAAAACAGAGCATTAAGACAACCAAGTGACACATCACGTGTACTTTCCTTATTTCGCAGGCAGAGAGATCGATGTTTGCTTCCTCATCAACCTTTCTCACCATGCGAAACGTATTTCAATGGTCAATATGGTCATGGATCTGGCGCTTTACGTCAACAATTTACGCATTTCTAACCTGGTCACTTGGGCGCATCTACTCTATATCCTCTCCACCGGGAGGCAGGGCAACAGTCTATGGCGATGAGGGAAAATGCTCATCCCTCACGGACAAGGCCATTACCGAGCGAGCTGCTACGCAACGTCCAGACAACCAGCAGCTCTTGATCATTGGTATATTTGCCGAGGTCTATCTGCTGGACGGGAAAACCATCAGAAAATCACCTCGTAGTGAAAGTGAAGAAGACATGCAACCAATCATCCGCGAGGCTATGATCTACGACATTATTGGCGTTCATCCACGAATTGCCGAGTGCACATCTCAAGGCAGTGGTAAAGTTAAATATATCGATATTAAGTATTATCGACACGGTGACCTTGCCAGTTATTGCCAGAAGAATACCATCGCTCCTGAGCTTCAGTCAAAATGGTTTCAGCAGATTCTGGAAGCTGTTGTTGTTATCCACTCGTTTGGTGTCATCCATTCGGACTTGGCGCTACGGCAATTTTTTGTTGACGATGACTTCAATCTACGCTTGGGTGATTTCAATTCCTCTCAGTGCATTGGATACCCAGCACTGGGTTACGAGAAAGCATCACATTGCCTGCCTCGTGATTATGAGCTCCCAAACACCGAGGCTTCTGACATTTTTGCTTTGGGGTCTACTCTTTATGAATTAGTCGCTGGTAGAGCTCCTTACAGCGAATTGAATCCGATTGGATCCGATGACCCTGATTCTATCAAGGCACAGATCCGGCGGCAACACGAGGTGGTGGATTTTGAGATTGAAGACCGGTATAAGAAACAACAATTTCCGGATGTTACGGAGGTGCTCCATGGAGATACCATACTAGGCTGCTGGAAAGGGCAGTTTGCCACAGCAAAGGAAGCGCTTGATCTGTATTTAACAGCATGAATTCTGGAGCTGCTAAATCTTTGTTACAGTTGAAGCCCCCGTAAAATATATATAAATATGTTGAACGGTTCATTCTTATCTTCGGTGCGCATGATGCCGTTGCCGCAATATTTAAAATGTTTCCTCATCCGTTCAACCTATTCTCGATATGAGTCACTGTTCCATGCCTGGAACCCATGGCAGATGGATCTAAACACTACCGGCGGCACAGTCACTCCGCTTGTGGTGACCCCGAACTTGACATACTATATCCGACAGGGTGATGATATCACGAACCATTTCCGGCTGGTCAATGCGTACGACTGGGAGGGTAACCGGGGGCTGCGGTGTTCATGTTGGCGTCGGGTTGCAGAGCGGGCTCACTTTTGACGATGCACCCAATCATGTCTTATAAGAACCAGCCACTGAGTGGGGAGAGCCAGGCTTCTGTTGCTACTCGCTGATCATTGAATATACTAGGTTAGTGCCAATGGTGGCGCAATAACACTGTATGAAATACGTAGGCTTTACAAGCAGATATAGCGTTTCCCAAACTATATACAAGTATAGCTCTTGCCAAAGTGCTTGACACATTCATCTGCGCATCGAATTCCTCCCTATCTTACCAAAATCAACAATAAGCCATGGCAAACACAACTCAATCTCCCTCGGGCGTGCTCCTCGTCGGAAGCATCCCATTATCCTCCGCCGAGGAAGTCTTCACAATAACAAGCTCAGAACTACCCAACCGCCTACAATCCATCCCGGACGGCGAAACAGGCAGTCGGGATAACTACATCCGCTGGCAAGACATGTGCTTCCCAAAGGAAACCCTCAAACCCCACCTGGGCGGCATCGACCTACCCCCAGGATATCCGGGCACCTTCACCCTAGCCGACGTCAATCCCACCCACTACGACACTGTCGCACTAGAATCCTACAAGACTTTCGCGAAACTCCGCAACGAGGGCATCATACCCCCCGGCATCCGCTTCCAAGTCTCACTGCCACCGCCCCTAAACACCATCCAGGGGCACGTCAAACAAGAGTTCCAAGCACAGATAGAACCCCTCTACGAGCAACGCATGCTAGAAGCAGTCGCTACCATCATCGATGGTATCCCCGCCGAAGACCTCGCCCTGCAATGGGATCTATGCTTCGAGATCACAGCCCTAGAACACCAACGTGGCCGTCTACCCGATCCCTTCTTCAAGCCCCATTTCTCCCCAGTGACGGAAGGAATCCTACAGCGCATGCAGCGTCTCCTAGCTGCCGTTCCGGGCAAAATCCCACTAGGCCTGCACCTCTGCTACGGCGATTACCAGCATCGCCATTTCGTAGAACCCACAGACCTAAGTCTCCTCGTCGACCTCGCCAACCAAATAGCCACCGTCTCGCCGCGTCCACTCTCCTGGATCCATATGCCCGTGCCCAAGAGTCGACACGACCGGGCCTACTTCGACCCCCTCCGACACCTAGATATCGGGGACACCGTCCACCTCTACCTCGGACTAGTCCATCCCAACGACGAAGAAGGCACGCGACGACGGATCTCAACCGCCCAGTCTGTCGTTCAGAGGTTCGGGGTAGCCACTGAGTGCGGAATGGGCCGTACACCCCGAGCTGAGCTCGATAGTATCCTGGCGATTTCGAGAAATGTTACTACTGGTGGCGTGTAGATCCCGCTTTGGGCGTGCATCGCGGCCAGCTCTGCCCGCGTCAGCGCTAGTTTAGATCGCTCCACTTTTGTGTTGGTTGTGCTGGGCATTGGCTGTCTCGCATGTGGGCTTGGGGGCCGTTTGGGTTGATGTGGGGTGGTCGCTTGTTGGTTTGTGTAGCTTGTGGGCTGGGCGTGGTGTTGACTGGGTGGTCGTGGAAATTGAGTAATTATTAATTATAGTTATATATGTGGATGGCACTGCTTATGTTTGTCACTGCGTTGTATCTAAAGGATATAGATACGGATCTATGTGTAGAGTGCCATTACCGGCTAATAGTCAGGCTCCTGTGTATATATCAATAGACGGTACACTGCGCATTAAATTAGGTACGCCCATCTCCATGCGAACTATTTAATCGCAATCCTGCTTAAACATTAAATTGACGCAGTTTAAAAACCCCTCAAAGCCTCCTGTGTCCAATCCCATAGCTTCTGAGCTAGTTTGTCGTCCTTGGCCGTCGCATCCAGCTTGTCAGTCAGAACACCGAGAGGTTCGTAATACTGACCATTCTGCAGACGGTCCTTGGACACAGTCGCCGCCCATAGCTGATTATACGCCCCCTCCTCCGGCATCACCATCTGGGTAAACGTGGTCGCATAGACGAACCAACGATTTGCTCGATCGAGGTTCTCGACGAGCCCCGTCCGCACCACCCCGGGGTGGATCGAAACTGTCGTGATGTCGGGATACCGGCGCGCCAGCTCGCGGGCATACACCAGGTTCGCAAGCTTGCTTTGGCTGTACCGCCGCCATGCCCCGAAGGCCCAGTCTTGGGTAGTCTTCAGGTCGTCCAAGCTGATCCCGCCGCAGGGATGCAGTCTCCATGCGTCGGACGAGAGGATAACCATACGTACATCGGCTCCCGCCTGAGCAGTCTGCTGCAGCAGGGGCAAGAGCTTCTGAATGAGAAGCGCGTGCCCGAGGTGATTCGTGCCGAATTGCACTTCATACCCATCTTGTGTGAGACCTTGCGGCCGGGCCATGATGCCTGCATTGCACATTAAAATGTCCAGTCGTGATTCCCTTGCCAGGAGGTTCTCGGCGGCGGTCTTCACGGAGGCTAAGGAGGCGAGGTCGCACTCGATGAATGATACTTCGGTGGTGGACCCGGTGTCGGCAACTTGCTTGATGACGCTCTCGGCGCTTTTGGCGTTGCGTCCGCTGATGTAGATGCGCGCGGGGGCATGTTTGGCCAGTTGCACTGTTGACTCGGCGCCCAGACCGGCCGTTCCTGGTCCCTGTTAGATACATTTGATGGGTGGCGTGGGGTTCAAACCTCCTGTGATGAAGATTACTTTGCCGGAGAGGTCTGAGATGTCGGTGTCCGGGTTGAAAGGTAGCCCCGGCATGGTATGTTTCTCGTCTTGGACTTTGAGATGTTTGTGGGTGGTTTGTGGGTGCGATGCTTGCCTGCAACTGGAAAGTATTGGGACGTGAAGACAAATGATTAATCTCACTTTGGCAGGTTCCAGTCAGAGAATTGGCGAGTCAAACGAAGCTCCAGGCCTCAGGGCCCTTTATACCGTTCTTCCATGCTGTTACACGATGATGTCACAAAGCACATAACATTCTTCTTTAGCACTTTCGTATACGTATCTCGAGTGGCGCCCATTGAACGGTGCAAAGTCTGGCCGAAAACGCCTCAATGCCGCATTTGTTGTTGATTTAGGCCACATCACTGACGCGTAGATTGACTTTGAAGCTATTGAGGGACCTTGGCTGTTTTCATTGGCGCCTCGCATCGGTGATATCGGGTAGGAAGCTTATCTCCGGGTCCAGGTTCACTGACGGATTCATTTCTTTATCTCCTGCCATCGGCCTTAATCGGGGTAGCTTTCTCGCTTTCCATGGTAGACAAATCAGGGTGGAACTGTAGTGGATTTCTGACGTGAATGATCCTGGCCGTCGATCTGCGGTGGTTGATCTTTTAAGATCAACTAGTTTCTTGTTTCCTTCATACAGTTGCATTGTTCTTTTAGTTTTTCTTTTACTCGGTAAGTTCCGTTTCAGTCTTGTTTTATGTTGAGATGTGTTGGGATAAAGAAGTCAAATCCTCATTGTGCTGACAATGAGGCTTTGGAAGTACCTGCGAACAGAAATAGCATCGAAGGGATAGGCTGAACAAAGACAAATGCCGGATGAATTCCGTGTATTCTGGGTTTGACGAGATTTATATATAAATGATAAATGACAAGATGGAAATGACAACGTGATCTAGGGTTCGCATAGGGTTGCAGCAACAGCAGCCCTTCATCGGTCTATTCCCTTGAGTCAGGACAAGAGATACTGATATATTGACCCCCTCTCTCTCTCTTTCTTGGTCTTGTTCTTTCTCTCACATATCGATCAAATCATAGCTGACTGAATGAAACTAAAAATAACCGAAGGAATGTTCAAAGTACAGCCTCGTGTTTCGAAGCCAATCACAATGTAACCTGTTCCCACTTTTTCTCCTCTTTTTTTCTCAAGTCTTTTGATTATTATTCTTTTTTTCTCTTTTCCATCTCTTCTCTTCTTTCTTTCTATCTTTTTCATCATTCTCCCTCACCCTCTTAATCTGTAGCTTTCATAAGATCATCTCCTAATTTAAAAAAGAAAAAGAGAAGAAAAAAACAAAACAAAACAAAAAAAATGTTCTCCACAATTAAATGAAACTAAATTTAAATTAAAAAAACAAAAAATCATCTCAACCTCTAAATACTTCCTGTCAGATTCTCTCTCTCCCTCTCAATCATAAATCATTCACTTCTCCCCTTCTCCCCCTTCGCATTGCCCTGATTCCACTTTTTAAAATTATCTCGCAATCTCCTTGTGTTTCTTATTATTTATATTTTTGGAATTTCTTTTTATCATCTCCATGCACTTCTTCCGAAGTAAAAAGTCCAAAACTCCCCCCACCACCAATTCTCCAGCTTTTCGATCCGTGGAACATTTACCATCATCAGTCTATCCGGATCCCAATCGTCGGTCATCGGTCTCCACTAACGAAGCTGTGGTTCCTGTACCGCCCATACCGCATCAACATCCTGCGCATGCCGCTGTCGTGCATCGATCGCAGAGCCACCGTCGTCCCAACAATAATAACAACTCAGTCGCCTCCACTACTCCCCCGCGCGAAGACGATCAATCGTGGCAATCGTCCGAGGAACCCCCCGAAAACCCACGACGCTCTCGACGCAATCTCTTCTCTTCGCATTCTGCCTCTGCCTCCTCTTCACCGGTCATCCGTGAATCCACAGGGTTTTTGGAACGCAGTCGCTCCGTGAGAAAGACATCCCCCACCCCACAGAACCAGAATCAGAGTCAGAATCAGAGTCAGAATCAACATCCACACCCTCACTCTCATTCCGCGTCCAGAGAGTATGTGGGAGAGGAACCGTTAAAGTCGATGCCGCAGGAACCCTCTCATTCGCCTCCGTCGATCCACCGTTCAAACACGGACCCAACGTTACTGACCAAATCCCACCGCCCCTCACCTGTCGACCCCAGACCCTCGGACTTCATCTCTCCTCACCATCAACTTGACCCTCGTCCGGCGTCGCGACAGTCCCTAGGCCCTCCCTCTCCGTTGCGCCCGTTACCCAACCCCGACCCGCATCTGGATACCATGTCCGACCGCTCCCAGCAGAGCCACCATCAGGGCTCCACTGCGACTCCACCCCCGACAGGCCAGGCGCCTCCCAACTCTAACACAACCAACAATCCCAATCCCAACCCTTCTACCTCCCAGGACGTCACCATGCGCCCCGCCCAGTCCGACGGTCGAACCACACCCACCGCCAATCGCATCCGAGACGAAAGCGACATTGATCTGCGTGCTTTGGTCCAGAAACACGACGAACTGCGTAAGTATAAACCGATCCGATCCAATCCAATCCAATCCTCTACATGTCCAAACAGGCCAAAATCTAATAAACCGCAGAGGCCAAATACTCCAAAGTCAAACGCTACTACTTCGAAAAAGAAGCCCAGGTGCAACATCTCCAAAACACCGTCGCCCACCAGCGCATGGCCGTCTCGCGCACCGTGCTAGACGACAACGAGTACGCGAACCGGTTCGGCCGACTAGACGGCGCCATCAAGGACCTCGCCTTCACCTTCCGCAAGGACTGGCAGAGTCTCCCCAAATGGCTCAGGGGCTTCGTCAACCCGGACGCTCACATCACCGGTACCAAGGAGATGACCGCGACCGGTCGCGCAGTCATCAGTCGCTGGCTCGTCGATGAACTCTTCGACTGCTACTTCCATCCCGTCCTCGAACCCACCTTCAGTCGCCAGCTGAAGAGCATCGAGATGAACCTGCGCCGGCAGCAGGGCTCCACCGTCACAGACGAAGACAAGGAGAACGCCATCGCCCGCATCTCCAACTGGCGTCGCACCACCCTCGACGGCCTGTCCGATGCCCTCGTCGGCCCCGCCGCAGACGAATACCGCGCCCAACTGATCAACCAGCTCGTCGAGAAACTCGTCACCCACCTCGCCACCCACATGGGCGACCCCCCGCCCCAGGGCCTCGACAACTGCGCCCGCATCATCGTCGAAAACGCCGTCGGCATCTCCGAAAAAATCCCCCTCGAATCCCGCGACGTCTGCGTCGAGTACATCCCCCCCGGCACCGTCCTGCACGAACCAAACATGAAAGTCGAACCCGGTCTCCCGCCCCTCGCTAAATCCCCCGATTCCCTCCGTCCCTCCTACGACCAACCGGACCGTCTGGACGCCGACGCCGACGACGCCGAGTCCTCCGGCTCCGCTAGTCAAGATGGCACCGGCCCCCGCGAGCAGCGCATGCGTTCCGTCTTCAGCTCGCTCATGGGTCGTCGGCCGAACCCCGCCGCCTCCGACAGTCGACCCCAAACCGCTATGGACGAGCGGTCCCTCGGTCCCGGTCGGATTCGCTTCGCTTCGTTCATCTCCGCCGAAGTCCGCGGTAGAGGTCCTTTGAACGTCTTGGTCAAGGCGCCTGTATATTTGATGGATTCATGATGTACATGTCTTTTTTTTCTTTCTTTCTTTCTTTCTTTCTTCTTTCATACAATACGATCCAATGAGAAATGGGAGATGGAAATGGAACTGGTGAAACCTGGATGTTATGCAGTTCCCGATAGATATACCTTTGTTTCTAGCGTTGAAATTCACCCTACATACAGTTCCACGTATCTACATACATGAATCCAAACCCTCCATGAAAAAAAAAACAACCTATTTCCTAGAAGTAAACTCTCTAGTAAAAACATCTCGAGTAACCCTCCCCCGACACTTCTCCAAAACAGCAGCCTGTCTCCCCACCTCCGCCAAACTCCCGACAACCTTGCAATTCCCCCCGACAAACCCATAAAGCGCATAAGGGATACCCACATCGCGACAAAACCCGATAACGAGGCGCTGCGCCCGTCGCAAGTTATGTCTGGGCACGCGCGGAAACAAATGATGCACGGCCTGGAACTGCAGGCCGCCGTGGAACCAGTCTAGCCATTCGGGACAGTCTACGTCCATGGTTGTGCGGAGCATGCGCTGGGCGAAGGATTCGAGGGGGCCCAGGTCTGCGGTTGACATGGCGAAGTGGGAGAGGGTGAATTGGACGTGGAGGGGCATGGTTACCATGTGGCTTATTAGGAGGTAGGTTATTCTCGTGCCTGGGGTCGGGAGGGAGCGGTAGAGGAGTCCGTAGCCAAACCAGAGCCAGAATATTATGTTGCCTAGGACCTCGTACCAGCGGTGCCATTTTGCTGGGCCTTTGCGGGGGCCTTGGGCGTGGAATAGGAAAAGCCAGGATTGGATGTAGAGGTTGAAGCGGCCGAAGAGCAGGATGATGTAGTATAGGCCTGCTTGGTAGGGGACGAGGGCGCGCGCGAGGTTGTTGTAGGGCATGGTGCGCTCGTGGTAGGTGGATGGCAGGCTGGTGAAGAAGCGGTGGTTGACTGCGAAGACCGGCAGGTGCTGGTTGTCCGGGTCATGTTCGGGCGCGTTGGTGATGATGTGGTGGACGTTGTGGGTGCGTTTCCACCAGCCGAGTGAGAGGCCGCCGATGGGGGCTGCGATGGTCATCCCGATTAGGGTGTCGATGGTGTAGTTGTGCGTTATGCCCATGTGGCCTGCGTCGTGGGCGGCGAAGACCATCTGTGACCAGAACATACCGAGACAGATTGCGCTGGTGGTGTACCAGCCCCATCGGAGGGCGATGAGCATGGCGCTGAGCAGTGCGACGCAGCGGGCGAATTCCCATGCATAGGCAATGTAGTTGCAGTTGTAGAGGCCTTCTGTCTGGATTTGCTCGTGCAGTTCGCGGTATCTCTGGATGATGTGGTCTTGGGTGGCAGAGTCGACGGCTGGGTAGGTGGACCGGGTGAGCTGGATCTCTTGCTTGGTTTGTGCGTCTATGAAGGTGATTTCGTCTTCATCTTGTTCTGGCTCTGGGTGGTCTTTCAGGGCTTGCTCCATGGTAGGTTGGGGACAGGTTTCACTGTCGTCTAGGCGGCGATATATGCCCCCCTGGATAGGAGGAATGACGTTCTCCCATCGCCCTTCTATCCTCCCGATCTGATACCGATGGATTGACGCTCTCGTGTTGTCGGAATGGAACCTGATAATTGGTTTCTGTTGACTTGTAACTGGAGAAAGAGGGTTACTCACACTGTAAACTCATCCGTGGCATCCTTCCCAACCACATGCTGAATCGTCTTGTGTCCACCGGGATGATACGGAATCCACGCATCCAGCCGGAGCACCTTCTGATCTACAATGATAATGGAATTCCCCTCCGCAATGAGAGCCCCGATGTACCGAGGGGAGAGAATCTCGGTCGGATCTGACTGTCTCATGGCTGGACGTTATTCAGTCCGGAATTGTGTGGTTTGGGGGATTGGCGGGTCTTTGTTTCATATTCCTTTGGGGGCTAAATTGCGCGGCAGGATGCCCGTATGTTGTGGATCTAGACCTGTCGATTTGCGGGCACAGCCTTGTTTATCCTATTCAGTTTACTTGCAGATGTAACCATCCATTTGGGACAATGCATCAACTACACCTATAAATAGCCCTGAGAAAGTTCAATTTATTGATTCTATACCAATCTAAGCAGTCTTGCCGTTGACGGAGACCAGGGCGACCTCGCTGTAGGTTGTTAGTATCGATCTTGGTCACGGCAGGATCAAACTTACAAGAGAAGAGTGGCGTTGGGAGGAATGAGACCGGGGAAGCCGCTGAATTCATTAGTTATTGATCCTCTTCCGACATTTCAAGTCCAACATACCTAGGACCATAAGCGTAGTCGCTATTTAACGTTAGTATTTGGTTGTGATATCTATAAAATGACATCATATGATATCATTCTCAGGGTCAGGAACAAACTTACCCAGTAGCAATCAAACGAGCCTTCTCGCCCAGACTGAGCTGGAGAACACCCTCATCCCAGCCTGCAGTGCATTAGTAGAGTCCGGTTTCTAGAAGTCAAAGAAGAAACACCAACCTCTGATGAGACGGCCAACACCGATAGCGGTGGCCAGGGGCTCACCACGGTCGAGAGAGCTGTCAAACCTGTTCTCTTGATTAATCAAATTATCTTGAGAATCACGGGGAGAGAACGTACTTGTTGCCCTTGTTCTCGGGCTTGCTGGGGTCATACAACCAGCCGGTGTAGTGGAGGGCAACCTGGTCGCCCTTCCTGGGGAAGTCAACGCCGTTACCGGGCGAGATAGTTTCCTTAGTGACACCCATTATGACAGAATTGATCTATATGGTCTAAACGATTGAAAGAGGGGAAAGGAAGAAGAAAAGGGAAGGAAACGAGGGAAGAATGAGGGGCAAGATTTTATAGCAGAACTAAGTGGGGCTGGTATTGTTCTGGTATCGTTTCGGTTCAAGAGGAATTCCGTTAAGGATTGGCATGTAATGGTCATGTATTCAATATTAAAGATCAATACCAGAGCCATATGCACTGCCTGGCGGCGTTTTCTTATTTTGCCGTTGTGCTTTGACCGCTCCTGTCACCGCTGTGTACCTGAAACTTAGATTTGACTTGTCTCATTGTACAGTGTAGGTAAAGTGAGAAATGCTGTGAAATGTACTGTCCAGTATTATGTATGGATTTTACTTTACTGTATTTTCTTATTTATAAATTTGTATATTACTCATTCCCTCATTATCCTGTACATGCATAATACCAAAATCATAATATCAAAATCATAATATCAAAAGTATTAATGATCCATCGCAAGAACAGTAGCAACCACATATTCCCCATCATGAGAAATACTCAATTTCCCTATCCTCTCTTCACCTCCTACATATACAATCTCCGGTCGCGCACTCCCTTTCTCCGTCGCCGCCCCAACCCGCACCATTACATCCTTCCATCCCAAACTCGCCGCTCCCTCGGGCGCCGCTTTCCGCGCTGCCTCCTTCGCCGCGAATCGCCCCGCCAGCCATCGGGTCATGTCCGGAGAGAGTTGGGGCGGGGATTTCGATCCCGGAGGGAGGGCAAAGCGGGTGCGGAAATCATGCTGTTCTTGATCGGTCAGGATGCGGCGCGTGAAGCGGGGGAGATAGTCGGGGCGGTGGATGAGGCGGGCGATCCGAGGGAGATGGACAATATCCGTGCCGATGTTGAAGGGTGGAAATTTCATTCTGTGGGTGGTGGCCGGTTGTTGGGTGAAGAGAGAAATTGGAAGGATGCTTGGTTGTGCCCGTTACCTCGGTCAGGTGACTATCGGTGTCAATGGTTTATAAATTATGCCATGGTAGACTGTACTGTATCGAGGTATAAATTACTCTTATCCCACAATTTACCGGATATCCACTACCAGCATGCTCTACTAATCTACACAAGGAGGAACAAAATTCCACCGAAATACACTAAACATGTGCAGTGCCAGCACAAAACAGAGCTCAATGGTGTATACCTCTATATGTACAGATCACACACCTCACTGCTGGCACGAGCCGTCCAGCAGTCCAAACCTAAGTCCAGCCCCGATCCTTTCGCGGTCCCATGTCACGTAATTAATGCTCGCATGCTGGATCTAACACGCCGGGGGATTCTTCTATCCCGGGGCCGTCCTTGATTCATTTCTCATTAAGCGAATTTAATGACCGCCCTTCTTCTCATCCCCGCTTCCGTTGACTTGCTTCAAAAAGTCCCTATGACAAGGGTTAGCGTAATCAGAGTCAATCGGAGTGACAGTGTAGTCGGTAAAAAGCTTTTTAAAGATTGCCATGTCACTTTCTTGCTACGGTCGGATTTGCCAAACAGCTAGCACAGTCAAGGACACTGCTGGAGACAAACCCATGTCCTCTGACAAAAAAGACGCAGGCGAAAGTAAAGAGAGAGAAAGGTCTCATGCTCGAGGGGCCGGAGGAGCAACGTACTGGATGAAAGTCTCCTCATCCTTGGAAGAAGCCTGGATCGGAGGAGCAGCAGGCTTGGGCTGAGAGCCACCGCGGGTAGCAAGGAAGACACCACCGAAGAGGGAGCCGAGGACACCCATGGCAAGCTAAAGAGTCAGCACTGTTGTACCTTGATAGCATCGGAAGACCGCGGTCGGCCGCACGGGAGCAGAGTTTGGGAACAGCCGACGGGGGGCACATACGAAGTGAGAGCCGACCTGCTTGCCGGCGATCTGGTAGTAGACGACCATGATGAATGAGGTGAGGAGAGGGGTTGTGATAAGACGGGGGAGAAGAACACGGATTGACTATCGAGCAATGCGAATAACAGGACCAGAAGCCAGTGGTTTCGGATGAGCAAGTTTGGGAAGTTGCGGCTGTCCGTGAGCCTTGCCTGTTTGGGTGTAGTCCGTTGCTGAGTCAGGATATGCTGAGTCAGTACTGAGTCATCAATTTTCATCCATGTCCGATGACCTCACATGACCTGTCCGGGTTCGTCCGAGGTAAAGTGCCGTGACATCGGAACCAATCGGGTTTATTGTATCAATCATCTGATGCCGTCATCATCCTATACTTACCCTAATTATATTCTTTTTCATCTTATATTTTTATTTTACTTTTAAGCTGATGTTTATGTTTTTTCATGTACTTATACTCTTATGTACATATAAGTAACTACAGTAGGTACACAATATGATATAGAGAACAATAACATGGTCAGGGACCAATGGAACAAAGGAACTTTTTTGATATCCGATGAACCTCGGGGGAAGTGAATTCATCCCTAAGACGTGTACTGGCGGGGAATCTGTCAGACCAGTGGGAAAGCTACCTTTTTAGTTGTTTCTCTTTCCTGGTAGCTTCTGAGCTCTTTCTTCCTCCTTTCTTCCTTAGTTACTTTAACTTTTGCTTTTACCTCAAAGTACTCGTTTAAATCTAGTAAGTTCTCTCATTTCTTCTTTTTACTTTCATGAAAAATCCCCACTAATCGCTTTTCTCCAGATATATACATATTCAAAATCCAACATGTTCTGGGGATCGCACAGCGACGACAATGCCGAGGTGACTCATGAACCACTTCCGCGACAGAAACTACCTCCTCAGTTGCAGAAATTAGTGGATCGTGACGATGGATTTTACGATGACATTTACTCTCCCTAGTATGATTTTCCCTTTCTCATTTCGCATCCTTTACACCAGCATGATCACGTCTGTCAAGTTGCCAGGGGTGAAAAAAAGAAAAGAAACGAAAACACAGCCCAATTTCTCCGCTTTTTCCCCACATTTCCCATCCATTCCTTTCTATTTACTCCGCAAATACAATGGAATACTTCCACCAAACACAAAAATAAAAGAATCAAAAACTAATGAAAATGTTAAAAAAAAAAAGCTCCGTAGATTCAACCAACACACCATACAGATACGCAGGATACGCCAATCGCCTCCGAACCATCCTTCTCTCCGCCCATCGCTACGTAGCCTACACATCCGACATAGGCGAATCCTTCCGGCCAGTCGCACACCCTTACCTCGTTCGCTCCGCATACGCCATTTCCTGGTCTTACTTGATCGGCGACGTAGCTCACGAAGGGTACAAGGCGTATCTGCGGAATCGCCGCGTCCTAGCTCCGCCCTGTGAGGCCTACAAAGATGCCAAAGATCTGTCCCAAGAGGATATCGCCAAGGGCATGGCGACGGGCAATATCAGCGGTCCGTTACGAGCCGGTGATTCCCCGGATACCTTGACGCCGTGGCCGACGACCAAGATCCCTCTGATTGAGGATTATCGGTTGATTATGGGCAAGCGGGCTGTGTTTCAGTCTGTCGCGTCCATGGGTTTGCCTGCTCTTACTATTCATTCGATCGTGAAGTACTCCGGTCGTGCTTTGAAGAATTCAAAGAGTGTTTTCTTCCGGACTTGGGCTCCTATTGGAGTATGTTTCCCTTTTTCTTTCTTTCTTGCTTTTCTTCCTTCTTCTTTATTTTTGTTTTTTGTTTTTTGTTTCAATGGTTAAACTAACCAACCAGCTCGGTCTCTCCGTCGTCCCCTTCCTCCCTTATATCTTCGACGAACCCGTCGAAGAAGCAGTCGAATGGTCCTTCCGTAAAGCCGTGCGCGCATTTGCCGGCGAAGATGCCGTCCGCCCCCTCCCCCACATCCAAACCCCCGACCGGGACCTCACCTCCCTCAGCCACTTCTTCCTAGCCCAAGAAGAAAAGGACAATAATGTCGCCCTGGGTGCCGATGCCTCCACGCTCGCTAATACCTCCTGGGAGGAGTACAAGGAGGAGCGGCGGCAGGCGAAGGAGCACCGTAAACGCCATCTGGAGCAGAATGGTCACAAGGGTCCGTGGGCAATGTTAGGGTTTGGGTCGGGTGATGAGAAGAGAAAATCGGATTAAATTTGATATTCTAAGTTATTATTTCCCTACTTTCAGTTTCTCCTCATTAACGTTATTTTCTTTGGGGGTAGTACTCTCCTGGGCATTATATCGGTTTGTCTTTTTGTTTTTTTTTTTTTTTTTTTTTTTTTTTTT
>ML742065.1:0-142953 GCA_009193465.1 Aspergillus avenaceus
AGTAGTTTTAATTTTATTCAGTACAGTAACTATTTTAAATATATAATTTTAAATATTTTTATAGTTATTAAATCTAGTATTTATAAAGTTATAATAATTTTTAAAAGACTAGATATCAGTAATAATATAGTATTTATTTCTGAGATAGTTTTATATTTTTTTTAATAATTCTATTTTAAAGATTAGTATCTGGATAGATAGTAATATATTTAAGCAGAGTATATTAATTATTTTTTAATTAAAAAAATTTTATTTTTTTATTTTTTTTTTATATTTTTTGGTTTTCTTAAAGTTTTGGTTAGTAGAGACAATAGAAAAACTAGATTAAATTATATAAATTGTAGTTCTGGATTTAATTTTATTTAAATAAAAAAAGCTTCCAGAAATAATTGACTATATATTATATATTTTTATTTGAAATATAATTGCTTTTTTTTATATCTGGTATAAGTCAGTATCTGTTAAGATTGAAAGTCTTAAAGTATTAAGTATTTTAATTATTATAAAAATAATTAATAATAGAATAAAATAAATAAAATAGAATAAAAAGATTTTTTATAATAGTAACTATATCTGCAATAGCTTTTTAGTAGTTTAAAAAGATAAAATATAATAATTATATTTATATAGAACTGTCTAGTAATCAGTAAAGTAATAAAATTAATTTTATTTATTTATAGTTTTTTAAAAAGTTAATAAAATAAAATAATTATATTTGTATAGAACTTCTTAGTAATTAAAGATAATAAAATTAATTTTGTTTATTTATAGTTTTTTAGAAAGTTAATAAAATAATTAAAAAATAAAGTTATATTGATACAACTGTTTGATAATGATAAGATTTAAATATATAATATCTATTTATTAATAAGTTCTGAATAGCTTCAGAAAAATAAATAAATAAAGTATTTTAGATATTCTGAGATAAATCTTTAGGTTTATAATCTGTAGAGGTATAGAACTATGGTTAACTAGATAAAGTTAAAAGAATGCTTGAATTTTTATGAAGATAGGATCTGTGGGATGTTTATATATACCATGCTGAGATCACGTGGTTGCCTTACTAAGCTTAGGTCACGCGCATACGCTGCCATACGCTGACAGTGTCGAAGTTGAGGAAAATTGAGGAAATTGTTTGCAGTAGATGAGGGCACTAGCACGTGTCCTCACCTTCTCATTCGTCGGGGATTTTCCCTGAATCCCATTGGTCTTTTGATCGGTACTGTATGTAAAATATTAATGTGACAAGTGATCACGAGGAGGTATTGATATCTCCCTCCCCTGGTGGAACATTTCCTAAATAATACCATTAATCAAACAGTCCTTCGGCTATTATTGTTGATCCTTCATCCTGCCGTACAGATCGCCAATCTTAATAGATTAAATTACTTTACTCGATGTATATATGTACAACGTAAATCGATTGTCAAGAAAGTTTACCCCCACATGTGTTGACCACTAGTAATAGGACGTCAAGTTTCAAATATGCCTTCCATAATTCAGCCCGTTTCGACTTTGTGAAGAATCAGATTTCAAATTCCTTTAGACTCGCCCTCTTCTGATTGTCTTCATTCAGAGACAGCAACGAAATCGATCGCTCAGCACCGGGTCTCTCCAATTCCTGGGTCTTGGTACAGATCCAAGTGGAGGCGTACATATTTACCCTAATATTATAATCAGCATTTTCACATGTCATGGCACATTGATACTAGTGACTACACTAGACGCACCGGTCAATGCAAGTTCCCGGGAGTCGGGCGCCAACGCGTCGAGCAGAGAAACCGTTCTCCTCAAAGTGCTGAATATACCAAGGCTCAATACTGGCAGACCGAAGAAGGATACGACCATCCATCTTCAGGGCATGGTTGAGCTTCTGTGCCTGCACTGATGCTTCGGTGCCTTCAGGGTCAAACCAATCCATTGAGTCCATAATCTAAACCCGTAAAAGATTAGGAAGAGCCCCCTCGGTTTGAAATTGGATGGAACTTACGACGGCTATGGTTATGCTGCGCGGTGTCAAGCGTTTAATTACTTCATTAATCTCATCAGTATGGATGCGGAGGCCATCAAAGGCCCCGGGAGAGGATAGCTTGACGTGGGCTTTCGGGGACAAATAAGTCGGGTGGCATCTAATACTACCGTTAGTGGGATTTCCTGATTTGGAAGTGAAGTCAACTGACCTCCGAGAGAATTGGCCCTGTAAGCACAGGAAGTAGAAATAGTTGTCGTTGCTAATCAGTGTGTCCTTGACGACCGGATCGAGCGTGTCCACCACATACGCCCAAATCGATTGGCCGCTGATATCCTTAGCCTGCTTCATATCTTTGTTCAGACCATTCCTCTTGTAGAAATCATCAATGATCATATTACGTTGATTCCGAGGAACACCGGCGGCCTTCCATGCAAACCATTCCGTTCCAACTATGGCCCAATGAAGAGGCTTGCTCATCAATACGGAACGTATCCGAGGCCAAATTTCACGCTGCTCGGCTATTGTCTGAGATTCGCATAGCCTTTTCACTTGTGCTTCCAGGCCAAATACTTTAAAAAGGTAGCGAACCATTTTTATCGCATGCCGGGAACCCCCAGTTTCGTAGAGGCCTCGACCGTAAGAAGATGTGAAGATGTGGGTATGCTCAAGCCAATATTGAAATGCTTGACTAGATAGATGAGGGCTGAGCCGCGAGATGAGTAGTTGGCGGAATTCAGGATGCTTTCCCTCGCCGAAGATTTTCCAGACGTCGCGATGGCCGAGGGCATTGAAGCTTGCAACCTTAAGTTCGAGAAGATGGTTCTGATTAGGGTTCAAGTCAACGGCGTGCACCCGGCGCGGGCTCTTTTGGAGGTAGTCAAGTATATTGTCGCCCGCGCTCGTGATCGCTAGGATTACATCGTCTCGTTGTATGTTCAAGAGCTGGTGATCCACGCGAGGGTCCTCCCAGTTGAAAGCGTAGATATATTCGTTCTTGAACTGGGTATGCTTGGGAAGGAGGTCGTTGTAGAAGATACGGTAGTGGTGATTCTGGTAGAAAGATGAGGGAAGGGGCAGATTAGAGCCCAAGTTGATAACGGCCGACTCGTATGCTTTAGATCGGACTTCCTGGGAGCTCATTTCGATCGCCCTGTTCACTTCTTCGCGGTGATTCGTGGGCGACAGATAAGGTGACTCGGTGAAGGAAGCGTCGAGTTTCTCAATGGACTCTCGGCCCGATTGACCTGGCTCTTTGTGGCATCCGACAAAGATATAATATGGGATACCGCCGAGGAGGTAATTTCTCTCACTGACAGAGATCACTGTACCGAATCGATATTCCAAATAATCCCTGCGTGCCGCCTCTAGACTAACCCGGTCCACATCGAACCAAGCACGCCAGAATACTCGTCCAAGCCAGTTAACATGACGATTAAACGCGCCGCCAATATAGTTGCGGGATGAAACGTCGACGACACTTTGAACTGCTCGAGCGGTTAGTGTACGAAACGAGCGGAATAGTGGCAACGCGTACCATAAAAGTCACAGACACCAAGCAAGGAAGAAGGCTTCATCAATGCGGACAAAGAGTCCACAACGCTATAGTAATCTAATGTCTGTGAGTGTGTAAAATCATATTGTTTGGCCAGAGATTCTAACCTGGGATCATAGACAAGCTATAGCTCATAGTAATTAAATCTGCACCAGTGTTTGTTGTTTGCGAGCGAGGATCAATATTTTCATCTGGCAATCTAAAAGAGCGTGCATCTTGGCAGACGACTGTAACATTCTTCCACCCCAAGCGCTGGAATCGTTCACGGGCAACCTGGCACAGTGAAGGAGAAAGGTCGACCAAATAGACGTGTGAGAAAAACTCATTGACCGGTAGAAAAGACGCCATTGCTTCAATGTTATATCTGGATCAAAGTTAGAGGCGGACGAAGGATCAATTGCATTCTGATAGCGCTCACCCTGTTCCTCCACCGATCTGAGTTCATTAGCAAGGCTAGAAGATTGGGAGGTAGGAAAAGAAACTTACATCCACCCAAACAGCCTTTCCAGCCTGGAACTCTTTGGTGTCTGCCTTAAACTTCAATTGAGCAGCAACGAGGCCAAGCATGTCTTCGCGACCACAAAGCAGGCGCTTGCGGGTCGCATCGTACGCGGTAGCCTGGTGCTTGTTAACTGACATTCTGACAAGAAATTGGCGTAATCAGTGCGGACCTGGGTTTTATAGAAGCTCTCCAATGCATCCTGCTGACCGTTTCCACCCTTGTCATGAGGCTTCAGGAAGGTCGCATATATGAAATTTAGATAAGTGAAGACTCCGCTTTTTGAGCTCCACTTGGGCTTTTGGAATGAGGGTAGGAGTATGGCAACGACGAAAGCGCAGACTGTAACGGCAGCAACAGCAATGTATACATGGAGCCAGTCCATGCGGTTAACAATGCTATCAAAACGGTTACTGAATAAGTCCATGATGATTTAGGTGGGAGCGGTTTGGGGTCTCCAGTTACGGAGAGGGGCAGATGCTTGAGAGAGGGATCGGACAAGGAGCTCGAGGGCGAGGGAGCAGCCCCTACTTGAATTAATTGCCCCCCAGTCTTATAATAGAAGCAGATCCCCCGCCGTAAGAAGAAAGGACCGAATTGAGCCAATGCATGGTCTCTTTACCCCACCGACAAAAGTTGGACCCAAGCTTAGGAATAGCAGACTGGGCAATAGGTATCCTATCAAGAAAACACATGGCGAGGATAAATGTGAGTGTGTGCCCCGGCTCAAAGGAGAAGTAGATCGATAACTGCGGGAAAGTCGTTGAAAGCAAGGATACTTTTTCTTCTAGACTTCTATTGGCTCCACGAAGGATATGGCCATTTAGCGCGATTGTAAATCTGACTACCATTGCGACGGGGCGATCTACCAGGAAAAAGGATCGAAAGTATGAGTATAACTGACAAGTCAGAGAAGAGTACACTAACATGTGTGAACAAGCACTGGCCATGAAGAGATGATCCTTACTTTGGATGATGTTCCTGCGTAGCATACCTCGGTTCGACCAATCAGCGTCTGGTTTGCCGGCACACTTTGCCCTTCTGTCGATCCATTTGATAATCATTCATTTTAAAGCCAATGGATGGAGACTTGAGAAAGGCAGCGAAAGGTCAGGTCTAGTCTTTAGGTTGATTATCTACGGGGTTCAAAGAGGTAATTAATTCCCGTGTAGGATCCGTTTGCATCTCTTGCAATATTGCTCTGTTCAGACAAACAGCCCAAATGAATGAATTAGGATTAGTGGTTAAATGGTGTTTTTGTTAAAAAAAAAAAAGAAAACCAATGAGATAGTTAAACAGTGGTGGACATACTATTCTACTCGACCAATCTCCTTAAATGCTTGTTCCATGGCATCATGACATTTAGGCAATTCATATCCGTACTGGCGTAACCTGCTTTGCAATTTGGTGATATCCAATTCATTATGACACCTGGGTGCCTGGAGTATTCTGTTCTGTTCTTCCTCTGAGAAGTTATCCCATGAGAGGGACGGCCACACATGCTTCTTCAATAGGGCCATGATTTCATTGTGGGTGAATGTTCCAGGGCTTGTCTATCAAGCATCAGCTCAGAAGTCAGAAGCCCCCAATACGGGTAAGAACTTACGAAATTGTAGATGCCAACTTCATGGTTATCTGCCAGAATAACAGCTCCGGGAAGAAGGCTAGGGAGTATACTTCCCGACTAGAAATCATCAGCACACACACACACATGTCTCCTCTGATTGATCCAGAAAACTTACATTCGGCACATCAACAATCTTATTATACGATGACAGCTTCACAATCAAGTTCTTCGCATGCAGATCCCCAGCGATCGGATTCCGGATCCTCAGCACTAATACATTCGGATAATGCTTCAAGATCTGCGTCACGGTCAACAACTTCCCAAGCACTAATAAAGGCACCCTCAAACCTTTTCAGCAACAATCTTCGTGTATGAATAAAATGATCTCGTGAAGTTCGGTTCCTCATCCTCCGTATACCCCGGCCCACCCCAACCATGAGACTCGTTGTAATTATATATGCATCCGGAGGAAAGATGTGTCATATGAACTCCTTTTAGAAAGCAACAATCGGCTAGATTTGTGGCACCGATGATGTTGGAGCGCGTGGTTTGCTCTTTGTGGATTTCGCACCAGTCCACGTTAGGGTCTCCTCTTGTGCCAGCTGTGTTGATGACGTGGGTTGGGTTTGTTTGGGTGATGTCGCTGTAGTTTTGTTACAAAGCTATCTATGGTCAAAAGGTGTGAATTGGAGTCAGGTGTACTAAAGCACGGCTTCTCTGTTTTCGATTCTTGCCGATGAGACTGTGTAGGTGCGACCAGCTGATGCAATGGCGGCTTGAACGTGGCCGGAGATCCAGCCATTTCCTACATTTATCAGTAACGACGCAAGATAGGTAAGGGGGAATCGTACCAAATATGAGGAAATGGTGTGCTTTTGTTGTCGACATTTTTTAGGTGGTCACGTCCAATGAAATGACAGTAACAATGCTTCGGGTATTCGATGTTAGGAGGTCAACGACGCTGAAACTAGTAGTAGATTGAAGGCCTGCATTTCAGAGTATATACTTACCATTACTTCAACAAGAGCTTGGATATACCAAGATTACAACCTGCAGAACCATAAAGCTCACGTAAAAGCACTTGTTGCCAATAGTAACCGTCGCCTTGCAAGCTTGTCAAGCATTATAATCACGGTTTAACAATATATGTATAAAGCAAAACTTGAAACCAACTTGTATATTTTCAAATAGCAGGGATGCTGCAAACTCAAAGGTATGGCTGAACTGGTAAAGGGGAGTTAAACTAGTTAGCAGTTATAAAAGCCCGGTTTGTGAGATCTCCGGCCAGAAGATTGGACTCTAAATAGAGTTGGTGATGGGATTATATATGAAAGGAGGTATTTGGCAATGTTCCCTCTGTTTAGATGTATTCCGAACTTTTTCCCCTCAAACGCACCGGTTACTAGTACCAGACCTTGAGTCAGCCACTTATCTCAATACCAGTCAGAAACCGCCATGATCCCCCCTAAGGCAAAGGTAAACAACATTCTCATCACAGGAGGCGCCGGTTTCATGTACGTACTTATCAGCCACGTACTAGCTATTTTACTAACCCAACTATCCAAAGCGGGAGCTGGATGTGCCACCACCTTATCTACCGTAACGACGCATACACCGTAGTCTGCCTGGACAAAATAAGTAATATATCGTCTCTCAACAACTTAAACGCAATCCAGAGTCACCCGAGATTTCACTTCATCAAAGCATCCCTTCACAGCCAAGCCCATCTCGTCAACATGATGCAAGAATACAACATCGACAGCGTTATGCACTTTGCCGCGGAGTCCAGCGTTCAGAAATCCTTTACTGAACCAACAGCATTTGTTGACGCAAACGTGCTGGGAACGTATCACCTTCTCGAAGCTATGCGCACGTACGGCAAGATTGTTAAGTATGTACACGCTTCGACGGATGAAGTCTACGGTGAAACTTGCGGCAGTAGCGTAGACGAGGAGACGAGAATGAGCCCGACGAATCCCTACGCAGCTAGTAAGGCTGCAGCGGAGATGTTTGTCATGGCTTATCAAAAGGGATTCGGCATCCCTTCTGTGGTGTTAAGATGCAATAACATTTTGGACCTGGGCAGTATCCTGAAAGTGAGTGAATTTGCTTGTTGAAACCAACTTGCTTTTGTTAAATGGATGGCTGATGAAGGGTTAAAACAGAACTGATTCCGCGGTTTGCTTTGCTCGTGAAGGATGGGAAGAAGCTCACGATGCAGGGTGATGGAAGTCGTACTCGGAATTTCATATATGTTTCTGATGTTGTGAATGCTTATGATGTTGTCCTGCATGATGGCATCATTGGATCAGTCTATAATGTCAGCTCCGCTGATGAGGTCTCAGTGCGGCAGGTGGCGAGTGAAATTTTGAGGGCTTTTGGACATGACCCTCTCACTGGCCTTGATGACTGGGTGACTTCCATTCCAGACAGGCCTTTTAATGATGGTGAGTATGTTGTGGAAGGTAGAAAGCTTCGGAACTTGGGGTGGAACCAGCAAGTTACTTTCCAAGAGGGTCTTGAAAGGACTGTTAAATGGTATTTAGAAAATGGGGATTGGTGGTGGGATGAAATTATCAACTGACTGGTTGTTTCAGCACTCGGCCTAAGGCCCCGGTAGGTATATCATCCAACTTTTCATATTATCGATCGGAATGATGACTGACAGGGGTTTCCTGTGAATGGCTCTCTATGCTTCTTTGCACTCGACCAACAAGCTAAACTGGCGTGCTGTTTAATAAACACCCACATAAAGATATCTGCCATGTTCAGTTATTCTACAATAACTTGATTTTGAAGTCTGCATTTGCTGGATTGTGTATGAGCTCTGAGCTCCATGTAACATGTTTCATCTTCGATTTCAACCCTAATTCTTATTGATTCGGATCCCTGCAAATTGTGAAATGACCCAAACTAATCGGATCATAGCCTAAAGCTTCGTAAAGATGACATGCTGAAAGGTGTCTGTCTGGCTTAAGGCTGAAGCAACATAGGTATGGATATCTTAGGGCTTTTTATGTTCACGGTAGCTTTGACGCGACCTGCGTGCTGTAGTTTTGCAGGCCTCCTAGTAATAGTATACATAAGAAAATAATACAAGAGAAAGTTCACAATATATAGAAGTAAAAGACATCTGGTTGGCCCAAAATAAATAAGTATAATATTGAAGTTTCCTAGTTGAGCAAGGGCACCGAGGACCCATGATTCTAGGCTTCTGATTTTCAAGACTTCACATTGCCCCCGGTCCTTACTTCCTTCTCTAGTGCTTCCAGTGCTTGCTTGTATTTCGTCTTGACATCCTTCATGTTATCCAGCTTCATGCTAACTCGTTGAACCTTAGTAGACCTTGTGATTTTACTGTCGGACCTTTGAGCAATCTCCTTCATGAACCATCTACCCTCCCGATGCGCAATCAAGGTCCAAGATGAACCTTCACGGCCAGCCCGTGCCGTACGACCCACACGGTGTACGTATGTCGTGATACTAGATGGCACGTCGTAGTTGATAACATTGGTCAAAGACTGCAAGTCAAGACCACGGGAGGCCCGATCGGTCGCAATGATGATCGAGATCTTGCCTTGACGGTAGGCAGTGAGTGTTTTCCGGGAAGCCGATGACTTGTTCGACTTGATAATTGTTCCAATCTGGCTCGCCAATGACGGATCAAGTAACGAAAGCAGGCGAGAAAGCCGTGACGCAGATTCTGAGGATTTGGTGAATACCAAGGCCGTGGCCCGGGGCCGTGCATGCTGTTCTTTGTCATCAACAGGCTGCTCATCCTCGGATTCGGAGCTGTCATCCGAGTCGGAGCTTTCACTCGAAGTGGTTGAATCGGAGTCAGAATCCGAATCTTCCGAATTAGACTCATCAGAGCTGCTTGTATCAGTGCCAGAGGTATCAGAATCTGACTCTTCTGACTCGTCCGAGCTAGATTCATCGGAACTTGTATCTTCAGAATCGGACGTGCTGGTTGTGACACCATTTGAGTTTTTATTGGCATTAACCTTGATATGAGATTGCAAGAGACGCAGGAGGTAGAGAGGTTTTTGTGATCCATCTCCCACGGGGACAGAATGCTCTGTGAGCCTAGGTGGCAAGGTGAACTGGTCATCGGAGCGCTCAAACAGCGTACCGTCATTGGATGTAGCTTCTTCCGTTGAACCAACAATGACAAGCTTGGGGTGAGAGAGTCTTAGGGAGTTCAACTTCGAGATATCCCGTGTCATGGTGGCACTCAGAATGACCTTCCTTGGATCTCTAGTCTGAATCGGAAGCCCAAGGCTGGCGAGGAATTTCCCACTGAAGCCGAAGCTTTCGGCTTCCTTTCTGGCATCTAGAGAATTCATGACAACATCAACCCATTCCTGGAAGCTTTCATTAAGCAACCGATCGGCTTCATCGATCACAAGCCACTCCAAATGCTTCAAAGTAAAGCCCTTAGTGTACCGGATGTGGTCGACAAGACGGCCAGGGGTACAGATAAGTATATCGACGTTAGGTTCTGTCTTACGAATATAGCCCGGCAGTGACTCGCTCTGGTTCCCTGCATCCGAGATATAGTCTTGCAAACTGAAATTTGTCCAGTCTTTGTCAGTTAAGTTGACGTTTTGTCGCGATTTAAAGTTCTCGGGGCCATAAACATCATCTATACGCATTAATGAGCGTTGCTCATCCTTTATAGCCACATTTCCCACGGCGGAAGCAACACGAAGCCCAGACCCAGCAGCACAAAGTTCGCACGCCTCCCGAGCCTGTTTCACAAGCTCTCTTGTGGGCACAACAATTAGACCTCTCAGCCTAGGGGCCGGAACCTGGTCCAGAGCCGTGACCAACGGTAAAACATATGAGAGGGTCTTTCCCGAACCGGTCGCTGCAGAAATGCATAGATCCCCTGGGTGATTTTTGGGGCCCTGTAGGAGTAAAGGAATTACTGCCGACTGAACAGCAAACGCTTCTTTATACCCATTATCTTCCAATATCCGCAGCACGTTGTCCTCGATTCCCAAGCTTGAGAAGGGAGTTCTTTCTTCTGCCGACGTCCTCAAGGGGTTGGCTAACCACGACGGAAGTGAAGAATAAGTTGGCGTTTCTTCTTGCTCAGGCACAACCTCCGGCTGCGGTAGAGGCTCCAAGCCTTTGGCTATCACAGGCTCCGCAGTAGCAAAACCCGTGGACTCCTCAGCGATGCCCTCTTGTGAGTCCCCTTTCGCAGAACCTTTCGCCTTGACGGCCTTTTCAAACTTCGATAATAGTCCCGAGAATTTATTTCTCTTCAGCTGCGAGCTATCCTCCTCCTCCGATTCCGTGGCCTTCAATTCTGCATTGGCGGTCGAGGTACCTTGTTCTTCAACATCCATTTCAACCGGGTCGGCAAAATCTTTAGATGAGATATCACTTCCATCTGGGCTTTCCCGTTTAGACTTCTTCGATTTCTTCTTTATCTTATCCTTCCCAGCGTTTTCACTTGAAATGACTGATTTGCTCTTGGCGGGCGAGATAGAACCTTCCTTCCGGGACGTGTCTTCGCGGTTATCGCTACCAGTATCGGATCGCCGTTTCTTCTTGCGGTCCGTTTTGTCCGATTTGGGAGGGGTAGAGGTGTATAGAGGACTTTGGCTTTTCTTTGGTTTCTTGGTCGGGGTTGGTGTCGAGGTCGCGATGTTGGAGCCATCGGCGTCCCTCTTCCTCTTGTGGGGCTTATTCGCACTCATTGGGGTAGAGTAGTGTTTTTTCGAAGATACACTGTGCGCAGACTTATCACCACCCATTATCGACGTGTCGGCGCACCAGGAGCGCAAAGTCGAAGTCAACCGACGGTACTTTAGGAGTTGCGAAGAGCTTCTCCGAAATATTTCTTCTGGCGGGGAATAATCTGTTGGCAGAATTGATACACCGCCCTCTGTGCCGCCAGGGCCTGGACCATTCGGGGAAGAGCATCATCAGTAGATCTCCCTTTATCTTGCTTAACCTGAACAGCGGTTTTACCCCTGGATTATACAATCCTCATGTTGCTGAAAAATTTCACTGTCCGGGAATGGACAGATTGAAACATCATATTCATTGTAATCACCTTTGGTACGAAATTTGAGTAGAAGTATATCAAAAATGACTTACAATATTGCGTAAGTGCTCTCCCATTGCAGCCAAGACCTTATTCTAACAATCGACACAGTATGGTCAGTGACTTTTTCTTCCCTCAACCTGGTGGAGTAGAAAGTCATATTTATCAATTATCAACTGTAAGAAAGTCTGCCCCGGCTGTAATATCAGAGCAAATCTCATTAGTTTCAGAAACTTATCGACCGTGGCCATAAAGTCATCATTATAACACATGCATACGAAGGGCGTACAGGGGTTCGATACCTTACAAATGGCCTCAAAGTCTACCATGTGCCTTTCCTCGTCATATACCGCGAGTCGACCATGCCAACTGTCTTCTCTTTCTTCCCAATCTTCAGAAACATTGTTATTCGTGAACAGATTCAGATCGTCCATGGTCACGCCAGCTTAAGTAGTTTCTGTCATGAGGCTATCTTGCATGCTCGTACGATGGGACTACGCACTGTCTTCACCGACCATTCGCTTTTTGGATTTGCTGATGCCGGATCGATTCTAACAAATAAACTGCTGAAGTTTACCTTGAGTGACGTTGATCACGTAATCTGTGTCAGCCACACATGGTAAGATTTATCCCTCAAATTGAGGTCCGTTTTAACAGACCATTATTCAATTGCTCACTTTTAATACAGCAAAGAGAACACTGTTCTTAGAGCCTCGTTGGACCCGCTGATGGTCTCTGTAATTCCCAATGCGGTCGTTGCGGAAAACTTTCGGCCTCTTGAACAAGTAGAGGCTCTAGAGCCTCCGAAACCTATTGGACCGAATGATACCATTACTATTGTTGTTATTTCACGTCTGTTCTATAATAAAGGTACCGACCTTTTAATTGCTATCATACCGAGAATTCTCTCCTCCTATCCAAATGTCCGGTTCATCATCGCCGGTTCCGGTCCCAAGGCCATCGATATGGAACAAATGTTAGAGCGAAATGTACTTCAAGACAAAGTTGAAATGCTGGGTCCCATCCGCCACGAAGAAGTTCGCGATGTCATGGTTCGAGGTCACATCTACCTGCACCCGAGCTTGACCGAAGCATTTGGCACTGTCATAGTAGAAGCTGCCAGTTGTGGCCTCTATGTGGTATGTACGCGTGTTGGCGGTATTCCTGAGGTCCTTCCCCAGCATATGACCACTTTCGCCAAACCTGAAGAAGATGACCTCGTCATGGCTACAAGCAAAGCAATAGCTGCATTACGCTCCAATAAAGTACGAACCGATCGATTTCACGATCAGGTCAAAACGATGTACTCTTGGACCGACGTAGCGCAGCGAACAGAGCGCGTGTACATGGGGATTCAGGGTGACATCAGGCCCGAAGAATTTTACGGATATTATCCTGGCCAAGGCTGGGAAGCAAGCGGCGATAGGGTTCGCAGCTTTGCCCTTATCGACCGATTGAAGCGATATTATGGTTGTGGTGTGTGGGCTGGCAAGTTGTTTTGCCTTTGTGTGGTAATCGATGTGCTGATCTACGTCTTTTTGGAAATGTGGTTTCCCCGTGCGAATATCGATATTGCACGCAGCTGGCCCAAAAAGCTCAAACAGAAAGACCGCAATCAGCTGTCAGGCACAGCGACCACAAATAACCCGGAACGGATGGGATCCGCGTCTTGATTTCAGGATACGGTACACTGATATTTTATTAAACGATCATCATTTGGATATGACTCAATTATGTTTTGTATTCGCTCAAAAAAACACCATGATACCCATGCTGATCATAATTAAATGTACATGAAGACATTATCTCAATATGCCTAAGCCTGGTTTCTCTGCCTCTGGGTTTAAGGCTCATACTTCCATTCCGCATCTTAATGTCTCTGCAGACTCGGGTTGTCTGGCTTCGGCGGCAAATTGGCCCTTGTTCCTGCACTGGCCGGGAAGGTAGCACTCGAAGTTGCCTCATTGGGAAGCGCCCACGCCTTCCAAGCCACTGCCAGGGTTCTTGCGGTGGGACTGGCCGTCGTGGTGAAGTTCAGCGCTGGTCTGGCCGGCACCGGGGTGACCAAGGCCAGTGTGGACATCTTGGGAGGTAGCTCCCATCAACGTATCTCCAGCAGAAGTCTTGGTGGATTCTTTGCCATGGGTCCGCTCAACGTTAGGGTTCAGGGCTTGGCCACCGACCTCGCTTTGGGTGTTGGGTGTGTAAGAGTTGCTGGCAGGGGCAGTGCCGGGAGGATATGTCTCAGCGTGAAATTCAGGGGCATAGTCTTGAGGAGCCACCTTGCGGCCAGGTTGGTGCTATTGTTCTGTTAGCCATAGGTTCATGAGGGCAATGAACTCAATAAACTTACACCCTTGTCAGTGAACCTGTGGGGTTCGTTAGCAGAAGGCACGAAGCCCTGCTTGGGGTTGTTGTCGGAGTTGATCTTGTCGAGAGTACTCATGTTGACGATTTGTGGAGTTGAAAATAAGGTTGTGTATTGTGCGATGGAATAGTAATTTGGAGGGATTGAGTGATTGATGATTTAGTTTGAATCTGATCTACTAGAAGCCTTCTACAGCCGATATTGCCTTCTTTATAACTTTGTCCATGGCTAAGAACTTGCTGTTGCATGGGCGAGAACGTATGACGTCAACGGTTACCGATATTGACTTCATACCGAATCCACAACATGAATTTCTATGGTCAACTCATAGGTCTGGAGCGTCATAACGTCGAATTCGTAGATTTCTTGCAAATTATGAATTCATGACGTCGTTTGACTTGAAAATAGTATCCTCTAGCTCCTGGAACCATGTGGGGCGACTAAGTGCATCCAGATCGCAAACCCAACGTTAAGCCAGAACATCTACTACAATCTAACTATCATGAGTATAGTGGATCACGGAGATGACTTCATAGACTAGGTTAAGAGATGAGTAGCTATTCCATCTTTACCGGTAAGGTCATTTACTAAGTTACTCGAGTTTGAAGTTGGTAGAATTTGACGGTGTCACCAGAAAATATATTATTGAATAATTGATCGAATATTAGAACGAAACACTATTAGAGTACTAATCAGAGGTATCTTCGCGTATGAACAATTCTTTCCTGCGCCTGGCAACGAAAGCCCTGTAAGGTAAAAGGGTACCCGGTCGGGTTGTAAGCTAGCGATCGTTGTGCCTGGATGTTTCACTTATCCAGGAACGCAGAACTGCCGTGGTCCTGTGCTCTTACGTAGAGCATTCTAGTCAACAAGACACGTCATTTCATGACCGGGGGCCTTCCTTCTTTATTCCACTTCACGCGAGTCTGTACCCACTCTACCGCTTCTTGAACTCCCGAACCCAGAAGTGCACTGACTGGTAGAACGCGACTGTCGCGCATGGCGCTTCCGGCTTCACTTTCGAATACCTTGCGCACAAACCCTTCTTTGATGCGGACAACCTCTACCGAATCTTCTCGATCTTGTTTATTCGCCAGGACCAGAATCGGTACGCCGGCCACATCCGCATGTTTCAAAACCGATTCCAGCACCTCGCGACACTCGGGCAGCCGACCGAAGTCACTCCCGGGCGCGTTGACGCCGACCATCTCCTCCGTGAACGCATCTGCGCTGTTCGCTGTTGGATTTGAGCCTGCACTGGATCGTCGATTCGATGGAAGACGGGTGATATCGGGATCTTGACCGACGTCGGTACTGTCGACAAGGAAGATGATGGCGTGGCAACTCGAGTAATAGCTTTGCCAGAGATTCCGCATGGTGAGCTGACCTCCGACATCCCAGATCTTCAGGTACATTTCGGGAAGGTTTATCGTCGCAACATTTTGGCCGACGGTGGGGACGGTCTTTCCGGGGTTAGGAGCAGGAGCGCCATCGGGGCGAGGTTGGTAGAGGGCTTTGATCTGCGAGAGGAGGGTAGTTTTACCAGCGTTGTCGAGCCCAAGCAAGAGGACTGAATATTCTAATATAGACCGTAAGTAATTATGTAGAGGATGTATGGTGATGACCTTTTTTGCTTTTATCTTACCCTCCTTGCTCGTGGCGTACATATACAACGATTTGGCCAGATGGTACATGGTTGCGGTCGGAAAACCTGCGGGGGCCGGAGCCAACTCCTGCAATCAAAAAGGGGATAACGAACGATAAGGTAAGAGAATCATGGCAGCGTACGATGCCGGTGATTCTCTGAAACCTGCAGTAATTTTTTTTTTTTTTTTCTCTTATTTTTCTCTTATTTTTCCCTTCAATCTAATAATGGAATGTCCGTGATGACCATTCAATTGCTTACTTCTTCTTTCCCCGTCCACGCGTCAGCTATAACCTGAATAGGAAGGTTAGGGTACAGGGTTCATCCAAGGATCACCCTATGCCCTATGCTTTCCTAAATGGGCTACCCCGCAGGGCGGATATTCTCCGATTTCCATTGATTATGAAATTGATGATCCTATTATATTTGCTGATTTTATTTGCCGGGTGGGTATATCGATGATTTCACTTCGTGATCATGGTTCCGTTCCATGGCCACTGGTTCTCCCTTTGTCCCCTGGGTGCAAAGAAAATTTCCAGGTCAGGACCCTGGTTCAAAAAAATGATTCATCCAAAAATATAAGTCGGATTTGGGGGAGAAGGATCGGAAATTTCCACCTGGAATGTGAGAGATGATATATACTCCGTACCGATGAATGCCACCGGTCTAGCGGACTTTCAACCAAGCTGAATTTCCATCTTTAGTTTGAATTCCCCGCTGTTCGGACCCTAGGATTGATAAGCCGGGCCCTCGTTTTGTCAGCGAACGACTTTTACCTCTATTTACGCATTCTCACGCCATCTCCCCCCGGCACCAATTTTGCCATCTCAAATGTAACATCTTTCATCCATGGCCTGCCGGTTGGCTTGTCCCCCATAGGAAGCCAGTGGTGTTGTTTATTAGCGGAGACCCACTCATTGAGTGTACATTGTCATCTTCCTTATCGCATGTCCCGTACAGAATGCTCCGCGCTGACAGGGCGGCCGGAGGCTCATAAATCGCCTTCAATGGAAACTGACACCATTATCATCGGTATGTCGCCATACGTTGAGCTAATTTTCTGCCAATGATCGGCATGGTTAACTCTAGCGCTCGTAGGGAACGGGCCCGCTGCCATGATCCTATCGTACATGCTCCATGGTCATGTCCCATTTTATTCCTCCAATCCTCCACATCCCGACCCCCTGCTGCATGCAAAACTCAAAGACTCCCCGGCTTTGCTAGATGCAGATGTAGATACTCTAACGGAACATTTCGCCGCATCGCGTCTTAGTTACTCCACTCAAGCTCTGCCCGTGAACGTGTTATTCGACACCCTCTTCCGGCCCAGCATTGATGTGGAGGAGCTAGAGAGTACTACGAATATCGAATGGCGCTACATGCCTGAAAAGGCTGTTCCCCATTTGGTCATCGGAAATGCACCGCGACCCGGCGGTCAGTGGACCGAGAATCTGGTCCCTGTGAGCTGGGATATCCAGACATTGAGCTACGCATCGATGTTATCTCTCCCGGGATATTCTTTCGCGGAGCATTATCGCAAAGTCAATGGCAAAGAACTCCCTGCGTACACCCGACCGAGCAGACAGGAGACTGCAGACTACTTTCGCGCATATCCGGAGGCTGCCGGGATTGCCGACGCCTTCAGGTCGCATGAGACGCTTACGGGCATCTCAAGAACAGCAAATGGCTTTTATATTCGATCACACAATCTTCACTGCAAAAACCTAGTTCTAGCCACCGGCATCTTTACCGAAGTGATCAAACCTCGTCCATTGCTTCAGCCTTTGTTATCATTCCAGCCGACTCCAGAAGTTCCGCTGCTCGTCATTGGATCGGGATTTTCAGCTGCAGATGTGATTATCTCAGCACCGACAAATCAGAAAATCATCCATATATTTAAATGGAACCCCGAAGACCGGCCGTCTCCCTTACGAGGATGCCACCAACAAGCATATCCGGAATATGCCGGAGTATACCGTCTAATGAAAAGAGCCGCGATTGCGGCGCAGCCGGCAGCGAGACGCCCCTCCCGAGCCAAGCGGACCACGTCGAGTTCTTTCCTTGAGTGTCGAGCATGGGACAAAGTGTACGAGGGATATCCCAACACAGAGATTGTTGCCGTTGATATGGAAGAGAAATTCGCGACGGTGACTTTCCGCTGTAGCGATGGTTCGACTTTTACACGACCTGTACGTGGTATGGTGTATGCCACCGGTCGACGAGGCTCTCTCGGCTACCTTGATCAAGATCTACTCCCCGAAGTTGTGGGGCGTGGCGACGGAACCGAAGTTAGCCCGGTCATCTCTGGCCAGACATTACGACGCAAAGCATTGGAGAATATGGAAATTACTGAAAACCTGTTCATTATCGGAAGCCTTACAGGTGATTCCCTTATCCGCTTTGCATACGGCAGCTGTGCACAAACCGCAGGCCGTCTAATAAGTAGCTTCACCGGAGAAGATACGGCGAGGAACAAAGGAACGAGCACTCGTCCGCCGAGTTCGTCTCCGGGCGTGATGCACGGCATAGATGGCCACGATGTCTACGGAACTGGTGACCGTACGCCTCAGCTGGAACGAGTCGACACTTACCGCTCCGAATACCCATCTGAGAAGCTTGGGTTACTTGGGACTATATGGAAAGCTTTAACGACAATATGGTGATACGATTATTTCCTTTTGTTTTTGCTTTTTTGAAACGAGCACATATTTGACACAATACACGCATCTCATAGATTAGATAGCATCTGGACAACATTTGTTGTATATAGTCCTTTTGCGCTGGAGGCGGGTTACACAGCCCAGGAAACAAATGATTGCAATTTATATGTATTATACACGAGTAACAGGGTATAAAGGTCGTCATCATAATTTGTACACTCCCCCTTGTTGTCATTGACGAATAGGCCTCTCTAACCCATGATCTGCAGCTGATCGTCAGGTGGCCAACGGGTCTGTGCGAAACTCAAGCACCGTTTGATGCTCTGGAGATACTTTCGGGTGATCTCGTCACTCAGGATATGGGCCTGTTGGTCGCTCTGGTGCAGCTTTTCTCGTGCAGATCGCTCGTGAATACCCACCATGGTTACACCAATGGGCCATGCTCTGTGTATCGTTAGATGCCATTAAACAGTAAGCAAGATCAAGGGGCAATACGTACGCTTTACCAATACTCAACCGTAGGTAGGCATCATTGGCATCAACGTATCTCCGAAGCTGAGCGTTGTGCACGATTTCAAGGATGTGCTCTAGCACGCTATCATCGACCTCGACCTTTTCGAATTTACGGAAGAGCGGCTTCATGTTCTCCCTCGACTGGATCATCGCATTGTAGGCCTGCCGTCCTTGCAGACTTTGTTTGACGGTGATATCTCGTTTAGCCAGGCCAAGTTCCCACTCCCCGAGAACCATGTTGAAATATGATGCCAACTGGCGGAACAAATATTTGCGGTCTTCGTTGTTCTTCGGCAGTGTCGTGGAAATCTTCATATCCTTCTCAGGAACCAGTTCCAGCGTCGTGGGAATCGGTCCATCAGACAGCTTCTGCTGGGGCGTGAGCAAACGCTGCACGAGCCGACGATAGCGACGTAGGCGGCCCCGATGAGTTTCTCCAAATACACGAGCAGGCTCCTCCAGCTCCCGGAGCTTCTCAATTAGTTCTTCATCTGGAATGTCCTCTTCTTCGTCCTCGTCCTCGCCCTTGTCCGTGGCAGCCGGCAGCTCGGGCAACCCAAGTCGCTTCCGACGCTCTCGCTCCTTCGCAGCCTCCTCCTCTTCTCTCTTCCGCCGTGACTCCTCGGCGAACCGTCGCTTTTTCTCCTCGCGTTCCTGCTTTCGTTCGGCCTCTTCCTCATCCCGTTTGCGTTTCTGGGTCATACGCTCTTCTCGTTCGCGTTGCAGGCGCTCCTGTTCTTCATTGTAGGCGGCGATGCGTGCAGCTTCTTCTTCTCCGCGCCGGACGTATTTCTTCTCGACTCTTTCTGCGCCGGTGGGTTTTGCTTTGGAGATCTCTTTTGACATCAACGCCGCGAAATCCATGATGGCGAGCGATAACGGAGCGAAAGAATTTTTGTTTTATTTTCTAATGTGAAGATGAGGTTCAGGAATACAAGATGCGGGCGGAGGTGAAGGGCGGAAACGGGGGAAGAATTAGCGGAGACGCTGAAAGCTTCTGAGCGGTCGAGCTCAACTCGTGACAAAACCAAAGCTTCCTCCCATCAACACACCTTTCTACCCAACTTTCAACACCAACACTCTGCGAACCATCCCCACATTAACAACTCTGAAATTTGACCAGAACACAATCCGATAAATTACCGTCTATCCGTTTTTTCCTTTTCATTCTCATCCAGTCAAATCCCGTACCAGCAACCTACATCGGCATCATGGCCGCTCGCGATGCGCCGAAACCCCAGATTGACCGTCAAGCAACGACCCCCTTTCACCTCAAGCTTTTCTACCGCGCAAACAACTTCCACCACCTGTCCGACTTTGCCTTCCAGCCATCACACTCCGGCGGCCCCGTCAGCGGCCCCAATGCCATCCGCGCGCGCTCCCCTCCCCCGCCGGCGCTCCCTTCCCACCTCCAGATCTACACCTGGCAGTCGTGCACGCTGCGGGAGCTCTCACAGCTGCTCACCTCCGCCTTGCCATCGCTACTCCCCGACCCGCCCGTCGGCACAAGACTATGCTTCCGACTGATCTACCCCGACACAAAAGCCGCGGCGACGATGGGACCGGACGCGCGCGGCCGCTACCTCAGCAAAGACATGGGCAGCGTGGTAGTCGGGCCCAGAGACAGCCCCTACCCGGAGGAGAACGGAGACGACGCCGCGCCCCGTAGCGGCCCGCTACGACTACAGGGGAATGACGCAGACAAGACGCTGCAGGACATGCGATTCGTGATTGGAGACTATGTAGACTGTGCGATTCTGCCGCCGCTAGAGGACGGGTCGGTGGCGCCCCCCATCACAACAGGGAGGGGCTCAATCGGCTCGACCGTCGGCGGCGGGATGAGAGCGTTCCGCGACAACGGGTTCGGCGGCCGACCTGGTCGAGGCAGAGGCGGCGAGCGCGGAATCCCGCCGGGCGACTGGCGACGCGGAGAAAGGCTACCGGAAGGCGGCGGACGAGGCAGAAGAGGCTGGGCTCCGTACTGATTTTCGTCTCATCTCGCCTTCCCGACTTGACTTGTACTTTTAATGCTGGTTCCACGGAGTTGATCCTGCGGGATACCCGATGATTCATGTACTTCATCTACAATGATATCATAAAGAACAAGAAAAAAACAACCATATATTCCATAATAAATACACCCCTGTCACTCATCCACTCCTATCCATACCAAATCTAAAACTCAAGAAGGGAATCCTCCTTCCTCTTCCCGCGGAACTGGAACTTGCCCTGTACATAACGTTAGCCCCTTAACTAAGAAGAAAAGAAAGAAAGAAAAGAGAGAGAGAAAAAGAACAAACCTCAGTCTTATAAGCAACATAGCCCAACACCCCCGGAATCACACCCATATAGATGAACGAGAACCAAGCATGACGGGGAGTCCACTTAAAGTACTTGTAGCGGTTTGCGTTGACCTCTAAACAATTAGCATATCTTCCCTAAACCAGTCTTCCAATCCATGATACACAACACTCCACAACACTCCACAACACCCTACCAAAACAGTACAAAGGACAAAGAATAAAGAGGAAAGAGGAAGGGGGAAAAAGTACCGTAGTATTTCTGCAAGGCCGGATCGAGAATCAAAGCTGTTCCAATTAGCACACTCACTCACTCACTCGCTAACTACAGAATGGAAATAAAGGGGAGAGAGGGAAAAAAAAAACTCACACTTGCTGGGGCCGGCCATTGTAACGGATAGCTGTTTGGGATGAGGTAAACTTGGTCTGGGAACTAGTCGTTATTCGGGGTTGAATTGGGTGAGCTTCGATTGGTGTGGGTTGTGGTCATGTGATGTATATCTTTGGGTTTGGATTAGTCAGGTTTGTGCTGTGCATTTTGGGCTTGTGTTTGTGGTTGTTGGTGCCTTAGGTATCTATTTTGTGTTTGTGTTTTGTCTATTGTGTATTGGATGTTATGGTATGGGATGTCATTTTGGAGTAGGGTGTATGTGCTGAGGTTGTTTGTACTGATGATTCTTTTGTAGTGGCGTGCTTGTTTTGAAATTAGGATATTGGATTGACTGATGGTGTATGTATACCTACGATAAAAACTAAGTATGCAGACATTGGTGACATCTTAGTTTAAGGGTTTAATTGACTGTATTTAGAAACACAATATATACCAGATAGATAGCCAGTGCGATATCCTTGTATACAGAGCGAATAATCTCAACACAATGCCTGCTATCCCTACTTGTAGGTTATCTTGAAGAGCTGCCTCGTAGTGAGAGTCGAATTGTAACGCGCACCGACCAGCACAGATTTGTCCTCACCCTCAATGCAGTTGGCCTTACCAATTTCGTCGCCTGCTGGATCTAGCATGACAAGTTTCACCATGTCGCCGTCCTTGACGAATTCGCTGGTATCCCCGAATGAGCCGGGAATTATTTTGAACGCTGTGGCCTGCTTCAAACTCCCGGCCATTACGAGCGACTGGGAAACGAAACCAATCAGGATTGGGCTGGAAAGGAGCCATTTTTTCTTGCCGCCGGACTTGCTGTAGATACTGTATGGGTTGTTGTACTTCAACTGCAGAAAACGGTTTATCATTAGCTTGACTATAATGCCCGGCAACAAGCACCAAAGTCAGGGGAATAATCGGTACCTTCTGCTTCGCCGCCTCCTCCTCTTCCTGATCTTTGTTGGTCTCTGCCATCACATAGAAGGTCTGTGTGGGCGCAGAAGCAGAGGTTCCCTCGCCCACGGAGACGGGCGTGGCATTCGCGGTGGCGTGCGTGATATACTCGGCGAACTTGGTACGCTTCAAGGTCATTGACGTCGTGGTCCCCGAGGATTCTTCATAGACATCAACTGTATGCAATCAGTGTCTATAGGATGGAGAGAGGGCTTACTGCACACTTACTTTCGTAATCAGATATACGCTCCCTCGAGGTCATTTCAAGGGTGTCGATGTCTTCGACGGTTTCATCTGGCTCCTTGATTGTACTGGGGCCCACAGTAAGATAGCCCTGCGGAACGATACTTTGAAGGCTAAATCCGACCTCGACGTGGGTAGGAACCGGAGGTTGGTCCATGAGGATAGCGGCCCATTTGGCCTTGACATCTTGGAAGCCTGGGAGCGTCGAAATGATATCCTCCAGTGAAAGCACGTTCGATTGCTGGCGCATATTAGTAAGTGACATGATATAGTCATTGCAATCCGGCATACCTTCACCGCACGCCAGTTGTAGAAGGACCCGACTGTGTAGGCCCATGCAGGGGGACTAAAATACGAACGGGGAGCCGCGTTAGCATAGTCCACACAAAGATATTGGGAGAAACAGAGTGACAGACTCATTGCATTGTAAGGTATCACCCCCTTTCGCCTCCCAGCACATCGATTTGCTCGACGCCCGGGTGGAATTTTCTGAACTTGAGCTGGAGGATTCTCCGTGGCTCATCTTTGCCGATGCCTGAACGTAGGGCGAGGAGAAGGACAAAGCAGCCGCGGCCTTCTGGTCGCGGGCCTGCTCCGCTTTCGCTTCCGCGGACGTAGCCTTTGACTCCTCCGAAGCATGGAGCCTACCACCCAGCTCGATACGGGTTGCAAAGAAGCGACCTAACAGGCGTGTTAACGACGCTTGGTATCGCCGACGGCATATGAGATATGGGAGTAAGACCTACCATATTTTGCTTTGAAGCTCTTAATGCCTTCAGCCGAGGTGATAGCCGATATGTCTTCCTTGCATTCATCGGAAAGATCAAGACTGTGGCGATCAAACTCGATAACCACCCGAGGGAACTGCCAGGTTTTAGATTTCGTTGCCTAGAGTTGCTTTGGGACTTTGTTTGGCTGGTGGTACACACATTGTAGGTAATCGTCATGACTCGAGCGTCCTCACTCGAGCTTGAGGATGACGAGGAAGACTTGTCATCGCTGTAACTAGCCGATGCATTTGCGGTGAAGCCAAACGCCCCGCCACTCCTATAGCAGCCTCTTGTCAGCTTGTATACATCGAGGACAGGGGCATTGAACTTACACGGCCATTTCGGCTGAGGTTTGGGACAAGGAGCTCTGTGCCATGGCTCGCGAAACAGCCTTTGTTGTTTCAAATTGCTCTATGTACGAATCATCCTCGATATAGTACCGCGGAATCCTCAACATTTGCTGGTGATACCTATTAGTATCCTCAGGTGAATAATAGGACAGCAATCAAATTACCTTTTCCTTCGCGATAGAATCCGAAGCTGCGCTGTCTGATATCTGGTAGTTTGAGAAACCCCGCGGCCTCAGAACAAAGGCTGCAAGTTTAAAGTCAACACCATCCAAATGGCACCAAAATTCTTGGATAATTTACCGGTGTGCATCGACCGTTTGACCACTTTGCCTTTGTTTTCGCTTCCAAACACCTGGTGAGCATTGAGCAGCGAGTTGTTGCGAAGCACGACACTCCAATGTTTCTCTGACATGTCTGCCGGGTGGCTAGGGAATTGTCAGAACAAAGTATAACCCGTTTTTCTGTAAACGAAGACATACATAATGCTGAACGTTGTCGTGGGGTTCAAAAAGATATTGTGACTGAAGCTTGTGGGCGCTTGAGCAGCCTTTGGTTGGCTGGGAGTAGGGAGGTCGGTGAGCTTCTTCTGTATACACGCATGTTACATCAGCAACTTATTTCATCATCTCACAGACGAGCAGCTACTTGCGTCCAATGATGCCCTAACACCCCGATCCAGCATACCGGCCACATGTTCCTGATCGGTGATCTCTTCGGACAAGAGATAGACTCGGTAGGTGTCGGCGTTGTCCTCGGCAATATCCTATTTGACCTATAAGTCAGTAGCAATTCGTCCACCGCGGGGCTGAGAACATACGCCAACTTCGCTCGACTACATCACGTTAGCCTAGAATCCAAAAATGCGCCAGGAGACAAACCTTTCTATTCAATACGTCTAGGTATGCTTTGAACATCGTGGCGTCTAATACCTTTCCACCCCGTTGGTTACAGAACGCACTCCAAAGCCTATTGCCATCGTTAGCCAAGAGCGCTGTGTTTCATGGCCAAACCACATACAATCTGGGCTCCAAAATATTTTCACTCAGGATCAGCCTCCGAACATCAGACAGTTTCATCTTGTCGATGTCCTTGCCCTTGAACGGTATGGATGCCACTTCCTTGATGTGTCTGGTCTGGTGGCTGCGGGTGTAGACATGGAGGATGTGCTCCGGGGCATCGGCAAGGTCTGTCACATTCGGTGAGTTTTGGGTTGAGGACTTTGCACAAGAGATGCTAACCTTTCAGGATCTCTTCGAGGGTTTTGCCAAGCCCAAGGGTGATAGTGGCAGCACCATCTGTGGCATCCTTCACGGCAGTGGCCGTGCCCTTCACAGTATCTTTGAAGAAAGAGCTCATATCGGAGGAAGATGTCGAGTGCAGCAATGCAACGCGTGCTTAGGTTAGAATTATTGTCTATTGGAGTCGTTGATTGCGAAGTCAGATGAATATGAAGTATGGGGCGATTTGGCAATGCTTTTATAGCCATGTTAGACCAGGCTCTGCAGGGATATTCGGTATTTAGCATATTGCATGACCAAGATGGACATGCTCCAAGAGCTGATAGTCAATCGGCTACGTAACAATTGCGTTTCTCCTGCATGCACCATCCATGTCTACGATGTGTCTGCCATAATGCCTGTCGAAAGGAATTATTGGCTCTCCAGGCAATGGCCTCGCACCTTCACTAATCAGGACTTCAAATATACGGTGGCAAATATCCAGAAATGGACTGTCGGCGATAAGTACTAGTAGGGATCATACTGATGGACCAATACCAGTTTGCACATGACCCGCTCTAAGTGATTCCACAGCTATTCGTGTATGGAAACGCAGCTATATGCAGAATGAGAGGGGCATGCGTACAGATTGTCTCTTCTCAGCTGTGCTGAATATTGCATGTTGAGAAAGCCGCTAGCCCCGAGCTGAGTTTTGTCCCCTTCGCCCATTAGGAATTCCTATTTTCAGGAATATCAATTAGACAGCAACATAGTCCCGTCTCAAGCTGGTCGCATGGCGTGTGTTGGGAAGGACAGTAGTATCAACTTGGAAGATGTAGCATTCGTGTGGCACCAGTATCATTCCACTAGGAGAATCTTTACAGTTGGTGTTCTCGGCTGCTTCTGCGTGAGCAAGAAGTCTTAAGATCATTCGATGCTAAAATCATTCGCCATCTTTGGAACCAGGGTGCCTTAGATGCTAGTTCTCCAGGGAGCAAGCTAGCAAGGCACTGCGGGGGAGCTGAAATGTGTGGCAACTGTTATGGGTTAAGTCATTGGATCGAACAGTTGGCTGAACCGCTAGCAGCGAGCTAGTTAGGGTTTGTAGCCAGTTTAGTTCGAGAATTCTTGCTCAGAACCCGGACAGGATAGTAGGGTTTCTTGCAGCTGTGGATGATCCTTTGGTTTTGGTGTGCGGGGTTGGGAAAAAGAAATAGCTCACTTTGTTACTTGAAAAAACTTCTGTAGTATTTCATGTTCGGGTGACTGCACAGAAAGTAGTAAAGGGTATAAGACATCAGATCGAGGGCTTTTTCCCATTATCTTTGCGAGAGTTCCAGCGGAGGGCCAATGATCACGCTGCCATGGCGATTGGGAAATGAAATCCGGAATCTGCTCACTGGCGTATCGTCCCACTTAGCAGAGAGGAAACCAAGACGGCGTAGAGGACTGAAAATGACACGTCCTGAATCCGTTGCGGGGCATTTTATCCTGCACATCCGGACCATACTGACTTAGGGCCTCCATCTGCAGTCCAATGGGGGCGTTCATTGGCTTTTGACAAGATCCAAGTGGGGAAGACATTGTGTGCTTGGCGGCAACAATACTTGCCAAAAGGATCAAACTCTTTCTCGTTTGTACATACGATCTGATTTGAACTATGTCGACTGCTTTAGATGGTGGTGCCAAAAAGCGCGAATCTGTCGATGGTTGACGGTAAATGGCTGTACTGCGGAGTATGTAGAGTTGAGTTTGGTGATTGATGGATGAGCACAAAAGAATACCACAGCCATGTGACCAGGTATTACCCAAGATCTGCAAGGTGCAAGCAGTCATCCAACTAACCCTCGAAAACACTTTACCCGAGATGACCTTTAAAGTCATTCTCAGTGACTACGGAATGCCCATCTACATGAAGGAAGCGGAGAAAAGATGATAGACGCCTTTATACCCAGATAAAAGAGATTCTTCGGAATGTAGCAGAAGATCTGAAGGCGTTGGCATCATTAAGTCATACTGTTGAATGTGGCTGTTATGATAATCTACTGTTTTATTAACCAGTCCAATTAGCGTTATATGATCATCAACAGAATGAAACCATCATCTATACCACGGAAGATATAATAGAGAGCAGTCCTATAGTTATCCAGATCCAATTCAACTTGTTTATTATTTCGATTACTAACAATAGTCTCCATCAGTATTACCTGTTTGACAAGTCTCTTCATTTCAATATTCTCTACACTCTACATCTACACAGTCAAATTAAAAACTCCAAACATAGTTTGAATGTCCGGCAGTAACCTTTCCAGCCAGAATAGGATCGGTACTGGTTATACTCTCATTGAGTATATTGAAGTTTCACAGGGAGTAATGCTCTCCAACGCATGGTCAAATAGCCGACATAATCCCCGATTACAAACAAACCTCTACTGATGTTTCTCATCTCCTTCTGAATCTCAGTCGTATCCCTATGCCTAAGATTGGCTTCATCATCGATAATGACGGGCTACTACACTTGAGTATCGTACCCTTTCAAATAGAATACAACAGATGGAACATGAAGATATTATAACTGATATCTGCTGTGATTATATATTCTGTAACTGATCCCTATAAAAAGTGGACTTCAGATGAAACGTCCATGACAACCGGTTTCAAATGCCATGAATGACCTTGGCGATTGTGTTTACCACCTGTTGACACTTTCTCTGACGGACCTTAGCCAAAGCAACATTTCCACAGGTGACGACTAGCATGTAACTTATATAGTGGACTTGGAACGGGCCTGTTCCAGGCCAATCGAGGTGATTAACATGTTTTATTGGATAACTGACAATGGCCTGGATGAGTCAAGTTTGTTCAAATACGACACCATCCGAACGAAATTATTAACATCCTGGAAGCCGAAAAGACGTTTCATCCCAACACACCTAACGGCTTTGCGTCTGTGATAGACGTGATAACAAGAGCTAGATTAAAGGGAGCTTTAACATGCCTTAGCACTTTCAGACTGTCAAGTCTATTCACTATCTTCACCAGCATATTTGCCCTTATTTCTGTACCGACTACATTGAACAGTCGGTGTTGATTCTGCCCTTCGTCCAGACAAAGGATATGACAAAATTGCATTTCGCAAACTATTGGAAAATAACATGATAAGCAGCTTACAAGCATTTGCATGCACTGATAATAACTCCACTGAAGAAACTCCACCAAAATAGTATTGTAGTGTGGTAAGGTACTGTATAGACTATAACTGATATGCAACATATAAAGCCCTAACTTCAAGCCGAACTGAGACAGAACATCCAGAATAGACTCGAATTTAACTTATACTCTCACACAAGTCTCAATATTTATGCATTGTTTACCCCTCGCCTGGTTCCATCTTAATATACATAATTTGTGTAAGATTTACCGTGCATATGCAGGAAGCAGGGATTAGTAAATATATGAACCCGGGAATTTCGACGCATTGACCTCTCTATCAGGAAAGCAAGTATCAGTCTCTTGTTTATTAAAAACACCGTGTAAACAAAGTCGCTAACTTTATTGAATCTTTGGTAAATTGTACGCTTTATAGCTTTATATACTTGCCCCTACTCGTACACAGAGTACAGTATTCGGCCAGAAACGAGGATATATCGTTCAACCACATCCGCCACAAATAGATAAACAATTTCAACGTAACAACTTCATAACTACTAAGTTAGTACCAATACTACGAAGCAATGCCTTATCCCATCCTGACCACCCCATCATCTAGTCGAGAGTACTAAGATACTACACACAACCAAACACTCGCTTCACCTTCCACCCCCAAAATTCCACCAACAAACCACCGTGACCCATAAAATTGAACACATTCATAACTCATCCAGAACCAACCCCAACCTCGGAAGATCTCCATGGCCCCCAAAGTAAAATCCGACCACGTATCCCAATCCCTCCCCCCACCACGCAAATCCCCCCTAGAAACAAAACACATCACCCAAATGCAATCCCACCCGAAACAACCCAAAACCCAGTCAAAACAAAACAAAACACAACACAATACAAAACACCCCCTGGACACCTAAATCCGAGGAAAACACCTCCCTTTCCATAAACTAAGGTTTCCACCAGAAGATTCCATGATCCGCCCTAGAAGGCCCATTAGTCCCGAACATGAACCTTATTTTTCTAAGGAGGACCCAAAAACTAGTTTTCGATCATGCCACACATACAACGTGTTCCTCTGACCGCTTGTTTTAAGAAATATCTAATTAGTTAGTTTGAGCTAATTGTCTTATGATCTGAGATTGTGTTTTTTAGGGCGAGGAGACTTTGGAGGGGATCTGCGATTGACATCCATTGATTTGCGATGATTTGCTTAGGGTTCTTTCGGGAGTTGGCCGATCTGTTTCTGGGTGGTGGTTTTTGGGATACGGCTTTGTAGAGGTTGGGGTTTGCCCGGTTGGATCGTCCCGTCTTTACTTTGAAGGTAGATAGGTATTCTGCGAGATTGAGTGTGGTTGCGTTGGTGGAACTTTGTTTTTTTTTTCTTTTCTTTTCTTATACTGATCTGACTAGTCACTACTGCAGGGTTGGGATTAAGCTTTCTTTCTTGCCCTCGTGTTTATTCTCTTTTGTTCTCTTTATTCTGAGTTCTAAATCGGGGGTGAATGAGATAAAGTATGTGATAGATGAGAAAGGTTATACAAGGTTAGATACGAAGATAGATAAAAAAAAAAGTAAAATGTACGATCAAATAAAGCAACCAATAAACAACACGCCCCGATTCAATTACTTCTCCCAATTGATTCTATGGATCTCTATTGATCCGAATCCTCGGAACAATACTAAGCTACCCGCTCCATAAACACGTAACCAAATTCTCCAACTCTCTTGAGGCCCTCTGTTCCATATTCCAATTTTAAACGCCTACACCGCCAGGTACACCGTCAATCAGTGGATACAGTCCCAAAATCACTGGAACCAGTAGTTCTCATTAGCTGGCCCTTTCCCGCGATTACCGACGTGACAAGTGGGCTTTCGATTTTTGTTCAACGGTGACCGTTTAAACTTTGAGGCGGAACTCGTGGAATTTTTCTGTAGAATTACTGCTTTTGGTGCAAGATCGGCGGTCGGGTTCCGTTTGGGCATTGGTTGAGTACCAAAGTATGGTTGAGGATGCCCGTGGTTTTGCCGACGGATCAAGCAAAGTATACCCTCTTACAACCGAGGGTGATCTTTGTGGGTTCTATTTTGGTTTTGCTGGTTTTGGGTGTTATTTTGATCTTTCTTAGTAGAACATTGTAGGCATGATCTGGGTGATGAAAATAGAAAAAAAAAAAAAAAAAAAGGTTGAAAATCGGTCGGACGGTCTGTAAGAGCGAACTTCTTTGACTGCTTTGTAATGATCGCCTTCAGCCTCCGGTCTGGATCACCGGCAGACTGACCGGCAAGCAATCTTCAAGCATATGTATGTCCGGATGTCTTACAGGGAATGCAGCCAACGGGATTCACAGGAATGAGTTTAGACTCTCATGCTAGAATATTCGCAGATGAAACTCGGTGGTTGGTCCGCATCGACTCCAATCAAAAGCATGCGGAAATCATTAATGAGTAAAACGATATGCAGTCGGACTCCAGAGGAGAAAGAGGGCTGAGATTTGGGACAGCAAACGGCCGAGGTACAGGCGGCAACGCTAACCCAAGTTCAGTAATATCCGGACCAAAAGTGGAACTCCAACGCAGTATTCGTTACATAATCTCCAGTTTTGCCTGAACTGGTTCCAATGGAGAGGCGCAATGGAGCCTCGGGGACTGTCCGTGCTGACACGGGAGCACTGGCCAATCGTAGTGCAGCCATTAACTCTCCACCAATCAGCAGCTGTCGATAACGAGATGCGCAGCCCTCCAATCCGGAGAGACGCCCAGTCGGACCCGCTGCGTTGGGAAGGTCTGTTCACTCGATTGATTGGTTTCCACCGTCGTTAGTCCACGTTAGTCTTATCTTCCCATGAAGCCCCTCCGAGACATTGACCAACTGGTCGCTACGAGTTCATCGTGGAGGACGTGGATCTGGGAATGAACGGGGGGAGGGGTTGTTTGAAGGGTTGCACAGTATTCCCGTGTAGGCTCCCTTCCCTCTACACCGCCATGACTCCCCGTCGCAAGGGATGAGGTGAGCCGGTTTCCGTTCATTTCCGTGTTTGCAGGATTTATTGAAATACAAGAGTGTCATTTATGACTACTTGTTGGTATGTGGGAGGTAACATCTAAGTGTGATTTCGGTTTGGTCGGTGCAACGACGGGACAGAGGAGAGAATCTCGTGAACTCTTCCCGACATGGTAACTCATCTCCATCCGGGCACAGTCCGCACTTGAGCCGTAGGTCCGACGTCAAGCGTGTGGAGACGAAGACTGACCCAATAAGCACGGAGCTGATTTCGGCTCATGGATCCGTTTTACTTCACACCGGACAGTCGCCGTCCTGAGCTCAGATTAATTACTTACTGGTTTCAGCTGATTAGCTGTCTAGTGGATTGGAGATAGAGTAGGCATGAATATCATTATCAACTTTACCATGACGGGGCGACCGGTAGACGGGAGGATTTGGAGAGAGATGGAGTCCTGTCCTCCGTATGTGAATAAAGTGGAGTAAAAGCTGGAGTAGCCCGAAAGGGGAAAGCTGTCACGCTTCGAAGTCCGGCGTAGAATTGGCGACGCTTGCCACAGAGTGAGTTCTAAGTAGAAGTTGTAACAACGATCCCATTGGGAGCTACTTTACTTACTTAGTTAGAGGACGATCGGGTCGAGGGATTTTGGAAGGAATGAGAAACATCTAATGCAGTTTAGCGTAAAAGGCGGTCAACGGACAAGGATCGCGGCAGGGATGAGTTTGGGTTGTGTTGTCATCATGACTCTTTTGGCTGGTTTCGGAGAAATGGGGGGAGAATTAATTCTATTTTATTTAATTTTATCTTTTGTTAATTCTTTACATTTCAAATGTTTACTAAATTAAATATATATTTTCTAATCTAACTTTGGAATTTACAACTAATGCTGTACGACGGGTTCTTTAGGGACAAAGCATATTCATTTTTTTCAATATAGAATTTAATGATGGTTATATCGGATAATTTCAAATTAAACCAACTTCAAATGGATAGATCCATTCTCCGGGCAACCGTCTTGTTTCACGGGATAAAATAAATGCTACTAAGGGATTTGCTTTTTAGTACAAAGTAGTATTTGCGTCTTCGGCGGAATCCCGCCCAAACCAGGTGAATTATTGTTCCCTCGGCAAACCACCGTCCCGCCGAATGCAGTTTAGTATTAGTCTCCTTTTCTCCCTTCGGAACCTATCCTTTCATCTGGAGATGAAATTGGAGTTGGAATGCAGAAAGTAGTAGTACAGAAAGAAAAAAAAAGGAATTAAAAAATAACGGATACATTATCTCCAATCATTCATATGTCAAACATTCTTCATCCCCTTTCTTTCATATAGCAAATAAGAATTTAAAAAGCAATCAATGACCTTTAAAGTGTAACGATCACAACGGAACAAGGAGGGGGGTACAAGTTGATCAATGAAGTAATCATGAATTAAAAACCACCGCAAAAATAATAAAATAGTAAAATATTAAAATAATTAAAAAGAAAAAGAAAAAAAAGATAATCAGATCGATTACTCCACTAAACTAAAGATGGATGTTCTTTTCGTTGTTCTTCCTTTTTCTTTTTTACATGTTATCAACCTTACCGGGACGGGTAAAGGAAATGAAAAAGGCTTAGGAGAAAATGGAGAATAATTTGGGCGAATGACGGAGCTGATTACTTTTTTGTTCTGTTCATCAAACCCCAATAATAAACGAAGTATAGGTAAATCACACTAGTGATTTATCTCATTAATTCTTGCTCCACAGGCGCATGGCAAAATAGTCCCGTCCCAAGTTCCAGTCAGTGCTTCTTCGCCTCGCCTCGCCTCCTGTCCGTTTTTGGTTGGAATCTCCATTATCTTTGTCTTGCTCTCGCGCGAGTACTTTAGTCTTCCCTTGCCCCCCCCGCCTATCCTTATCTCCCCTTTCTAATTCACTGTACGGCGTCACTGCATCTGCCTCTTTCTACGCCACATTGACTCTCTACTCTTCAACTCTTTTAAAACTATCTATCTTCCTGTGTGGAATTATTATTTGACTTGTCATCTTCCCCTCCCCATTTACTTTAAATATCTCATCATCAACCAAACTCCAACGAATTTCACGGTCACCATACAGCATCTTAGCTATACTCCCCACATTCGAACTCTCAGCGTCATCGATAACCTTGTTTCTTACTCTTATACTCGGTTGCCACTGCGATGATCCAGTGGTTCGCTCCAATCTTACGAAATTCACCACTTTACATCTAATAATTCACTTCCATTGTCCTTCCCATAATAATACTTGAATTACCTCACCGTCCCCCCTTTCTCTCCTTGCTTCCATCTTATCGACCTCTATCTCAACAACCACTCAACACAACAACTTCTATCATTTTCAATATTATCTCTCGATCGAAATGGCTACTCACGTTCTCACCGCCACCGCTGCTGTTCCCACCAACCAGATCTCAGTCTACGGTCATGTTTCTCCGGTAAATACCGCCAACAGTTCCCCGACTTCTCCTCGTCAACAGTACCTGCCCCTGCAGACCCGCCAGCTGCGTCCTCCCAAGGGCCCTCTTTATGTTCCAGCTGCTCTGCGCCCTACCGAGCGTCCCCAGAAATCCTCTCCCCCAACTCCACCTCGCAGTGTCCACGGATCCCTCGACAGCTTGAACGAAGTCGAGGAACAGCCCTCGCTTACTCGTCGCTCGACTATCGAGAGTGCTGCGAGCGGTGGTATCAGCAAGCTGGCTGAAGATGAATGGATGAAGCATGAGCATCTTGGTGAAGTCACCGGTCTTCCGACCAGAGATCACTGGAAGGTATGTTTTGCTATCTTTTTACCTCTCTCAAAATACAAACAACTCGCCCTGGGGTCCCGTGTGCTTTATATCTTGTGCATTGCGTGCGCATCACCCTCGATGTCGCGTGGATCGTCGATCGCGAATAATTGCGTGATCTGACGTCACCGACCGGGCTGAGCTTGGCTTGTCATCGTCTTTCTTATGAACAATTGCTGATCGAAACTATAGGCGGACTCGGCTTCTCCCAACTGTGACTCTCCTACTTGCCGTTCCTCTTTCGGCCTCTTCTTACGCCGCCATCACTGCCGTCACTGCGGTCATGTCTTCTGCTCCTCTCACACTCCCTACGTCGTCCCTCTCGATCAGGAGGCCCGCTTCCACCCGGAAGGTGTTCAGTCTCGCGCATGTGATCTCTGCTGGCATGCCTACCAGCGCTGGGAAGAATCTCGCTCCGACCGTCTCAGCAAGATTCAGAACATCCTCGATGCTCAGAACCGCAAGCCCGAAGAGGCCGAAGAGCCGACTGCGGAGACTGTTGACCACGTGGTAGCAGATGAGGAGTCTAAGAAGGCCCTCGCTGCGATGCTGGGCCAGAGCACTGATATCGCTGCCAGCATTCCTCGTGGCTGGAACTGGAGCACCTTCTAAATTACTCGATACCAACGTCTACTACCATGACGAAGCACTCTAATGCTGTCATGTTACCACTGCCAGCTTCGTGCTGCCTGCTTACAACTCTTTCACATACACGCGCTTAGAACATACCTCTTTCGGTTACGGTGTACTATCTGGGATTAGCATTTCGGCGATATTTTTGTTTGGAGTACGGTTGATTTACGGGTTATGTCTTCATGACTCTCTTTTTCTCTTTTTCTCTTTTTCTCTTTTTTCTCCGGCGTTCATGTCGCTGCCACTCGATCGTCATAGAGGCGGGCTTTTCTTTTCAACTTTCTTTCTACTACTGGATACCCCGTCATGTTGCTTATGCGCGGCGATCTGTTATGACCTTGGCGCTGGATTACGGATACAGGAGTTAATACATTTTTACCACTTAATTTGTTCACTAAGTAAACACTTAATACAATAATAGTCTCAAGCCCAGCATAGTTGAATACAGCCATATCTTGACAATACCAATTGCCCAACCACAGTCTAAAAATCTATCAATAAGAAGCAAGACTAAAAATCAAACCCTCTTCCACATCCCAACATGCTCAATGCCCTCCTCATGCCACCTCCCCATCCCCTCATCCACCTCAAACCCCAACCCCTCATACAACCCCACAACACTCATCTGCGCATGAACCAACACCAACCCCCGAAACCCCCGAAACCCATCCGAAACCACCCTCTCCCACTCCCCCCGAATAGCCCCCCAATTGCCCCGATCCCCAACCCACCTCAACACAACCCCCATAAGATACTTCCCCAGCCCTAACCCCCTATACTCAGGGAGCACCGCCACACGCGTGATCTTCACATACGGCTCATGCAAGACATCGTACGCCGGCAGACCCGCATGCGTCAACGTCTCATGCGGTGCGTGAGGGGGCGGCACGAGTCGCACTGTCGCGATTGGTGTTTTCTCTTTCTCTCGCGGGTCTTCTTCTGGACCTTGCGTTGTGGGTGTGGTGGTGGTCGAGTCTCCGTGGTAAAGAACCCAGTGCCAGCTGCGGGGGTCGTCGGGGTCGATTTCGCCGTCCGCGGAACAGTGCTGTTCTTCTACGAAGACTTTGAAGCGGACTTGGAGCGCGGCCGCGAGGTCGGCGTGTTTGGGCGATGTGCGGGTTATGGGGGTGTGAGGGGGTGGGACGAGAGTTGGGGGGTTTGGGGACATTGTTGGGTTTGTTTCTTTTTTTTTTTTTTCCTTGTTTTGCTTTGGTATGATTGGGTTGGTGTATTTTGAATTGGTGAGTAGTTGGTGGGTATGTTGTATTTGAGGTTGAGGAAGTTGTCGATGGGAGGGCGTGTTAGTAGTAATAGAAGGGTGTGTGTGGGGTTTGACTATAGAATTCGGAGATGCGGAGATAAGGATTATTACTTAGTTGGAACTTGGAAACGACGGAATGTCATTGACAATGAAATACTTTTATATGAAATTGTAGATTGAATAATCAAATTCATATTAATTCATACATCTATAATATGTACATAATAGAATATACAGTGTAATAAAACCTTATCAGAGTACAAAGATCGAAACAAACAAAACAAACACCCTTATCACGATAACGAAAAAAAGTTCATAAAAACAATTTATACTCACTTTCTTTTTTTTTCTCTCTTCTCCAACTATACCAAAATGTCACTATACAACGACGCCGTCAGGATTCTCACAACCCCCAGTCCAACGGGCGGTTCGTTCAAATCACGAATCTACAACGAGCGCGGGATCAAGGCGTCCCCGGCGCAAATATACGCGCTGATCATCGAGGCCTCGAAATGGGATACGCTGTTGAAGGAGGTGATTGAGCATGCGGGGATATTGAAATTGGAGCCGAAGGTTTGTTTCCTCTTTATCCTACTTCCACTGCTGTATATGGAACACTTTAAGAAGGACATGTATCTAACTAACCAAGTGAAATACAGCTCTCCCCGCTTCTGGCCCTATTACTCGTACACGACCACCTACTAGCTAAAGGCGGCATCGCGGCGCCAGCATCACACCCGCTCCGCCAGTCAATCGAGCGCCACAAGACGCGCCTAAAGGGCGAGTTCATCAAAGCGCGAGTCCGACGCGGCTGCGCCACCGTCGGAGCGCTCAAAGAAGCCGTCCAGAAGGAAAAGGATCCCCTCAATGCCTCCGCATCCGTCTATCCGCGCTGGATTCGCGTGAACAACGTGCGCACGACGCTCGAGAAGCAACTCTCTACAACATTCACAGACTACGAGCGCGTCACCTCGCTAGCGGAACTAGGTTGCAGGGACTCGCCCAAGCGCATCTTCGTCGACCCCCACATCCCGGATCTCGTTGCCGTGCCGCAGGGCGGAGACTTCACGGCCACGACGGCGTACAAGAACGGGGAAATCATCTTGCAGGATAAGGCGTCCTGCTTTCCCGCGTACTTGCTTTTCGGGCGCGGCGGGACATGGACGGAGGGGGATTTGGTGGATGGGTGCGCGGCGCCGGGAAATAAGACGACGCATTTGGCGTCGCTTTTGTGCAAGGATGTGAAGGGGAGACCGCGGCAGAGGATCTATTCCATGGATGCGTCGAAGGTGCGCGCTAAAACGCTGCAGAAGATGGTTTCTGCCGCTGGCGCAGATCACTTCGTTACTGTTTTGCCGGGACAGGACTTCCTGGCGCTGGATCCTGAAGATGAGCGGTTTGAAAAGGTCTCCGGCTTGCTCCTCGACCCGAGCTGCTCCGGGAGCGGAATCATCGGAAGAGACGACGTCCCAAAACTGGTTCTTCCTGCATCACCAGCCGAGGAACAGCGAAAGAAGCAAGGCAAGAAGCGGAAGCGCGGGAATGAAGAGCCTGATATTTCCTCAACAACAGCTACTTCTGCGACGGATGAGAACGAAATCGCAACCTCCCATCTGGACCCGGAGCGTCTGGTCAAACTGTCTAATCTGCAGACTCGCATCGTCGAACATGCCATGGCGTTTCCGGCTGCCACGCGCATCACGTATAGTACTTGCTCGATTCACATGATGGAGAACGAGGCCGTCGTAGAGCGACTGCTCACGTCGGAGGTGGGAAAGAGCCGGGGATGGAGGATTATGCGGAGGGACGAACAGCCGGAGGGATTGAGGAAGTGGGATCGTCGGGGGGTGCGCACGGAGACTCGGGAGGGTGCTGCGCCTCAGACGGTTGGTCTTTCTGATGAGGAGTTGGACGGGTGTTTGAGATGCTGGGCTGGTGATGATGAGGGGACTGGTGGGTTTTTCGTTGCGGGTTTCGTTCGAGATGAGACTCTTGCTTCTCGGTCGTTGGACTCTCAGGCTGGAGAGAGTGATGAATCTGATGGAGATGAGTGGGATGGTTTCTCCGATTAATTATGTACAGTTGATATACCATCGTCTACTTATTCTCTTCTGACTGCAAATAACATTGTCTTATTCTTTAAATTATCAGTACATATTCTGATGTAATGGATTGAACAATTAGTAGAAGCGTACATTTCTCGTGCTGCTTCCAGCCATAGCAATAGTCCGACTAGTACATATGTGCTAGGTACAGCAGCGCTCTTGCAGGTCATTCAGCGTAGGGTTTCCCAAGACAATGCACACCGAACACAAGACAAATATCGTCATACCTAACATCCTGCATCACAAGCAATGATTCCTTGCTCAAAGGAAAGATAGCCCAGACCATATCCCAGATTCGATCTAGGACTGTCCGGTAGTAGCATAGCGAACCACCAGATTGTTCGACAAGACAGCTCCAAGCGCCTGACGAAGCAGAAACAAAGCCTTCAAGTACAAAGCGTTTTATGAAAAGTCTGACCAGTCAATATACGACAAGATGTTTTCCTTTTTTATCCGAATCCGAAGTAGTCTTGGATCGAAAGTTCAGTCCCCGGCTCTTGTAACTTAAGAGCTTGATACTCTTGACTCGACGGGGATTGAGTGGAAAGATGCACATGGGTGTTTTGTGACAGGCTTTGCTGTGGTGTGGAATAAAAGGTAGAGCGGTTCTGATGGTGCACTAGGTTTTGCCGTTGAGATGGGACTGTGCGTGATTGAGTGGTGCGTTTTGTTTCTGTATGTGTTGTGCTTTCCAGTATGTATGTGGGGTAGACGAGTGCGATTTCCAGGGCATTGTTTCTCAGGAAGACTGTTATTGTACGTCTCAAGAAGGTAAATATCAGAGAGATTATCCATTCCGGGATTTCGCTGAGTTGAAGTCACCTCTTGCTCTGAGCAGTTGGTTGATATGGAAATTAATGTGTCTGAGACCATAGAGTGTTGGTCTTGATATAGGTCCCAAAGAGAAGCCGTTAGAGGACGCCCGGCTTGATATTAAGCTCCGCATCAACAGTTTGTGTAGTGGGGGCTTGGTAGGATCAATCGCAGGCACGTACGTAGTACTAGTACCGTTGTCTGGTAGGATTTCACGCCAAATGGTTCTATGCACAATTCGCTATTATAACAGATTTGAGTGAAAATATGGTTGATTAAAGACCCATTGAACATGTAGGACATAGCCTGGCGCTGAGGCTCATAGTGACAACCGTGGAAGAGGATGAGAGATTCAGGAAAGGTTGTAGGTGCCTCTACATCCATGTAGACGTCCCTGCGGGGATGCAGCTTCCTCCGATCGAGTATCTTGAGGCTGACTTTGGTCGTCCGTCAATATGTGCGCTGTTGGAATGCCATTCCATTCTTGCGCCATAATGAGATTTGTGGCCCAAGCCCGGCTAGCTATGTGCACTTGTTGTACAAGAGAAAGACATGAAAGTTATAAACTCAATGTTCCAAGGGACCTGCAATGCCAATCGTGGTGTTGAGCACACACACACTCGTCTTATAACGAAAGCAGACTTTAGGCTGCCACATAGTAGCACAACGTTGGGCAATTCACTGGCACAGACCTGATGTGGAACGTTCTTGTTATTCTGAAACGTGGAATTTTGCCATTTGTAGATGAACTTTCGTCAACGTAGGATACTGTTGGATAGGGTCTATGATGGACGGCATTTTGGCAATTGCGCTCCAGTGACCTTGAGTATGCCACAAAGGAGATTCCGAGCATCAGTGGTATATGCGCGTATCCCTTATTTCCCATGAGTTTGCCGGGGTATGGTATATCTGCAACGTAAATGTGAACACGACAGAGCCCGAATCACCTGAAGCTACAGGACTGCAGGGACTGTCAATATATCTGATAGCAGATTTCATCAAAAGTGAAGAAGAATAAACTTCATACCATGAAGCGTATAGCAAAAGCCTTCTCTTATAGTGGCGTGATTAGACCGGCTGTAAAAGGCCCTGTTCATGTTAGTCGGCACCGTGGGAGACTACAATCATGTGTGCGTACATACAGCGAAATGTTTTATGGAGTACTTGGATAGCCATTATATCGAGATTCAAGGGTGTAGGGCATGCAGCGTATAGAAATTGAGCTCTCCAATACCATGTCTCTGAAATCATAGGTATCGATTAGAAATAAAAAAGGGGGGGGATCAGAAAAGGTCTTTAGGGAGGCCGCCAATAAGGCAAGGCAACATGTGGAGGCAACCTAGGGTCGGATTCCTAACTTGTATATCGCATCAGAAGGTACTCAGAGATATGGAAGTAGGTGTGCTCATGATACCATACCTAGCGTGGTTGCACCCTTTCTGGGCTTCGATATCATCACGAATATGGACATATGAGAGTAGAAATAAGAGTTTCATCGGTATTAAATCAGCCGGTCCGCTACTGACCACCGGGGGATGTTGTAGCGAGGCTGTAAGGCGTGAAATGTGTTGATTATCTCCTAGCCAAAAGCCGGTAATAGGTATCCTATGGCTGTATCGAGGGAACATTCGAGTTGTATACATGTTCTCGTACCTGTTCCATTTCAGCAACATGATATCTTGCTTCACTTTTCTTGCTCCGCGTTCTTCGTATATGGACTTGAGTGACTTGGTTGTGGCAGGAATCTCAGCTTCATAGTCATGAATGCCCCAGGCCTCTGACTCCAACAACCACACGGAAGACCAGATTCCTAAAAGGTTGACTCTTGACACATGAAGGTGTTTTGGTAATCGCTTAAAGTTGTATTGATAACAGTATCCATGCCCACGAGGATGTTGCTTTGGCGCCCCGCTGTTAGCTAACCTAGTAGGGAGGCTTTCTGCAGAAAGATTCATTAGCAACAACCCACCAGGATGACACGATTCAAGTCAGGATAGGGGGTCATGCTTACCTTCGGTTGATATTGTGCCGATAATGGGATTCATTAACCAAGAACTGCGCTTGAATAATGTGGGAAAGTTTGTTGTGCGTGGGTGAGATGATACTAGTTGCTGCGACAAAGATATTCAGGACTCCACAAAGCTGAGAAATCTGGTTCTACTTACCAGGAATCATGAAGCAAAAGAATACTCGCTAGTTGAAATTCCAGGCATGGACAGGATAGACTCAAAGTTGATAAGCTGAAGTTGGATTTGGACCGGTAAATCAGCGAAGAAGCATAGAAGCTACATAGATTTGGATATATTTCCCAGTTAACATATTAACGAGGTGATGTTCAAAAAAGAGTGTGCATGGTTTGGTGGGGATAAATGGCCTGAATGTAAGCAAGTCTTGTATGTAAGAGATGACAAGAGAATCTCATCCGTCTTGGTTGCTTAAGGTCGTCCTTAAGTATTAATAAAACAATCACGGGATGTACAAACTTGTATTGCATTTCAAGGACTATATACATACATACTCAATACCAGCCGCTATCCGAGGCCTAGACTATACAAGTCTTGTGTAAGCATGGAATTTAATTATGTTGAATACAAAAATATAGTGTAAAAATGAGCGTCTACGCCTAGACCCTATATATTAATTAAATTCTATGGAAAAATAAACTTTGATTGGTTGACCAAAAAACAACCAAGGTACCAGTGAGCATGTTACCACGATCCGGATCTACACGTCACCACCCCTCAGCCAAGCCCTAGAACGATGAAAGCATGAATCAACCCATTGTTCAACCCCGCATAGCTGTCAAAAAACATGCGATCGAACCTTTCCCTCTCATCTAACAATTCCTATTCTCAAATTTCAAACAACAACGCCAACAGTCCAAGATGAAGCTCGCTGTCTTCAGCGCAAAGTCGTACGACAAACACTACCTTACCCAAACACTGAAGGAAGCACACCCCAACCTGTGCGAAATAACCTACCACTCATTTCCACTGTCCCCAGAAACTGTGTCCCTCTCACAAGGCAGCGACGCAGTTTGCGTCTTTGTAAATGACCAACTAGATGCCTCCGTCTTAGAAACCCTGCACGCAAACGGCGTGCGCGCCATCCTCCTACGCTGCGCGGGGTTTAACAACGTCGACCTGCAAGTCGCCGAAGATCTAGGCTTCTTCGTCGCAAACGTCCCCTCGTACTCACCGGAAGCCGTGGCGGAGTTTGCAGTGGCGTTGATCCAGACTCTGAATCGCAAAACGCACCGCGCATATAACCGCGTCCGCGAGGGGAACTTTAACCTCGAGGGATTCCTAGGGCAAACGCTCTACGGCAAGACGGTGGGGATCATAGGCGTCGGGCGGATCGGTCTCGCCTTTGCTAAGATTGCACACGGCTTTGGTTGCAACTTATTGGCGCATGATCCCTTCGGCGGCGAGGAGTTCAAAAAGTACGGGTCGTTTGTAGACCTGGAGGATTTGCTATCGCAAAGCGATATCGTAAGCCTGCATTGTCCTCTCACGGACGGTACGAGGCATATCATCGATGACCATAACCTGTCTCGGATGAAAAAGGGCGCCCTGTTGGTTAATACCTCCCGTGGAGGACTGGTCAATACCAAGGCGATCATCAAAGCGCTGAAATCGGGCCAACTAGGAGGCGTGGCGCTGGATGTGTATGAGGAGGAGGGTGCGCTGTTTTACAATGATCATTCCGGGGAGATCATCCATGATGATGTGCTGATGCGATTGATGACGTTTCCGAATGTGTTGGTTTGCGGGCATCAGGCCTTCTTCACGGATGAGGCGTTGAGTGAGATTGCTGGGGTTACGCTCGGTAACTTGGAGGACTTCGTTGAGAGAAGGACGTGTAAGAACTCACTGGTGCGGGAGGGGCATTTACTGGTGACGAAGGACAAGGAACCTGTGAGGTTGTGATTGGTCATGCTATCATCTGTAGAATAATTGGACTATTGAAACTGCCCTTGGCTCAGTTGCCGCATTCGATCCATCAATTGACACCTCTCTCCTCTGGCCTTTGACATCTTAAAAGAATGAACCGATTCTCTCAAGCCCAGTAAGCCTCATCGCTACTCCTACTCGCTATCATTGGCCAAGCCTTTTAATATCATCAGGCCCTCTTCCGCATCATCATCATTCCAGGGTTTGAGTCCGTAGGAAAATAGGAAATTAGTCCATCCGCCGTAGGATTTGACGATTTCACGTTCAGCCGGGGTCAGAGGAGGCTCTGAGATTTTATTAGTGCTGACATGCAAAGGAGATGGGGGTGAGGAAATATACGGAGGCTGTCTGTGGCTGGCATTCTGGATTCTGATGTTCACTGTGAAAGCGGAGTATTTTGGAGGTGGGGCGAGGGGATGAAAGAAGGAAGGTCTTGGAGCCTTCCAAGATTGCTCGGTATAAATAGTGACTGTGTTTGTTAGCTCTGCATAAAAGACATACGGGACAAACTTCCGTACAGAGATGATTGATGTATGGGATAGTCAAGTGGTGGGTTTTGTAATGTTGGAAGAGGTTGGTTCCATGGTATTCATTTGTTCTGTGGCCTTCTAAAAGGAACTAAAATGTTTTAGTCTAAACCTACGAAAGAGAGGGATTATGTACACACTCGGATCTATAAATAAACAAAACTGATAGGCATAGCCTATGGATTGACATGATCTAACTTCCCAGGAACGCTCGGGATTTGTTCCGACTTCGTTGCTCCGTGTATACATTAAGTTTAGCCGCTACCAGAGTGAAATTCAAATTATTACTAGCCATGTCGTGCTGGAATCGGAGAAGCCAGTGGCCATTGCGCACGATCCACTTCGCTGACTGGTTGGATGTACTCTCCAAGCGTCTACGTTTGGTCTGGGGTTGTGAGGGATCTGTATGCTCTGTTCCCGAGCCGAGATCAAGAGAGCTGTGGGGTTGCCCATCAACGGTGAGATCAGTATCTTCGTCGATATGGACTTTGATACTATGTGACCTTGGAGACTTGGTGTCACCCGATTGGTCCGCTTGGTTAACCACCGCGCTCGAAACGATCTGCAGTAAGCTGGAGAAGCGAGCTTTGGTGGCGTTAAGAAATTCAACATGCTTGGTACTGACATCGACGACCGTTGTTTCGTCCCCAATCTCAATCACTAGATCATACTTTTCTTCATCGACAAACGGACGCGAGTATGCAACCCAGCCACTCAACTGAGAAAAAGCATGGCTGATGACGTGAATGCCTGACCGGCGCACATCCTCGAGCCGGATGACAATTTCCGATCGCTGTCGGATGGGGTTGAAGCTGATATGGTGCGGAATCAATTTCTGTTCTACCCCTCGCAGGTGATAATAGCGACAATCACGTAGCAGCTCCGCTCGGTGAGTTTCGTCCCTTATCCTCAAAGGGTAACCGCGGAGGATGTGATGAAGCTGTGCGAATACTTTGCCCGATCGATTGGGCACTTTAGGTGGTATTATGGCGGGTGGACGTAGGAGACCCTGGCGGTTCAGTCCTGGAAAGACCTCGGACGGAGAAGCGAAGAATGCGCCAAATCCTAGGGTAAAGAAGTTCGGGGAGTCGCCAGGGCCGGAGAAGATATCACGGGAGATCTGAAAGCCGGTGTCGCCAATTCGGATGAAAATCTCGGATTCGAAGAGCTGGGAGATGAGTCTGGGCACTGTATAGATGGTGAAAATTAGCGAAGTATTGTGCTAGGGACAACGGCGAAGCATACAACTGTAGAACTGGGCGTCTGCGAACAATTGCACAAATTCCGTCCCATCGTTGGGCCGAGCATGGTAACCTGTCGCGAATAATTAGCACAAGTGCCAGATATCTCGGGTCTTCGCCCCGGAGCATACCCTGTAAATGTCTTGCAATTGCCTTGAACGTCGTGGGATCGCGATCAATGTATAGGGTCCTGATCTTTGAACAGTCTTGCGTCTGGTGCAATTGCTCCTCGAAGAATCGGGAGAAGTAGGATGGGGCTCCATGAGTTTAGCGGCATTTCGTGCAGGCGACCGGAGGCTCACTGACCATCGGAGGCAATCGAAGCCCCGGAGAGGCGAAAGAGTTCAGTTCCTATTTGGATTGAAAAGACACTCTCCGGTGGTAGCGTACACTTGGGTTGATTCTTCGATGGGGACGGCCCGCGTTGCGGTGTGGAGCTTGACATGTCAGACATGGCTGCATTTCAGTAATGCAAGTCAGTATTACGATCGCTTAGTTTCCAGCAGTAGAAGCTATGTGTAAGACAATACCTCAGTCAGTGGCCGTAGCTGGTCGCATTGATAATCCAATCGATGTGGATAACGGGGTGGAAAGAGAACGGCAGGCGGTATGACATAGCTAAGCATTGGAATGGGTCAATTGGTCCGTGTGTTTGGATTTGATTAGATAGCTGAACGGCACTTGGAAAGATCTTCCGCATCAGCATTTGAATGCATTCTGTAGGGTGGCTATAACTGCCAACTATCTATATAATAATTTAATATAATTATGGGATTTTGTAAACGTATCATTTATTGTCTCTGTACATTGTCTGACAAAATAACTGCGGTTAAGGTTCCTATGACATTCCGTAGTCATTTTTATGCTCAAGAATAATGAAATTTATGAACGAGACCACATTTGCCGCTTTACAGACCCTTATTCCGGCACTAGATGCTTTCCTTATTGGGAACCTTCCTGTAGGTCTTTTTCTTGTTTTATTATCCTGTTCAACAACATCCTCTTATCATCAATTGTCTCCTCGGGGAAATGGCTAACTAGCCTAGTCAAGAACTCTCTTTTTTTTCTTTACTTTTTTTTTTTTTTTTTAATTTCCTTTTTTTTTTTTTTTTTAATTTCTTTTTTTTTTTTTTTCTAATTTCCTTTCTTTTCTTTCTTCCTTCTTTTTGTTTGTCTTGCTTCCTACGCGCTCAGCATGATTCAAATGAAGTGAATAAAATAGGACTTGTCCAGTTGCCGTGCTATGGAATAAACGCCCTCATCTGAGTACCTATGCTCTTTCTGACCACCATGACAAAAGCCACTGTACAAAAATAATCTCTGAGAACCTATAAGTTTGCTATTTTGTAATATCAACAATTATACTTTTAATGATCAAGGAACACATATAATGGATGATCTTAAGCACAATAAAGCGCCTATGTCAGCCTTCCCCATCTCGGGAAATGATCAGAGACCCTAATGATCCCCGGTTTTGCGCCGGATGGACTTGGCGCAGATATAATTAAAGCGATGGGCGCTTAATGGGAGGCTCAACGACCGATTGGTCAATATCCTTGTATCTACACTGTTCCAATAACAAAGGGTCCATGAAACGCAGCAATTACCGGCCGTGCAACAGGGGGTTGAATGAGAATAGGGTGACTAAATTTGTCGCCAAAAAGTACTGATTCACTTGTGCGCCCACCTTCGCGTTGGTGTGTTACTATTCTCTTCCGTCCCCACTTGTGCATATTAAATGAACGCCAGGACAGTCGTCGCATATCCTCAAGAGTCGGTTCTTCCACCTGCCCAGGACTTAGTAGTAACTTTCACTCTTCTATCTTAATTGAAAATGTTCAACTGGAAAAGGTTGATCCAACAGATCAACCAACCTGTGGTTCGGATTGCTGTTCTCATATTCATACTACTACTTGTGTTTTGGTCCTTGCCAGTCCCTCATCATATTGGAATGAGGATATCAACGCCCGAGACTACCCAGAGTAGTTTGAATGCAATAGCCAATGAAACTCTCGGGGTATGTGACTGGCATCGCGTTCAGTTGCTTGAAAGTCGCTAATCTTCTCCATAGTTCGAGAAGGTCTTCTTTATCAACATGCCGAACAGACCGGATAAACGTGACTACATAACACTGGCTTCGTCGCTTTTGAACTTTCGCCCGGAGCCCATCATTGGAGTATCGGCCGATCAGATAGACCAGAAAGCCTATCCAGCAGTGAGTGTCACTTTGGCTTGGACTGTCTCGAGAGTCATCACTGAAGGTCATGGCCATTCTTCTTAGTCTTGGGGGACTGGGTATTTGCCTGGGGAATTCGGAGCCTGGCGAGCACACATGAACGTTATGCAAAGGTATAGAGCTACCAAGCAGATATCCTGGCGGTTGGTGATATTAAAAGAAGGCATTTCTGTAGGATCGTACAGGACCGTATCTCGACTGCATTTGTCATGGAGGACGACGCAGACTGGGACGTCAACCTCAAAGAGCAACTCCGTGGCTTTGCTACAGCCTCGCAGGCAATACAAGGCGTCTCTGGAGCCTCGCATTCGCCCTATGGTAATGACTGGGACCTCCTGTGGATAGGTCACTGCGGGATCCAGTTCAAGGCTGGTCCCGTCCATGTAACAACTGATGATATTTCGGTTGTTCCTGTTTCGCATCTACCCGTGTACTGGCGAGCATATCCGGCGGGTGCTGAAAACACCACACGCCTGGTGGCTAGAGCAGAGGAAGGGGTATGTTCCCTTGGATATGCGGTGACATACCGGGGAGCCCAGAAGCTGCTTTCGGCCCTCTCTTTAACGCCGGAAGAAAGTGCCCAGTTCGACGAGTCATTAAACCGGCTTTGCCGTAAGGGGTGGCTGAGTTGCATTGCTCCTTTTCCGTCCTTGATTGGGCTCTGGAAGCCTGCGGGGCCGAAGTCTAGGGAATCGGATATCCACAGTGAAGATGGCTACACAGAAAGGGAGACCCCAATCGGCACTGTGTACAGCACAATGTACAACGCTCGTCAACTGCTGGCTGGTGAGTCCATGGTACATGCAAGCTTAGACGATGCCGTTGTTCGGGAACTAGATCCATCCGAGTTCAGGGTACCAGATGGGATGGTAAAGATACTTGATGATGCTGGGTTGCATGAAATTGCCGTGTAAATAGGCTGTGTGATATTATGGCTGTATTTTACTGCGACATTAAGCCCACAATGAGAGAACGCTTTACAACTGTAGTATGTTGGCCTTGCGTGGCATTTGATTGCATCTAAAACTAAAGATACCATTGGTCACAGATTCTACCATTCGACTAAAAGGTCAACTGACACTCTAGTCGCACCTTGACCCTCAACAGAAACTATCATGATCGGAGTGACGAGCGGATGTTGCACCCTTATGGTTTACTATTCGTTGTTGCAATAATAGAACTATGAATAAGATCCACGCATAACACTGACGGAATACTCGAGACAAACATTCAAGAATGACACAAGATAATGAAAGAAGACAAAACTATAAAACTCAGGGACCAGACCTCCTTGGGGATCGGAAAACAGATTGCACGTATGCACCTCGTGGGTGTAGTGCTTGCTGGTCCACGCATTTAACCGGGGCAAGACCATATGCTCCAGGGTTAGCCTGACACAGGACATAACCATTGCGAAAAGCGGTTGGTTCAAGCAGGCGGCGGAGGCATGTGCAGGACTTCGTAACGCTTTACAGGTCGCATCACGAATGCGAATAGAAGGCGACGAAGGGTCATTCCTTTGGTTCGACCAAATTCATCAAAGTAAATCCCCTTTACCACTTTTTACGGCCAGTCGAGTCTCTGCCGTTGAAGTTGAATATGAACATCGCGTTCCAGTCGAAGACAGCCACATCAGTGCAAATTCCTGAATATTTGCTGGCTTGTTTAGATAGCCAGACTGCATTGCCCTCGAGTAGGGTATATTGAGGTGCGAATTTCATGGCTTCCTGCATACCTGCCTCATAGGTTTCAGAGGTTCTTTCGGCGGGAGTGAAGTCTGTTTTGTGTACAACATGTGTGTTCTTTACCTCCAGGATCGCCAGGGTGGTCAAGAACCGACCGTCCTCGGACCTTAATGACCATTGTATGTCAAAACGACTATTCTGTCCGCCTTGTTTCTCGGACGAGCACACAACAACGGTACCGGAAGGGGCAAACTCCTGCAATGCTATATTGACGGGATGCAAGAGTTGTAAGGTGGAAAGCCGGACAACATCAGCTTCCGTACTCAATACGTGCGAGCGTTCAAGGGCAGGCATGATCTCGGATAGCGGGCTGAAAGGTCGCAAGCGCAAGTCAAGGTATCTGGCTGCAAAGCCCTGAAGGGATGAGATGTCTTCCTTGATATAAACGCGTACCGCATTGGCAGCTACGGTAGACGAAACAGAGGACCTGAACTCTCGGTAGTTATCCTTGAACGTGAACATAACATGAGGGCTGCGCGGCAATTTCTCATCAAACGACCGGATAATAGAGGAAGGCATGGTGTGCTGATTGCAGTTACGTATAGAATGTAGGGCTAATGATTTGTGACTGGGTTTACGACGGAAGTGAAAGGGGTGGTCACCATATATAAGGCCTATGCTAGCAGCTACCTTCCATTAATAATAATAATAAATAAAATACATTCGAATAGGTTTGTGTTGAATAGGAGCAATTGCACAGGTCCATGGCTCCTTCCATTTCTTGACAGTGCTTTAAAGGCGTCAATTGATAGAACATAATTGGCTGTATAAAGTGTATACTGTGCACGGGGCGCTCAGATAGTGATGGACGCTGCATACAGCGAACAATCGCTCGATTAACGCCAAAATGATTTTAACATTGAAACCTTGGTGTTTTACCATATTCCACGTATTAATTGTTTACTGCCACTACCAATTTTCTGATCTTCATGTTGCAATTGTGTATAGAGCTATTTTAATACTGGCACCGATTACATGTATATGAGAAGCTTTGTTGTCAGGCATATACTTGTAATCTTTTTGATTTTTTTTATTGCCTGATCAGAACAGCTCTTTCTGTAGTCTTTTATTCGTTGGGGAGTTTGTAGGACCTGATAAACTTGGGTCGTTGCATTTTGCAATTTTTGTAAATTTCATTTTAGCGCCAATTAAGTAGTATCGTCCGCCGTACTGCATCTATATTTAAATCTCCAATCAATGACTATCAATCCAAACCCTATCCACAAAAACAAGGAGGAAAAAAAAAAGAAAAAAAAGAAAAAACAACCAGAATATGTACAACATGTGATAAGTTGTAAGCCAGGATCAAGCATGAAAGATAATCCAGGCGTGACGGTCATACAGTAAATCCGAGCCGACATTTATAAATGCCAGTGCCAGTCACCGCATTAGTCCCCCCTTTCCAAGGTTGTTTCCTTCTCTTATCTTCCAACAGAATAATACCCTCCATCATGGAAGAAGAACTCCAGAAACCCTGTATTCCCTATACCGTGGGCCAGACATTTCATGTACAATCACACATAACACCTTCACCTACCCCGGTGACGTGGGGGTACTGTATCAATGACCAAGATGGGAGAAATGAGAGAACCCTCTTCAGCCCACACGATCGCTGTGTACGGAATCCTCCCCTAGCCGGTGAGCTCGGTTCACGGGTTCTCGATCTAACGGTCTTGAGTCCCATTAGGGTGGGTGATTATAACAGTGCGCAGATTTTCCTTGCCGAAGTCTCGGATGATCAGTCCATTCCTGAGATTAAGAAGAGTGTGGTGGCTAAAGTCTACGACCCTCTCTACTTCAATGACGAAGATGGGTATATTAACCCGTTTAAATGCGTGGACAATCACTACACTCACGAGGTGCATACATACAATCTGTTTTCTGACTTCCAAGGAGGTCTGGTCCCTGAGTTCTATGGGTCTTTTTCTCTGGATCTTTCCGAACCTGGATCGGACGCTCGGACCGTTCGACTGATCCTGATCGAACACATCCCAGGGTCATCGATGCTGCAAGCCAGTCCGGCTGACTATTCCCAACAATACCGACAGCAGATCATGAAATGTGTGATTGACTTTGAAAGTACGGCTTACCATCGTCATATTGCACTCACTGATCTGAGTCCCCGGAATGTTATGCTGCTTGACCCCGCTTGTTATCCTCAAAGGAAAACCGTGTTCTTGGACTTTGCCACTACCTTATTCAGTCGCACATTTGGCGGTGAATTAGACAATGATATGGTCCCCGGTGAATACATATCTCCTCTCTTGCGTTGGAATCAATCCATGGTGCGGGAGTTCAGTGACTGGGTTGACTGGGAATTCCGGCCGTGGGTTGAAGCCGAATACGCACACGAAGCTGCTCACATAACTCCAGAGATGATAGATAAATTCTGCCCGATTTATGGTACAGAAGTTCGCATTGGCAAATGAACCCAATCGTGTGCAGAACAAAGACGAGTCTTTCTAATCCAGGCAGTCTCACTGCGAGTAGGGGCTGGTGTTCTTTCTCTTAGTTTTCAATTCCTACTTTCATTTCTTGTCCTGTGCGCGTTTCCTCTCATTGATTTTCCCAGTATGACTAAACACTAACACAATTGACATACACGTCTATTCTTCGTAAAATCAGTTCAACATTCTCTAGCATACTAGTAAGCCTCACAAGACACGTTATCACTCCACACCCAAAAGGAAGCTATTTAAACACCAATCAGCAAGCCACCACAAGGCGATTAGAGACAACAGAACCCTCCACGGAGCCAACCCTTCCCGAGTTACCGACACCACCGCCCCGGTAGCAATGACCACCGCTAGGGGGCATAACAAGACTAGCCAGAGGAATCTAAATATCGATTTAATCGGTAGTCTGGCTTGTCGACACCAATTAGAATTATTCTGAAGCTCTGCCCAACCAGAATTCTTACAGGACTGCTGCGACCATGTTATCTTTTATAACTTTCTATCGTCCGAGGTCGGAGTGCTTTGTTTCTTGTACATGCCTGATCACCATACCAGCGGCTTTGGCATGAGCCAATAAAAGTGAAGATAATATAAAGAGATGGATGATGGTGGAGTACAGGGTTTAGTCTTTGGTCGAACATGGTCGCTTGTTATAGTCGATGGCAGGAATTAAGAAAGATTATTGCTGCCTGGAACCAACGTGAGCTGACGATGCACGGCCTATCGGAGCTTTTCGAGTGGGTTATACAGCACTCTAATCAAAACTAGTCTGACGCTCGATGCGTGGCTAGCCCTACGGGGTTGATTAGCTGTGCTGTCCATTGCCGATTTCCCGGCGACATGCTATCACTTCTTGCCTCTTTGCAAAGGGGTTTCAACCCATGTTATGAATCTTGAGTAAACCACGATCAGGCAACCATGTTCAAGTTCCAAGTGGAAACAAGCAACGCTAAGAAATTACACACGACCCACAGTTGGGGACCTTGGAGTGCTGAACCGGAGTTTGAAGTATCCCAAGTTCAGCCCTACTGGGCTGGTGAAGTGGGTCTCGGCAATGACAGGGCTGATTCGCAGTCTCAGAGAATCAAGACACAGACGCTGATAGCAAGAAAGCCCGGATCCAATCAGACTATGTGCTAGTGAAGTCTATCGTCGCGTACAGAAATAACTCCGCCGTACCAAACACATTAAATCAACCCATCCAGTTCCACAGTAAACACCACCATCTCGCAGGGTCCCCAATGCAAGCCCTATATCACTCCAGCACAATGCCCTCATCTGAGTACAACACGATACGCCCCTCTCAACCATGTCTTTCAACGCCTCACAGGTGGACCTCACCACCGCCCGCAAAGAGGACGTGCTCTGCTTCCTAGCTCTCTCCGAAAACACCTACAATGGCCACCTGGGCGCCCGCATCTCCTCCATCTTCGTCATCCTCATCGTCTCCTCAGCCTTCACTTTCTTTCCCGTCGTTGCCAAGCGACTCCCCTCCTGGAAGATCCCGCACAGCATCTACACCTTCGCCCGCTACTTCGGCACGGGCGTCATCGTCGCCACAGCCTTCATCCACCTCCTCGACCCAGCCTACAAGCGCATCGGGCCCAAGACCTGCATCGGCGAGTCCGGCCACTGGGCCGACTACTCATGGTGCGCAGCCATCGTCCTCGCCTCGATCGTAATCATCTTCCTCCTCGACCTCGCGGCAGAAGTCTACGTCGAATGGAAATACGACATCTCCAAACCCGAAGACACAACCCACACCTTCACCACCCAAAAGCCCTCCCCACCATCATCTCCCCACCTCCCATCCCCAAGCACAGACGAAACAAACGCAGAACGCTCCTTCCGCCAGCAAATCGCCGCCTTCCTCATCCTCGAATTCGGAATCATCTTCCACTCCATCATCATCGGCCTAAACCTCGGCGTGACGGGCCCCGAGTTCGCCACCCTCTACCCAGTCCTGGTCTTCCACCAGTCCTTCGAAGGCCTAGGCATCGGCGCCAGAATGTCCGCCATCCCATTCGGCCAGCACACCCTCCTCCCCTGGATCCTATGCAGCCTGTACGGACTCACCACGCCGATCGCCATCGCCATCGGCCTAGGCCTGCGGAACACGTATAATCCCGGCTCCAAGACCGCCCTGATCGTCCAGGGCGTGCTGAACGCCGTGTCCGCCGGCGTCCTCATATACAGCGGGCTGGTCGAGTTGCTCGCCAGAGACTTCCTCTTCGATCCGTGCCGGACGAAGAGACGCGGCAAGCTGTTGGTCATGGTTGCATGGGTGTGTCTGGGGGCGGGCGTCATGGCGCTAATTGGGAAATGGGCTTAACCTTTTCTTTCTTATACCTACCTTTGTCACCTATCTATTGTATACTAGTGAGTATCCCCCCTTCCCAAGAGAACCTAAGATACTCTTAGATACATATAAAGCCTTAATCTACCTCACACAATAAAGTATACACTAAGTCCTTCCCAACAAACACACCCTAGAAACAACCGAAAGATAGAGACTGGGAAAATGACAGAGTCAACAGTCTGCATCTACACCGAACTCGTCTTCGCCTGCGACCACACCCTCTCCTCCATTCACAAATGCCACATCCACGAAGACACGAACTGGCGATGCTCGGTCTCCCGCGCAGAGCACCGGACTATACACCTGCGGCAGGAATACTGTGTTGATTGTTCGGCTAGCGATGACGAACTCGATTGTGATGGTGGGGGTACAATGGTATAAAGAAATTATGTCTTGCACTGAAATAGATAATGCAATGAAATAGATAATGCAATGTGTGACAATAGAATTATGCGTTACAAAAAACCATGCTTTACAATGAGAATGATATGTGACGATGGTGAATGGAGTCATTATTAACTGCCTTAAAGGGAAGGGTGGTCAATGGTCTTTATATTCTTCAGAATCATCGGGTTTCTACGGGAAGATGATGTGTTTGGTTGTTCTTATTGGATTCACTGGGAGAAGCGGGTATAAAGGGTGACTTCACTCTATTCATTCGCATTCACATCTCGATTTTACCCCCCCCCCGCCTCACACTTTTCTTCACTTGTGGTTACATTTTAGACGTGGAATCATTCTATACAGTTAGACATGGGCTCAGTATCCGTGCCTCAAGCAACCAACATCTGTCTTTCCGCAGACAGATGGGCGAACATAGCCTACTACCGCATCCTGCGACTCACGCCGAACCACGCGCCGCGGATATTATACGTCAAGCACGATGCGATGGAGACGTTCATCATGCCCAAGGCGCCTAGCTGGCCGAGCCATCTCGAGCGTCTCTGCAGCATCCCCGACTTCCACAAGCAGGACTGGACGACGATGACATTGGACGAATCCTGGATCTGGCCGTGGGGGTACACGCTTCACGTGGACCAGTTCGAGGCGCACTGCATCCCGCCTGAGTTTCTATGCAGTTCGTTGCCGAAGGTGAATCTGGTGGAGTTCCTGCCGGTAGAGAGCATGATGGGTGATGCTGCGTTGCCGCGGGGCCGTGTGTTCCGCGCGCAGTACCGGGGGGTGTCTGTTGTCTTGAAGGTGGCCAATTTCGCGTACCAGGTGCGGAAGATGAAGGCCGAGTGTGATGCGTACCGGGTGCTGCTGCGGAATGGGTGCACGGCTGCGCCGAGGCTGTTGGGGTATGTGTTTGAGGAGGTCGAGGCGAGGGTGGTGGGCGTTATTCTGGAGGATGTGACGGGGAGGCGGGCTAAATGGAGGGATTTGGACGCTTGTCTGGCGGCGTTGGGGCAGATACATCAGTGCAAGATTCTTCATAATCGCTTGAATCCGGAGGATATTCTGGTCACTGGGGGCGGGGTGAAGTTTTTGGACTTTGGGAGCTCGTCGTTTGAATATTCGCCTGTAGAAGGTTGGAAACAGAAGACCGCTTCTGAGGCGAACCTTTTGGGGTATATTATGGCGCGGTCGGGGTCAGGCAAGAAGGGTGTGGCTGAGGATGATATGGAAATGGAGTTGTAGTCTTTTTCTGTCTTTGCATCTTCAAATTGCTTTCTCGTTTGGTATTGGTTTTCCTTTTCCTTTTGTTCCTGCATCTCTTGAGTCCTAGACGGCATTGCCTCCTAAATGCATCATTGCTTCAAAATTCTGAATTGTAAGTATGCATTGCAAATCTAGTAAGTACACTTGAGCCTACTTCCCGCTTCTATTAACATTTGTATGATTATCGGATTGTGAATGCAGCCCAGAAGCCTCTGAGATGCTCGCCGAGCGGGATCGAAGAATGCATCGTACTCCAAGAGCAGACGCACCACGTCTTCATTCCCATTGCGCGCAGCCGCCGCCAGCGGTGTTTCCCGGTATTCTGTGGGTTGATTAGGGTCCACATGCGGGTGTCCTACAAGCAGCTCAACCACTTCGTAGTGTCCCCGTTCAGCGGCCGCATAGATGGGCGTTGCACCGTGGAAGTTGGGGACTCCTGGATACACCCCTTTCTCCAATAGACGCTCGACGAGATCGGCATGGCCACCGAGAGCGGCTACCAGCATCACTGTTGACCCTTTGTCAGTTACGATGTGAGCGTCAACGTCCGGATGCTCAAGCAATACCAGGGCTGCGGCAGGTTTTCCATGGGTCACAGCAATGTAGAGGGCCGTACGTCCAGCTATATTCTTCAGATTCACCTTTGTCTCGCGGAGACACAAGAGCATTAAAATGAGCTCTATGTGCCCTGCCGCAGCGGCCACCATGAGGGGCGTATTTTCCCCTTTGTCGCAGCGGCAGTTGACATCAATCTTGCGTTGCTCTATGAGCATATGCGCTGCGACTAAGTCGCCCTTTTGAGCAGCCATGTATAACGGAGTCCTCCCATCCCGGCTCAACTGGCCTGCGTCAACTCTATCCTCCATAAGCAATAATTTTGAAACTGTTTCATCGCCCCGCAGAATGGCGGAGTGAAGTGGAGTAAACCCCTGTGTGTCCTCTAGGTTTAAGTTTCCGCCTCGTTTGAGCAAGTATTTGACAACATCTGCAGCTCCGATCTTGCAGGCGAGATGTAGTGGTGTCATACCGGAAAGAAAACGCGGGGAATGGCTTGTCCTGTTATCGCTCAACAATATTTCGCATAGCCGGGAGTTGTTGTACTCTATGGCGATAAACAGGGCAGTTCTCCCTTTGCTATCTTGACAATTTGGGTTCGTGTTGTGATGTTGCAGCAGTAGCTGCACCAATTGCCCATCCCCCAGCATCACAGCGTGGTGTAACGCCGTATATTTTTCATCGTCCACATCATTGGGATTGACCAGCTGGGATTCTAAAAGCTGTCTGGCCATATCCACATGCCCACGGGCGACTATGGGCGGTAGAAGGCCATCGTGTTGCAATCTTGCTTTTGTGAGCAAGAGGTTCACAATGTCTATATGTCCATTGAAAGCTGCTGCAAGGATCGGAGGATTGCCGTGCCCATAACGCGCATTGACATCAACGTCGTAGCGAGCGATGAGCAGTTTGACGATGTTCTTGAAGCCTTTGGAAGCAGCTATTTGCAGCGGAGTTGGCTTACCACCGCGCCTTTTCATACCGTCGCCCAACACCTTGGGGCTTCGTAAAAGAACTGAAACAACATGTTCGTGACCTTCCTCTACCGCGGCTGTCAAAGGGGTAGCATTAAAATCATCATCCAGATTGGGTCTCCGATCTCCGTCCTCAATCAATGTCCGAACAAGGTTGGCTCGTCCACTTCTCGACGCGTAAAACAATGGCGTCCTTGAGGATGGGCCTAGATGCCGTGTGTAGCCTTTCCAGCGCAGACATTGTTCGACGACCCTACCATGCCCTGCGGCCGCTGCAGCGCCAAGGGGGCTTCCGTAAGGTCCGTATCCAAATGAATGCGAAGGTGCAGCTGTATTTTTGGTCACCAAGAGCTGCCGGGTGACAAGGGCTGACCCTCTATAGGCGGCAAGCTGCAGGGCATCTCCATAGGCACCCTCGAGATCCCGGGCATGGGCACCGTGCTCGATGAGAACCTCTGCCAGAAGTTCATCGTCCATATAAGCGACTGCATACATGGCACTCCCTAAATAAGGATGGATCGAGCTGGCGGACACGCCCTTTTCTAAGGCGCTTCTCACAACAACTAGCAATCCAAGCCATGCGCCTAGTACCATGGCTGTGACACCATCCCATTCGTCTGCCCAGCACATCGCATCCTCGAGGTTCGCTAGGACCCAACGACGACCTTTATATGCAACCAGGGCTGCGCTTATAGCTCGGTAACAATCTTCTGCACAACATTGTATGTCAGGTTGAAGCAACCGCAGCTGGGACACAATGTGAGCGATCCCTTGGCGGTTAGATGCATTGTGCGTAACGTGCTCAAACAAAAGTCGAGTCAAGAGGGCATCATTGACTTTGTCCGTCACACAACCAAGGAACAGGACATTCCCCAAGACAACACGGTCAATGTATCCTAAAAATAGGTTTCATTATCTATGAGTCGTGGAATGAGCGGTCAGGTAGTGTGCGCTTACGGCAAACACGCCTCAGAGATAATATCTCACCTAAGTCGAGATATCCCAGAATCTGTACGATCGTTTCGACACTAAGCTTCCCAAACCCCATGATGAACTCCCCAGTGAGCAGAAATTGGATGGGAGAAGCAACTTTGGGGTATCGTATCCCTTGTTATATAGAGCTGCAGGTTGGTATGCCAACACTGCAAACAGGCCAAGCATAGATCGATCTTCTGGACCAGTTTCACACGGAATTCTTTATTGTTTCATCTATTTATGCCATGATGATCCCCAGTCTTGACTCAAGCCCAATAAGGATCTGCATTGCAGTGGGTTTCATAATTGGCTTAAAGGCTCCCATTCACATGGTAAGTTTGGGCTATGTAGCCACAGGTTGCAGGGCATGGCCAAGTCGTCTCAGTGTTGGCAGCAAACATTGCTGTGTTTGCTCGCAAGTGGCCACGGGAGATATTAAAATATTCGCAAAGGATGGCAACGTCATCCGAGGTGCGATTGTAAGAGCTGAACACTCTCTGCGGGGGTGTGAAAAGGAAAGAAAATGCAATCTCACTGGTTGGTCGAGTCAGAGTCCGTGTCAGCCATGTGACTTGTCTCATGCAAGGACGCACTGACTCATTCCATCTCCTGAGAATCACTTGTTTGGCTCTGCCCTTTATTCACTGTCCTGCGGTTTCAATTATTCTCCTTCATCTTCCAAGAGTTCTTGAACTTACATCGGGGGTATAATGTACTATTCAAATCTATTTTAAAACCATTCGCATTAATATCGTCCTTGTATATATTTCAGGAGACCATATAGCATGAAACACATTTCCCATCAGAGTCAACACATTTCGAGAATCTAGAGGTTACAAGAAACCCCTTGCTAACGACCGACCGCGGTCAACGACCAGAGCGCGCGTTCTTCCTCAAGCTCCGAATCGTATTCGCGCCCAAATGCGCGGTAGAACATCTGCTCGTACACGTCCGCTCCACGGGCACAATACATGGCCTTCGTAAATTCCCAATACTCAGGCATATACCCTGCACAATCCCAATCCACAATTCCACTCAGTCGGCCGTGACTAATGAGCAAATTGGTGGGATGGAAGTCGCAATGCGTAAAATATGAGTAATGATTCAGGGGTAACTTCCGAACTTCAGTGGTGGTGAGATCGCCGCCTAGGTGAGCGTGGAAATCAGCTTCGGAGTTAAACGGACCGGCAGTGCCAGTAGGCAGACGGTGGTCCACGGACGGGCCCCCGAGGCTATTCCCAAACATGTACGGCGTATGGTTGGGGATTCTCCGCAACTGATTAACACAAGCTTTCAGATCATCACCACATTGATCACGCTCGGCATAGGTCATTAAATGCCACACCTCCGCCAGTGGTTCTCCATGGAGACGTGTCATGATCAAATATGTTATGTCACGACATTCGATGACGTCGATCACTCGAGGCGCTGATATACTTGTGTATCTTTCGACTAGTCTCAAGGCATTCGCTTCATTGCGAGAAGAATGCAGGCATTCCTTGATGACCAACCCGAAAGGTACCGGTTGAATCCAAGCCGTTCTACCTGTTCCATACAGGTGGCGCCCAACCCACAGAAGGAGGAGACAACAATGCATTCGTATAACAAACGGTACGAAAAGCCAAAGATATCGCAAAATCCGAATTATGAATTTTGGTAACTCTAGAATGTATCCATGCGATCGTGTCCAACCATGTGCAATCTTGTCTTCGATGGAGAACAGATGCAAGGCATAGGAGAATCGGCGATGGATTTCGAAGAGTAGCGGATTGGGCGGTGTTAAAGACTTTGTATCGTACCCGACGATTTTGAAAAAGTGTAAAGTATTGCGGAACATTGTGCCATCTGCAAAGTATAGATCGACGGGCGGTTCAGGATACAGCTTGCGAAGTGCATACTGGGGATCATAATGTGAGTTTCGTGGTGGATTCTAGCCAATGGCAACATACCTCTATGCTCTGATGCTCCCCACCATGGCCATTCGTCTGTGCAAAGTTGCTCTGCAGAAGTTGAGATCGCGGCTGAACATCGACATGTCCTTGGCGGAATGCATTGTGAATGCTTGGAGATAAGAGTACAATATTTTGCAATGAGCCCACTTTGAGGTTTTTATGTTGAGCGAGCACTTGTTGCAGGTGTCTAATGTATTCGGGAGACAGGAATGCTTCTAGTATCTCCAGCAAAGGATCCTGTATAATGATTGTCAGCATGCTATTGCTCGCCATATATAAAGTACATAGGGCGTGGTACATCTTTTGTCGTCACACCATTAATCATTGATGGCGGGATGATGAAGGCCGGCTCCATTGTGAATAACTGTTCCGGATCCTCATATCTTCTCAAAGAGCAGCCAGGCCCATCCCTCCGGCAGGCTAAATCAGTGAGATGTTTGGGACACGGATCTGTATGTGTTACTTCTGGCTTGTTAGCTAAGTTGTACAGTAAGAACCGTATGTTAAGAATCCTACGCTTCTTCGCAAGCCTTTTCCAATCATTCTTGAATCCTCGTAAGCTGGTTTCCACATCTTCACTGCGTCGGGCTCTCGAAATCAAATATTGTGCAGCGACCTCCGGGTAGACTGCAGCCTCAACAAAGTTTTTTAGAAGCAAATGTTCTGTGGGGGAGAGCTCCACCGAGGAAACTATGTCTAGAGCGAGCTTTGTAGCACTCATGGCTAGTGTGAAGCTAGAATGAGTTCATGCGAATGAAGAGGTTGTGGACAATGAACAAATTGAGGTGGGACTCGGCCAGGATTGAATTATTTTCAATCCAGAAGCGGACAATAGCACCCAATTCCTTCGTCAACCTATCAGGTTACTTTTCTAAAATAGCTTATGCAGAATACCTCCGATTCCAAGGCGGTTGGTGGTGACTGTAGTGGGGGTGACATGCGGAACACTGTCAGTGGTGCGATGGGCCCGGAGTGGGCCCTATCTTCGTTGTTCAGGCACATACATACATTAGGTTCAACACTTTCCAGCACACACCATCATGTCAAGTAGCGTACACTCATTAACTGTGTGGGTATCAAGCATGTCGAGAGACGCCATCCAGTTCGACCCAAATGGTCTTTACATCCTCATCTCGGATATCGGCTCGGATATTCAGTTCCACTGGGCTCTGTATCTCGCAGCAACATCACATCATGGTATGATGTTTCACATGATTTGGAGCATCGAAACAGGGCATAAGTGGCAGTACCAAGTCAAGTCCATCATGGGGACACCCAACTCACTTAACCTACTAGTCGCCTTGAAGATCGCCACGATGGAACCCGCCCTGCATGCCGCCCTGACGGATCGCCTTGCTCTGATTCCTCATACTGCACCCATCACCTGTCGCTTGTGGCTCAAGCGAGCCCTCCACGATTTGGATGAGGAAGGATATATCCAGCTCACGGGGAAGGTCGATGAAATTGAACAGGAGGCACTTACCGAGGCTGCTGAGAATCAGCCTCGTAGGATCCGAACCAGCATGAGAAGCCGTTACTGTATTGTCTAGGATTGAGTGAATGGCTGAAGTCTGTCATTAGTTGAGTTCTGCTTCAACTTTTTTATTTATGTAGACGCTGTTGGTTGGTGTCAGGGAACAGGAGGTTCAAGTCCCAATTAACTTTTACAAGGAACAAAAGTACTTTCATTAAGCATGTGGTGCACCCATAATTTTCAGGCACCATTTCAAGGTTCTGTATGACGTATTTAATTGTTCACGTGCTTTCGCAATCATCCTTTTTTCTATTCCTTTGTTGCAATTTCATGCTTCCTCCAATATCGGAAACATCTATCAGTTTACCATCGCAATGTATTGCACTTGGGGAGAAATAACACATCACTTGGATATGCGAGACACTGTATTCAGATATATCACATTAATTATCATTAGGGATAACCATTGAAGTCACGACATGATCATACGTTCACGATGCCAGAAAGTCCATCAACTCTGTCGATGTGGGCGACAATCTCGAACCAGTTCAACCCGAGACCCCCGGACGATGACGAGCCTCAAGACTGGTGGTTCGCCTCAACCGCTATTCCCTTGATCGCAGCGACCACGAGCCCCTTCGCCAATGTGATGTCAGTAGTAGCGTTGGCCATGCCCTGGAAAAGTGAAATGCACTACGGCCAAAATGATGGCGAAGGAAATACACTGCAGGTTATGCTACCTGACCCGACATGGTATGTCTTGCTCGTTAATTGCTTGGTTTCATACTGACTATCAAGGTGTATTGCGTTCAATGCGACCTCCCTGGCCTTTGGAGTCATCGGAAACTTATTCCTATTGTTTAATTTTACTCGTAGTGTGCGGTATATCGTCGCGCTGCCCGCGTCAATTATTCTTTGGTCGCTGGCGACGGCAATTGTGAGTCGTGTTGCAATGCCATCGAGAAACTTGTGAACAGCACTTAATATATCTAGTTGATCGGCATAACAAGTTGTGTACACATCTACGCTAGCCCTGTCGCGCCAAATCAGACATACTCGCAGGCATATTGGTATGCTGTGATTGCGGCGGTACACTATTTTATTCTCACGGTTATTTTAATGATTAATATGTTTGGATACTTTTTTGGACACTACCCGCAATACTTCACACTGACAGATGGCCAGCGGACCTTGATTCTTCAAACCACAGCTTTTGGTGTCTGGCTATTAGTTGGTGCTCCCGTGTTCCAGAAGGCCATTGGTATTTCGATTGCAGAAGCGCTCTATTTCTGTGACATAACCATCCTAACGCTAGGGTTCGGGGATGTCACTCCCAAGTCCGCTGTTGGCCGAGGACTTGTTTTTCCGTACGCCGTCATTGGAATCATTATCTTGGGCCTGGTGGTGGGAAGTATCAATAAAATCATTAGAGACATTCAAGTTACAAACCTCGTGCCAAAACGAATTGAGCGCAGACGGGAAGCGACAATTGAGCGGTCACTCACTAGAGATAACGAGCGGCGAAAGGATAAATCAGTACCTGTATCGCAGATTGCCTACCGACCCAAACACACAAGGAGGACACCGGTCATTAGCAAGATAACTGCATTCTACCGCGTTTCGCTTGGCCGAACTAAAGCCGTTGTGATGAGGGAAGAAAAGGATCGGTTTGATGCTATGCGTGCCATTCAGTACGAGAGTGTGGTTTTCCGCCGATGGTATCGCTTGATACTGAGCCTCATTGCCTTTGGGATCCTTTGGACCTGCGGTGCACTCGTGTTCTGGGCACTGGAGGATGACCTCACATACTTCCATGCGTTGTACTTTGGATTTTGTACGCTCCTGACCATCGGATACGGTGATATCACCCCGAAGACCAACGCAACGAAACCGTTCTTCGTTGTCTGGTCGCTCATCGCCATCCCGACCATGACCTCACTCATCTCTGGGATGAGCGACACGGTAGTGTCGTTATTCAAGCGTGCTACAAGTCAAGTAGCGGACTGGACTGTCCTACCGCACTCTGGCAAATACCGGTCTTTTCTCACTAAGTTCCATCCCATTGCTGCTTATCTGGAACAGCGCGAAGAAAATAAGCGGGTCGCTCAAGGCTTCAGCGTCGGTCCTGAAGAGCCGGAAGAGAACCAAAACGGGGTACCACCATGCGACGACTGTCCCAAGCAATCACTAGAGCTGGCGAACGAAAAAGATCCATCTGACTTCCAGCTCGCTCAACAACTGGCATTTGCGATCCAACGAACAAGCCGGGACGCGGTGAAAGGGCACCCAAAACAATACACCTACGAAGAATGGGTGGAGTTCACCCGGATGATTCGATTTACGGACCCCAGTCCCGAGGGCACCATGCTCTATGAAGACGAGTACGGCGTGCTGAACTGGGACTGGATGGGAGAGAGCAGCCCGATGCTCGCTTCGCAGACGGAGCCCGAATGGGTCCTTGATCGTCTCTGTGAAAGCTTGATCCGGTATATCTCGCAGGCGCAAAAGAGAGCGGCGGGTGCGACAGACGAAGATGCGCCCACTCTGCAGAAGGAAAGAGATATAAATTATGAGGCCTAGTTGGAATAATAGCGTATACCGTATCTGCCTGCGATAAGATTGCCCTCCAATGCAACCTTATCATCCAACCACCACTCCACAATGACACCATCGACTAGTCTGACCATGCTCGTAATCTATAGCTTACACATCTCCAATCACAACCTATCATATCAGTACATGTACAATTTCCACGTTTCGCATACAACTCTTCATACACTAGTTCAAGGAATCCGCCAGTACAAACTAACCTAAATTCTATTTTCTCCCAGCAAATCACAATCCCCCAATATACTCTCTACCTCAAACATCCCTAGTAAACAGCAAAACCAACCACAGCATTCCTCAACCCTCAGAAACATAGAAACATCTAGAAACACACCCGATAACAATCATGAAATGACCCACAGCGGCCCATTCCGCGATTCGGTCAGCTCGCGCAACAAGTGGGGAGTGGATTTGGATTTGTCATCTTGCTATTATCTTAGAAATCATGTAGTTGAAGTTTGGAGGGGTATATTACCCGTCTACTAGTAGTTTACCTACCTCATCCTCTCATACATTCCAAACAAACAAAACAGAGAATAAAGAAAGAACAAAGAAAAGAGAAGAAAGAAGCAAAATGTTCGGCCAAGTCTACACGTACCCCGACAACCCCCGGTTCAAGAAGGTAAACTTCCTATCCCTAACCATCTAAAACAAACCACCCCAACACAAAACACCAAATCCACAAGAAAAAAAAAAAGAAAGAAAGAAAGAAAGAAAGAAAGAAAGAAAAAAACTAAGTAAACCAGATCCAAGCAGCCGCAAACCTCAACAATCTAATCGTAACCGAAGCGCCCAATTTCCAAATGATGGTAACAAACCGGACGCCCGAATTCCTCTCCAAATTCCCGCTCGGCAAAGCCCCCGCATTCGAAGGCGCGGACGGGACCCTTCTTTTCGAATCGGACGCGATAGCCCAATACGTCGCTGAGTCCGGGCCCGCGAAGGACCAATTGCTGGGTGTCACGGCGGCCGAGCGCGCAGTTATTAGACAATGGATTTCGTTCGCGGAGGGCGAGGCCATGGGCGCTGTTGTGATGTTTGCGGTGTGGGCGATGAAGCTTATGCCGTATGATGAGGCGGCGGAGAAGAAGAACCTGGAGAAGTTGGAGCGGGCGTTGGGGGCTGTCGAGACTTATTTGGGGATTGGGGAGAAGAAGTTTATTGCGGGTGGGGAGAAGCTGAGTCTGGCGGATATTAGTTTGGTGGCTGGGTTTTATTGGGGGTTTACGACCGTGATTGATGAGGAGATGAGGGCGCGGTTCCCTAGGGTTATCGAGTGGTATACTCGGATTATTGAGAGTGAGGGGGTCAAGGAGGCTTTTGGCGAGAAGAAGTTCCTTAAGGAGAAGGTCGCTTTTGTTTAGATTTTGCTTTCTTTAATTTGTGTTTTCTCTTTTTAAGAAAAATGACATTATAAAGATATGATTTTATTTGTTTGATAGGTTATTGTATTGATGGGTAATGATGGTTTGTGTTGGATTACTATAAACGTGCCAGCACGCCGTCCTCCTTGCCCATTTGTCGCCCTATGTTCCGACTAATCCAATCTGCGATCGCCATGTTGGTGACCATGGGATTGACACCGCTGGCGCTGGGGAATATCGAGGCGTCAACGACGTATAGTCCGCGTGTGCCCCACACTTGGCCGTTGGGGTCGACGACGCTGGACCGCGGGGAGCTTCCCATGCGACAGGTTCCCATCTGGTGGGCGGCGGCAAACGTGGTCTTCTCGGAATGCAGCCCCTTGCGCCGGGCTTCTTCAATCCACGCCTGCAGAGCCGCGTTGTTGGTGCCCTCCGGGGCGTCCAGATCGGTCGCATCGTCGGGCCGGATAAACGGGGGGATCTCACGCGCCGAGGTGTGGAATTCCTTTGCCCCTGATATATACGCTAGCTTGGCCGTGGCCACAAGCGCCTCCACAATGTGTTTGCGATCGAAAGCCGAGACAGTGTAGTCGATGCGGCACCGTCCATCTACAGGGTCTGGATACACGCGCCCACTGTCGCGGTCTTTGGTGAGAGTGATGAAGCCGGCCATGTGAGACAGCTTGGTTGCAAACAGCTTCCATTCTAGCCCATCCTGCCACGGAAATGCTGCGAGGAAGGCCGGTGGTAACATCGTAACACATTCAATCTTGACGCCATGACCGTGGCCGTCCTGGTCCTCAAATTCATTGACGACGGCTGTCAAAGCGGCACCCTCCCATGGACGGGTTTCCTCCTCGAAGACAGCACCCGACAAAACAACTTTAACTGTTAGCAAGCTATCTGAAACGGGGGGTGAAACTCCTACCTGGGTGTAGATGAAGATTGCGGCCAATCTGTGTGTTTTTGAGGCCGCTGCGTAGCAGAAGAAGAGGGCTTTGTAGCGTTCCGCAGGACACGACAACCTTCTTGGCTTTGATAATGATTTTTCGTTTCACTGCGCCTACCCCCGACACGCCCAAGTACGCATCCCGCGAGGTCCATGTGCCTTCTACTCCAGAGGCAACACGCCCGCCTCGAGTTTCGGTAAAGAGCACCTTATCAGCGCGGAACCCTTCCATGAATGTCGCACCCGCGCTCGCAGCATCCGTCAAGAACGACTCCGTCGGACCTTTCTTCCCCGCAGAGTGACAGCCCATCGTGCAATGTCCGCAATAATGTTCGGTGCCACCCGTGTTCTGGGGTACCGGCTTAGCCGCATATCCTAGTTTATGAGCGCCTTCGAGTAGAACCCGATTCTGCTGGTTGTGAGTGGTGTGGTCTGCGCTGACACCCATTCGGTCGCACACTCGGTCCAGACACTGTTGGAATTCAAGGGAAGTAAAGAATGGCAGCCCACTGTTTGCCCACTCTTGACGCACGTATCCTTGTGTCTGTAGCGCTGCAGACCAGTTGACGGTGCCACCGCCTCCCCAGGTGGAACCAGCGAAGACTCCGACTGATCCATCGTCACTGGCCACAGCGCCTCCGCCTTCAAACATGACCACAGAACCTTCGCTAAAATTCATGGGGAAATGTTTTGTTGAATATTGATACGACTTTTCCACCACTAGCACCTTATAGCCGGCTTCTGCCAGGTTCTTGGCAGCTACGCTACCACCGCAACCGCTGCCGACAATTACAACGTCAGTCTCGATCGTCTCGGGCTCATCTCCAGGCGGAATTTGAAGAAACACATATGGGAAACCATCCGTAGGTGTTCCATGGACAGGGACTCGTGGAAATCCGAGCACCGGGCATAGGTTAGGGCTGTACGTGAGCCATGTCCGTTTACAGATGGCGGATACCGCTTTGAAAATGACGCGCAGAGGCTTCAGCTTTGCTGTTTCCCAGCTGCGGAAGATCTTCTCGCGCATATAGAATGGGTGGTTCTGGAAAGGAGTCACTGAGCCGGTCAAAATCAACGAACCCGCTCTTGAGCTGCTCTGTGTTAGTTTCATACTCTCTAACCCCCCCCCCCCTTAATCCTTCGATTAGGACAGCTATACATACTTCAGGGCATTCAAAATGAAGCTCAGACCATTGCGCCCCTCCTCATGCACGTATTCAGATAGGAGGCGCTGCAATGCTGGACGGAAATGAGGATTTGACGAAGCATTTTCTTCTAGATACTTGGCTGCCACCGCAGCAGAGTCCGGGCCATGTATGGATGCCGTCAGAGATGAGACAGTTGCATCGTACTGAGATTGTGGAATCACTTTGGCCGTGGTGGATTTGGGTGCATTGGGGCCACGGATCGACGGGATAACCGTATCAGCTATCGACATAAGCGTTGTCCATTGTAATTCAGTGAAGACCTCTCTCGTCGGAACGGGTGGAGTAGGGACTTCTAAAGGAGTGTAAGCAACGGCTTGCTCAGTCATTGCTGAATCGCTAAGCATAGACTCAGGGAAAACGTATGGAGGTGAAGTTAGTGATACAAAGAAGGTGGGGAAGAAACAAAGAGGGGAGGGGGAAGAATATACAGCAATTGAAAGAGCGAGAGGGAGTAACAACAGAATGATATACAACAAAGAACGATAAAGCGGAAAATGTCAAAGCGCACCGAAAGGAGAAGTCCTTGCGAAGGCGAGAGCGGGTCCTGAGGCCATTAAAAGGATAGTCGTTGAATACGGAGCCACTCAATTTTGGCAAAACCCATCCCCCAGATCTTCTCGCCAATGAGGACTACTGATCATTGGCCCTAACTGGGGCTAAAAAAGAAAGTAACTTTTTCAACCTCCGTCAAAGTGGGTCACTTCTCTCGAATAATTGAAGCATGGCAAAGTTAATAATAGAGTAGGTCCGAGGAATGAATTTTAGCTTCGGAAAGAGTTTGGTCGAGAGAGAAGTCAAGTGCGGGGGAAATGAGCCGAAAGAAAGACTTCTGCACGTGAAGAACCAACCCTGAGTACTTGATTATGAACTTAAAAAGTTCCTCTTTCATTCTGGCTTATCATTTAGTCCACCATCTGTTTATTTTATAATTAAAATTAAAATCAGAATTGACTCCACAGTTCATATAAACCCTGTCCAATCAAATAACCGCATAAATTCAGAGATGCATATCTCATAATTGACGGGTTGCTATGGGTGTCGGAAATATGCAAGGAGGGAAAATTGAAATGGTATTGCATTTTCACGCGAAAACTCTATTTTTGAGACGCTTCTAGAAAAGCTTATGATTGATATACTAAAACATTCTACACACAGCTTCATTCTCAAGAGTTAAGATTCACTTCGGATGGCTGGTATCTAGATGCGAAAAATAGCCCAGAACGATACCATTACATGAGACGCAAGATTGACATTACACCCACTGCTTGTTTCCAAGATGTGAAACAAACGCACCACCAAAGCCATCCTCGATGCTGGCTTTCTCCCAAGTCGACCTGACATGACGGACGGATTCTTCCGGAGTCATTGGGCCCTTGAAGTGAGGTGCATAGGTTATCAGCTTGCCCATGAAGCCCGTTAAGCCCTGGATCTCTTCCGGAGTGCCTATGTCTTATGCATTAATAATGTCCAGATGTTAAACCATTCAAGGTGACAAGATAATACGTACAATCCGCATAGCGACCCACCTCCACCAAACCCGGGCTGATACTCATAAAGAGCACACCGTCTTTCTTGTATTGGGCGTTGAACTTGGCCACGATAACATTCATAGCCGCCTTGGAGGCAGCATACAAAGCACCGACATCAACCTCGCAATCATTGGTCAAGTCGAGGTCGGCCACGCCAGTGGAAATGGTAATGACCTTTTTCACCTTGCTCTTCAGGACAAGTGGGAGGAAGAGGTGGAAGAGGTGGATGTTGCCGACGACATTGGTCTGCAGTAGCTGTGATGAAACAGCCTCAAGCTCCTCCACCTTATCGCTTCTGTTCAACAACATCAACCAAAGCACCCCGGATAGTATCCAGATCGAGATAGACGTACAATGCACCGATGGGTCCATAGGCATCGAGGGATGGCACCAAAGCTCCGTTGGCTACCAGGTAGTCAATGCCACGCTCGCCGACGATCTCGGTCGTGTCAGCAGCGGCTTGCTTCAGACTGGTGTAGTTGGTGAGGTCTCCATGGAAGATGTGGATATTGGTACGGTCGCCCAGCTCTGCCGCTATCTTCTTCTCGGTTGCAGCTTTTTCACGGACTAGACCGATGACCAGGTTCTTCGGGTCTTCTGAGATCTGGCTGAGAAACTCAAACTGGCTGGGTTAGACGAAAGGTCACTTTCAAGTTACTGGAGGCAGACTCACGCCTATTCCCTTAGACACTCCGGTAATAACATAAACAGACATAGTGAAGGAGGAATAGCTTAGGATCGGATGAACCGTGTATAGGAGATAAGTGCAGATTAGACTGTTATACTTCAATTGATTCATTCACCACATATACGCAGAAAACAAGTACATTATATACCAAACGCTTAATAATGCCACTGTTCACTGATAAATCAATATTGAAGTTTGTCTATCGTACAAACTCGTATCTTTACCTCGCTGGGCATGTTTGCACAAAATTGGCCCCAATATACCTCGAACTAGGGTTTGCAACGTAAGCGCTAAGTGGATTTATAATGCTATCTCTATCTTGGCATGTTTGTATAGCATCAGTGCGTAACATATCGAGACAGGAATTAACATTACTTAATGAGATAAACATATCATAGATTCATTTCCCTGATTATTAACTTATACCTGTACAATCTTGGCTTGTTTGCTTGATCGCTTCCGAGCTCGACCGGTGAGAGTGCTAAACCATATAAGATGCCGCGTGGATACTGCATCGTGAAATGTTGGTTTGACTGAGGTACTGGTTGAAAGGTAAACATTTCATCTCTACGATTCCAGTTTTGGGGACACCGCCGCAGGAACAGGGTCCCTTGCGCCGCCGTTGATTTAGATTTACTACGCAAAACTCGATTTCGAATCCTTGTTCAATTGACAGAGTTTGTCTGGTGGGCTAAGGTTTATTGCGGCATACCAGATCAACTGCACCCATTGGTTATCGATTCAAGCAGCTTTCCTGTACTCATACTTAACAATATTCAACCCAAGGTGCATTATGCCCATGGATAAAAAAAGAAAAGGAAAAAGAGAGAGAAAGTTGAGAAGGTAGATTTACAGAAGAGTTGGCATACTCCGTTGTACTAGATTTGCTCCAAACTGCCACCATTATAAGTTTAGGGAAGCACTTTACTCGTTCTTAAGCTCGGGAATTAGTATTCGCTGCCATGGACCAAGTTGGAGCTCAAGTACCCGTGCTCTTGACTCGTAGATGTTTCAGGGCACCCAATGATTGGCACAAAGCCTTCAAGGGTTGGACCCAATCATGCCAACGTTAGATATTTGGTGGACAAGGGTTAGACCATTTCCGTTCTAGTGCAAAACAATACTTGAACAATAGGTTCCAATGGTGGCCGACTCTTAGAACCCAAAGTGAGGGGGGTGCAGGCGCTTAGGCGAAAGAGCACTATCGGGAATAAGATCCCTGTAGACACAGGTTTTACAGAACCTGTACAACAAGGCTGAGCTTTAATTTAGTTATTAATTATATAATGCTTTTACCGGCTGTAAATAAGTCATTTCAACGGCCTCATCTACAGAGTTATACTACCAAGTCGACAACAGCATCGGCCAACGCCAGTGTCGTCTTCACAACTCCCTTTGTCTATAGTACCCCCGACTTAGGGTACTATGTGTTCAATACGGACGGTCCTAGAAGCAGCTGCAACACTATCCAGTTTAACCAAGTCCGATACACCGGACCTTATCCCTCATCGTCACGAGCTTGAGTGTGCGGTTTCAAACCTGCAAGAGTTACTACAATCATCCTCATCAATACCTACTCCTCTGTCAGGATCTTCCACGACCTCTAATACATACATTTTTAACCAAGCATCGGCTATATCTCCCCAAGTTAGGGAATCTGTTTCGGTCGCACAATCAACCGCTTCAGCCACCAGAGACAATCAACGGGAAAGCAAAAAGTCTTCCAATAGCGTGCAGAAACTTCTAGAACGTTTGGACAAGCTAGAGGGTGAGATACGAAACTATTTTCAGCAGCCGATCAAAACTGCGGTATCTACAGATACCGAATGGGAATTGGAAGACCCTCGCATTAAAGACATAGACCGCATAGAGAAGGATAGATCTCCAGAAGCTAGATTCCGAGCTGGGTTAAGTATTCTCTCCTTAGCGGATGACTACACAGAATGGGAAAGACGAGAACACGAAACTACAAAGATCCATATTCACTTATCGAAAGATTTGAACTGCAAACGCGAAGGCAGAAATAGCTTTAACCAGTATGTTGAAAATCGTTTCAAAAATAGGCGTAAGGTTCAGAGGTATATCGGGTATGGGATCAAGCTCCGCGTATTCGAGATATTGTATATGTCTCGCGTGGAGGTGGCAGAAGTTCCTCATCTTGAAGCTAATGAACAGTTTGGTATCCTTGGTGTACTCTTCTTCATCCCATATGAGTTCCGCTGTTTGAAATACAACGAACTGCCGTACTTGGCCATCGTTCTTCTGTCATCTAAGTGGAGAGAGCACGCTCAGTTGTGGAATCACTGGATGAATGATTGTTTTGAGCACCCCAAAGGTTAGTTGACAACCTGAATGACCGATAAATGCTGACTTCAGGATAGCTTTACGACTATTCGACAAACGGGATGATCCGGACACAGGTAGCTGTTTTAAGCATTTGTGCTGTTTGCCCTTATATTATTAACCATCACCCTTAGATCCTCCTACTGATGTAAATGGAACGCGCAAGCAGTCCGAAATCGCGACGGAGTTTCAACCAACAGGACATGGTTCGCCAAGTGGTTAGTCTATTCAAATAATAATACAATCTTTTCCGCGCGGAAACATGTTTGACAGTGCTGAATAGAAAGAACGCACCTGGTTCTTCCACCCGTCTCTACTCTTATTGACAGGGACTCTTCGTTAGCCAAGGCTAACGGTGATAGACACTTGACTGCTCATACTAGAATAGTTGGACCTCCAGTCATTAATACGCAACAAATTCCTAACTGTAATGAGTTGACCTTGACGTCAAACCATTCCTCGCGAAAACGCCAACGAACCGTCAATATTCCGGAAGCGAACAAACGCCGGCGAGTATTTCATCAAGGCGACGTTAGCGGTAAGTATAGAATAAAAAATGGGGCGTGGAACTAAGCATCTTCGATGAGTTGTGATTGACTGACTATGCCAGCTTTATGCACCGTGGCGAGTGATGAACATGTTGAGGAAGATGTTGGGTTTGGCCGACACTCCCACAACGGCGTAGATGAAAGATTAGCTAGCAGGATGGAAACTAAACAAGTGGATACCATACAACGCGAAGGTCAAGATCTGGGGGAATCATCTACTGAACCAATGAGTACATTGCCGGGCCTCAATGATGGCACATCGGCACTCTATGAACCATGGGAGTTTGCCAACCCAAGCGATATCGAGCAGGTGATCACTGCAGCACAGAGCTGTCCAATGTACGACGGAGCATTAACTCAATATGAATCATGGGTGTTTGATCACCCAATTGATCTTGAGCAAGTTGCCCCAGTAGCAGCATCAGACAACCTCAGTCAACTGAGAGAGCCCCAGTTGCAAAACCCAGTCGAAGGTCATCCAATACCCGAAGAGTGGTCAGCAAGCGATGATGAGGTGGTACTACGATCGTGGGTGGAGACAGCAGGGAATGTTAACAAATGTTTATTTGATTTCCAGATCCCATAGGGATACCGCAGCGATATCATTGCATCACCTTGCTAGATCAATCCCGAAATGCTACTGGTCCTCTCCATCCCTTAGGAAATGAACCGTTATAGCGCCAACCTTCATTTTCGGCTCGATATCGAAATAAGTCAATTGTGACGCGAATATAAAATTATCCCACACCCAATCAATCATAGCTCTTTTCCCACTTTCGCTGCGTGCCACAATTCTCGCATTTTTTTCTTTGGCAATGGGGATAACGATCGTGTCATATTGTCGGCCCACATATACACTCTTCTGGATCACTAGAGCCCCATGTTTGTATATTTCTGGTAGCTGAGTGAGAGACTTCTCCTTTTAGCATATTAGTGTTTATTCTACTACTGTCGCATCATGCCAAACCTTTTGGTATAATCTCTTAGCTTCCTCCATAATTGGCCCAGGGTCTATTTGTAAATCAAATGCCGTAGCGGGTTCCCCTGATGTACAAGTCGACACTATATTTTGGGCCTCTATGTTTATGGACTCAAAAATCGCTTTGAGGTCTTGAGATGGAGATAAAACAGTGACTATTTTATCGGTCGGTGTTGATTTTGCTCCCAGCATCGCGCTTGCATATATATTTTGCTTTCCGTAAGCAAAATAATTATCTATTTAATTACTAGTACTTATAGACGAGATGACTGATCATTGTATTTAGGAGCTTACCATCTGATATAAGAGCGTTCTTTCCCCCTGGGGGGTTTCCGTGGAAGAGAATGGAAAATGTGATGGTAGAGGAGGGGTTGAGACAGACAACACTGGATTCTTCGCGCTGACTGGCTTGAAAGTCCCCTCGATGTCATTGCTCAGCACACCCTTACATGGGCGCTGTCACGTGGATGATTGTCACCCTTTCGAAACAAATCACAAGACTTGGGACAACCCAAGCCATTTTACATCACATCCTCTACATACATAAACCAGTAGTGAAAGTGCTAGAACATTGACTTAACAAAATGTTCCATACTATTTAGTCTTAACAGTCTGGCATTATTGAAATAGCTACTCCCCTGCAGTCGCGTTGAAAAAGCTCGACTCTATCGGTTCATGACGGTGAAAGCATATCGGGAATTGTACCTATGAACTGATCTACAAATCAGTCGCTATGGGCCAATCTTGGACAGAATTCTTTTTCCGTGGTTATCCATCCACTCTTGTTGACTTGTTTCGCGAATCGCCTCGGAACCCGGACGACCTGCGGAGATTTACTTCTGAAGGGTTCTGGCGGTTGGGAAAGCCTTTACGTACTAACATGCCGCGTGGGCATCATATTATGGTTCTTTGGTTTATTCTACAAATGGAGGATGGCTCAAGTGTGCGTTATGTAGCCAAGACCGTTAGTAATGCCTTCTGTTCCTTATTATTTACTGCTAATATCCATTCAAGTTTTCGAATTTCTCTATTCACGAAGCAGAGTCTATCATCAGGAGAAGTGGCCTGAACCCTGCAAAGTTTTCGGCCTCAGAGGTACAAAGGCAGTGTGATCCATTCCTAATCGAAGCCCGAGCATTTGAACATATCCAGCGGTTTTGTCCCACGCCCCAAAGGGCATATTTCCCACGTTATCTTGGTGTTATTACCGACATCACACGCAACCAATTCCCGAGCAGTTGCGTGCTCAGGCCGCGCGCAGTGGTTCTGGAGGCCATTTTTCCAAACATATCTTCAAGACGCATTCTGACAGAGACAAAAGACCATATCAACCCTCTCCTCAACGAATTCAAAGAGAGACTTAATGAGCTGAGCATTAGTCAACTTGAGCTAGACTGGTATGTATCTTTGTTTACCAATCGTCTCCGCCAAATCATGGCTTTGCATAATATTGGTATTACGCATGGCGACGTTCGTGATGACCATTTTCGTCTTCCGGAGGACTTCTACGATACAGTTCTCTATGACTTCTCTGCTTCTTATACATTTTCACCGTCGATGCCTTGTCGTAGGCGTCTTCGATCATTGTCGGTATTAACGGACACCGAAGAGAGACAATTGCAGGAGATTATGTTTGATCGGTCAGTTCCCTCATTAAGTGAAGTGTCAACTGACTAACGGTCATCAAGCGCCGTCAAACTTGACCTTCGGCATCATCTTGCCAATTTCCTCGATTTAGATCTTAGCACTGTCGAAAGTCTGTTATTCCAACCCCCAGGTGTTGGTGGAGGTGATCTAGAATTAATTATATTGAAAACATCCAGCCAGCCTGACGGTATGTTGTTCTATCAGCCAATTGCGGAAAGCGTGCACATTTGATAACACAATCCAAGGTTTTACAATGCCCTCTCTCGCTTCTGTATTTCCATTCTTGGAGAGTATAAGCCCGAAGGAAGATCCAACATGGCATGTTACCAGAGCCCAATCTTTGCCACACTATAGCTGCGCTTGGCTTCTCGGTACTGAGACCAGTGGAGTGTCTGGAACAATGTTGCTTTCCTTTGATGGACGGTCGTTGGTCGAATTCGATACGTTACCCATACATGAAGGACCCTACTTTGTTGTCCTGTTTCCTCTATCGTGGGATAGGCATGAAGTGCATGAAAGCCTCATAAATGTGTGCAATGAGTTTAGATCAACGGGCCATGCAGGTAGCATTCTCTCGAAATCAAAAGCTTTAGGGGTGCGATAATACAAACTGTATGTTCTTAGTGGTAATATTCTAGCATTTGTCCATATAAATCGCAATTTGATGATGCTTGTTGTCCGCCTATACCAGACCCTCATATATTATGTTTTCCTTACTGCCGCCAATGATACAGGTGAGCCAATTTTATATTGATCGGGTTAACCGATATGGTTTTCTACCATGTAGGACCATACTCCATACATCACTTTCATAGACTAGATATAGCACATAGATATCTCTCCTGCACGAGAAAAGGCCAATATGACCTTTTCTGACTTTGTGATCATCGTCCCCGGTAGATACGGTAGAATCCCTCTAATTGCTGAAAATTGGGACAGGATGAGTAGACTATTGCAGTTTGCAGCATTTGGAAACGACATATCCCAAGGAATGGATAGATCTCATTGCAATTTTGTCTGTAAACGTTGGCCAGGCTTGGGCTGGAGTAGATTAGGCGCTCATTCAAGTTGTAAAGTGGATTTCACTGATGTCGATCATGCTCCGGGGATGTATAAATAACGCCCTCCCGACCTTCATCCGATCAATACAATGAACTCGCTTCGCTACAGTTCAAGGTGGTTGTTCCTCTACTAGTATATTTTGACGCTCCGAAAACAAGAAGCCCGTACGAATTGCTACTTTGAAGATGACTCAAACTGTATTGGATTATCTGACAAAACCCGAGCCCGAACTGAACTACTACCAGAATTTGGACTGGCAGACACCCACGTACAACTCAGACTGGAATCCAATCGAGAACATCGAAGAATGGACTGATTTCAATTACGAAAACATCGTGAAGCGCTACTATGCAGATTTGCATCAACCTGTCAACCCCGATGACTTGTTCAACCCCACTAAAATGTGGGAAAGAATTGGGATGAACAATGTCTATTCCGAACGTGGTCTGGAGCACAAGATATTATTAAAGAACATCCTCGTGGTATCCTCGGTGCTACCAGAGCACCTGTTCATCGGGAATGGCGCGAATACTGCGGAAGAGTTCGACATTTTCCCCGACTGGGGAACTGGGGATAAGCGAAGGCTGAACAGGCAAGACCGCTTCAAAGCTATCCTGGGAGGTGATACGAAGTATAACTGGTCCCATTGCGAAGCCATCTCCATCATCCAATCCAGCCCAAACGGCTATGAATATCACCCACGAAAACACATTGTTAGGCCTTTTGAGCAGAACCAGCATTACGCCAGGAAGCTTGGAATTTGCTATCAGTTCAGCGGCAAAGAAGACGCCTTTCTATTCCAGCGATTCTGGTTGTCCCCGGAACCAGTTCGAACTTCCCCTAGACCACAGCGGAAAACCAGGTTTCAGGGACACCATCAACGCGTCATATCCAGCTCCACAGTATCGGATGTGGGCTCCAGTATTGGTGCCATGTCTGTTGGTGAGCCGGACCTTCTGCCCGATATCGCTGGGCTACATTGCGCTGAGGTGCCCTCAACCGGCCGCCCTGATGGATTGACGCCTAACCTTGCCTTGTATGCGCTTATTCGCATGGCAGCGGAAGATAGTCAATTGCGATCGGAATATCCTCCCATGGACGCTCGTTGAACTGACATGGAAATGATTTTGTGGTGGACTCTTTCCATTACTCGCTTTTCTCTCTCCATACTGTCTAGCAAGTCTTTGTTATGCTCTATGCATTCTGGCTTTATCTGATATTGTTTATGCTCTTCACTTTCCATTTTTTTCTTTATCAATCATTCGCTGTAAGGCCTTTGGTTCAATGATGAAAATGACTCTGTTTCCCTTGCGTGTGCTGTGATGATTTGCTTGCTGCTCGGATTAGTTTTTTTTTTTTCTCAAACTATATAGTTGAGTAGGCAGTCGTCTAAAGGTTTCTGCTTTTGACCGAATGAACTTAGTCTATTGTCTATCCCATAGGAAACTCCCTAAGACGCCCACGCAGAATGCATGGGTTTGGTAACATAACCTGTTACCTGGTGTCCAAGATGACAGCACCATAACTAGAACTATTAACCCAACCACTCCACTATTCAAGGCTTCTCATCATGTAATGCAAATGTCTACAAAGACAAAGAAGACATATTAAAAAGATATACTGAGGCGCCTAAGACTCTCTCCCAGAGACAAATCGGACAAATAACAAACACCCAGTACCAAAACCAAAAATACCAACTCAAGCCCTAAGCACCGGCCTGTAAGCCGCAACACCAGGGGCATAAAGATACAACCTATGATCGCGCCTCTTCTTCCCACACATCACACAAACCCCCTCATCCATCGCCTCTACAGCCGGCCCCCCCAGTCGGACAGTTCAAACTCACCCCCCAACCTATGCCTTGAAAAACAATAAACTCCCGATGCCTATACCTTGCTTCCCTGGTGCTAGGCATGAGGCCGCAGTCAACGCAGAACCGCTTCTCGGCACTGTCACTCCCGCGTGCGCAGCGGCGGACCATCTTATCATCGAATTTGTCCGCCCGCCGGAGCCGGGGGCAGTACCGACAGGCGTAGAGGTTGTGCTGTGAAGCGAAGGGCGTGCGTTCGGCTGCGAGGAGGAACTTGTGTGTCGGGGGAGGGATGATGGTGTTGAAGAGTTTGCAGGTGAGCTTTAGGTAGATGAGGGCGGGGAAGTCGAGAAGATCGATGATTTTGAAGAGGAGTTCGGCGGGTAGGACGTTTAGAAGACGGCAGTTGCTTTGGTGGTTTGAGCTGGTGCTTGGGTGGGTCCCTAACCTGTCTTTAATCTAGGCGCCTTTCTAAGTCATGCTAGAGCATTTTGGTATCATGTATTCTGGGGATCAAGAGGATGCAATCTCGGAGCTTGAAAGCTAGACCATGCCCCGCCCCACCTATCATGGCCTAATGGCGGGAGCTACCCAGCCCTAACCTCTAATAGAGTATTAGCTTTGCAAGCCTTGGTGATCTACCATTAAACCGGAGGTCATTTGAACACTTCCCTCCTTTATACACCACTATACTACTACCGACAAATCAGCCAGAAGAATAATGTCTAAGCAACAACTCAACATAAACGCCCCAAAGAAAGACACTCGCTAGCACACGGATACTCGTCCACCCTCAACCCACTAACCGCGTATCCCTCACCCCCCAGCACCGCCTTCGCCCAGTATTCCCTCGTCACCGTAACCGATACATCGGCCTCCCCGTCCTTCCTCCATATAGCCTTCAACCGCCCCCGTTTCGCGGCCATGCGCACCACCTCCCTGACATAAAAGTAGCACCGAGACGTCGTCGCCACGTTCCGCGGATGCATCATGTACACCTCGGCGCGACCATACCGTCCGCCTCGTAGCGCGTCCCCTGTCAACGTCAGCACAGCGATGGGCCGGTATACCACCCCCGGGGACCAGGGGACTAGAAGGTCTCCGTGGAGGAGGTGGGAGTAGAAAGCGCTGAAAGTTGGGGTGTGGGAGTCTGGGGCTGCGCGGTTGAGAATGGCAGTTAGGGCTTTGAGAGGGGTGGTGACGCATGTTGTTCTGTAGATGGGCTGGGCTGGGATGGTAATTGGCATGGTGCTGGTTTTAATTTGGGTGATTTCCTGGGTTGGGCCGGGGTATGGAGGGTTACAACGGAAGACTGCATCGTGGGGTTATGGAGGTGGTGGTTTCTAAGCTGTAACTTTCTTTGTCGGTGGATATAATGTGTTTTGGATAAAGAGAAGCGGGATGGTTTCAGGGTACAAAGATGGGAGGCCTGTATAAAGGGTCATTGAGATTGGACGGAGGAAAACTGAGGGATAGATTAACTGGCAAGCTCTGTGTGAATGTCTCGATTCCTCTGATCTTGTCTAGGGAATAGTCAGAGCTCGCGAAGAGAATGAGTCGAGTGAATGACAAAATTGATCCATAAATGATTGATTCTGTATTTCTTCCATGTGTAATACTATTCAACATCACCATCATCTAATTTAAGTGGTTAGCGCCCTTTTATTAGTATTCAAGCCTCTTGCTCATTGTCTGTCATCATCATGGACACTTCTTCATCTGTGCAATCTTGGATTCGAGTCAAAGAATGGTCGGTAGCCAATTGTCTTACGAACGCAATCGGAAGCCCTAAGTGCCAATAGCCGACCCACCTTTCAGGATGATTGCGCATTTCTCCGGCTCGAATTGCGCGATCTAGACGCTTTCCGGTGTGTTATTCCCATTTAAATCTCATCCACGGGATTGACGATGTTTCCGAGCGTTTCGACACACTTGGCCCGTTATCCATATCTCGTCGCAGATATATCGAGAACATGATGGAATCAAATAAAGTTATTGTCTACAGACACGATCTATCGACACAGCTCACTGCGGGTTGCCTAGTGGCATTGACTACACATCGCCCGAAGTGAGGGTGTGGCAATATTACCGACGGTTTGGATGATATAGACGACGATGAGTGGTTGGGTGTTGTTGAATGGGTTCCCGGATTTCATTTTCCGACATAGGCGATCAATGCAGTATGGCATTTGCGATGGAAGACGGAGTCTTACACCTTTAGGAATCCATGTCAGGCCGGTAAAGCACGAAAGGCGTTCATATTTCATATCAATCGAAACATTTTGCTATGTTGCGGAAGTCGAAGGATGCGAACTGCGCTTTGCCTCATGTAAGACATCTACGTAGACATTCAAATCATATGCTTTCAATTCATAGAACCTATTGCGTAGTACACGTTGCTATATGAATGCGTCACTCGGCATCCAACGCCTCCCGCCTCGACTTCGACTCGAGATTCAGATACGGCGCTTCTCCAAGACTACACACGCGGTCTCCGGCGCGCGCTTCCACATAGTCATATGTTGCACAGTGCCATGTTGACCGGTTATCCCAGATGGCCAGATCATTCTTGTTCCATTTGAAGCGGACCTGCGCGTCATGGTTTTGCGTGACGAGCTATAAAGTCAGATCCCATCTTAAAACTCGGTAAAGAGAGAGAAAGTAGAGAGGAACTCACATTAAACAAATACTGCAACAACACATCCGACTCATCCTTCGTCACCCCGTTAATCCGTTTCGTGAACCCCTTATTCACATATACAGATTTCCACCCCGTAACAGCTATACACGTCAGCACCCTCACCCTTCACTCACCCCCGTCTCAACCTCAAAATCAAGAAACAAAGAAATAGAAATAGAAAAGAGAACATACGATTCGTCCTAACAACAGGATGGACAGCACTCAACTCCCCCCCAAAATTCAGCTCCGAACCCCGCAATCCCCCCCTCAACGGATTCCCAAGTCGTCTCGCCTCCTCATGAAAGAAACTCGCATCATGCGTCGCCGTCAACCCCTCCAGAAACACCTTCATGGCACCCGACAACCGATCGTACACTTCATACCCCGAAGCCCAGAGCGTGTCCCCGCCTGTGGACGGGAGGGTGTGGATCTTCAGCATGGCGTAGTCGGAGGGGACGCGCTCGAAGCTGATGTCGCTGTGCCAGCCGACGGAGGCGAAGCGGCTTGTGTCGCTTAGTTGGTGGGTGAGTCCGCCGCCGCGCTTTTGCTTCTCGCTGCTTATTACGCTGATTGTGTCGCCTAGTTCGCTGCCTTCTTCGGTTAGGGGGTGGATGTGGAGGGTTGATGATTGGGGCTTTTTTTTTTTTTTTTTTTTTTTTTTTTTTTTTTTTTTTTTTGTTAGTGTTTTTGTTTTTTTAGGGGTGATTTGGAGGTTAGGGTTAGGTTGGGGAGGGGGATATACGCAGCCTGCTAGGGTGGAGAGTCGTTCGCCGAATTGGCGCATTTGAGTAGCTGTTAGGTTCTGGTTGCGGAGGAAGATTACCCCTCTTTGAGATACTTATACGTAGTTAGTTAGTTAGTTTGTTTATTCATTTGTTTATTGGAATTTGGGTGTTATCTTGATAGGGTACCTGTCACAGCTATATCTGTAATCATGCGATCGCTCTCTTCCTCACTTAGATTGAGAATCTCCCCCACTTGCAGACCGATGTATTCTCGTCCAATGACAGGCGTCAAGTCATTGTGTTCGTAGGCGTCTAGTGTACCGGTGTATTGCAGCGGCTGGGAGATGCGCGGGCGGGCCTTTTCGTTGCCGCCGATGATGCTGGAGTTGTTCACTGCTGTGGGCATTTTGGTCTGTTGTCGTACTGGAAGGACGAATGTCTCGGTTGGCGAGATGCAGGGAGTTGGGGATGTTTTAAGTATTTAGGTCTAGAATGTAATGCGCACCCCGCATTCTTGTGTTGTGGTTATTGGTTCGGCGAAATTCTCGGGGCTTGATGGTGTGCTTGGTGCGGCGGGTTGTGTCATTGGATTGTTTTATGGGTATTCAGGATGATGTATGTATGTACGTATGTGTATGTAGATGGTTGGATGTGGATATGTATGTGGACAGTGATATGATATTGTATACTAGTATAAACAGCTAAGATATGAACAACGCCAATAAAGTCATGAACGGGACGATAGCCATCCCCACTGACAACCCGATTGCAGTACCGACTGACGTACCCACCCATGCATTGTAGTTCTGGTAGTCCTTGCCATTGAGGTCAGGACACCGGTCGGTAATATGCTCGCCGGACACACTGGCTACTTTATCGCCGTCCCGGGACACCGTCACCTTCACGTCCCCTGTACTCTTAAACGGAACACTACCATGGTACAGGCCCGATCCGCCACGCGGCACATTCTCCCACTTGCCCGTCAACTTTTGCTTCCCGATTTTCACGCTCACGTCGGCGGACGACTTCAGCAGCGCAGAGTAGAAGATGCGATCTTCTAGTATCTCGCCGGGTTTGTACTCCTTCTGACCCTGGACCTTGGCGTTCCCTGTCGTCCCGCCCGTGGAGCATGCCGCTGCCGGATGGAGCCGGTACCAGGTCACCACGTCCTCTTGGTCCACTGCTACTGCTGAGCTGTTCTTCTTGTACCCGTCAATCAGGAACGGGAGGAAAGTGCGCCATCCATCGTGCGGTATATCCTTTGCATAGTTGAAGGGTGCTTTGCCCCGTCCGAACGCCTCGTATCCGTCGTCCCGCCGGGGCCCGATGTAATGCGATTCGCCGTAGTCGTTCCAGGAGATAATCTGCACAAACTCCGGTTGCAGGTCCATCACTTGCTGCCACCGGTCGAACCAGAGGTTGTCGCCGCGCCAGACCCAGTTCTTTTTGAACCCCGGCATGTTGGTGTAGAACCACGGCGACACGGGCATCATGTACGGCTTCCCGTCTAGTGCTTTGATGTATGCATCATCTGCAGAGGTGTTCATGCGCCTGGGCCCCTCCGGCCACGCGCTCCAGCTGAACAACCCATCAATGTAGCTGCGGTTCGCGGCCTTCTCGGGCCCCAGCGATGACCAGTCGGGGACGAAGAACGAGTCTGTCTTGTTGCGGATCTCGGCCCAGTCGCGACTGTCTCCGCCCTCGAATGTGGAGAGCAGGGGCTTGTCTTTGTGCCGGTAGTACGCGGCGTGGTCGCGGTACTGGTTCATCAGGTCGATGGTGTCCTTCTTCGGCCAGCTGCCGTTTCCGGCGTAGTCGAAGGAGAAGAAGAGCTTGAAGTCGAGGTCCTGGGCGGTTTTGAATGCGGTCGCGATCGAGTCAGTGAAGATCTCGCTGTGCGCCATGTTGAGCGCAAAGGCGTCGATGTGGGCGTCCCGCGCCAGGGTGATGTCCTCTTTCCATTGCGATTGGCTGTAGGACTCTGTGTTTCCGACCTGCTGAGGTTATTTTTGTATAGATATGGATGGGGGAGGGAAGTACCATGAAATGAGCAAAGACGGCGCTTGCCCTCGCTTGCAGCGTCCATGATGAAAATAATGTAAGGGCGGATAGGGCTTTCATGCTGGGGATAATAGAAAATGTGGTGGTGAGCAGGGGCAGTCCCTTGTTGAACGGCCCATCGTGAAATTATATACATTTGTTGGCTTCATGGAAACAAATGCCTCGTGCCCTTGCGAACATACGGTGTCCAGTTCATATGTCGGTGGTATGGATAGTCGGGTATTGGCTTTATTGGATGCACGATGCAGGTGCCTTCGATAGTGCATGTATGCCGAGCACGACTTGAGTCTAATATGTGGTCCGCGATAGGCTGGACTATTCATGTCCATTATGTCACTGGACCGTTTTGGCTGGCATACGACAACATCTTTATCGCGATATTTGGCAAAACCGCAATAGTAGACTACCATTAAAGGTTTGTTGACTTGTACTAGAGTTGTATGCTTTAATTGACCGCCCCAACACTGGATTTAATCCGTGAAATAGAGTCCTAAATGTCTCGGTCCGAACGGAGAGTATGTAAACTCAATTAAAGTAGGAACAGCACTCACCGCAACTTGACCGGGGTATGGAGGATAGGACAAGCTTGTAGTTCAGACCAACAGAAACAAAATTACATGTTGAAGACGGCCAAGACACGCAAAATAATGCCTCGTTCATATGCAAAGACAGGACCTTGTCCAATTTGGAGTCAAGGCGTCTATAAATAGCATGCACGAGGCCGTAAAGCACCTTTCGATAACCCACAATGAGAGGACTGACGTAGGCCTCTCATATTCTGAATAATTGTGTCCTGTTTATCAATAAACATGGTCAGGAGACATGCCTTTGAGGTTTGTACTGTACGTACTTGGATGATGCAAGTGCGTAGTCCAACAAACTGCCTTCGGAGGGCGCATATGTCTAGGATTATTTTGCATCTCTAGGAAAGAAATTCCGCATTGCTTATACCCTGTATTTAGTTTTAGGAGCATAGGAGCAAATATTCCTGGAGGCAATCTTGGCAAGCGAATGCTTGTCTTATGAATTTTCGAATGGCATCATTGCATCTTGATCCAGTAGTTGCCGATATGCGTCAGATTCTGAATTGGGTCATTGAGACAAGAAGAAATTACATATTGATGGAATGGTGATGGTGTCCTCTTTCAATGTCTCCCTTAGCTCACTGGGATGATAAAACACCCAGGTTAATCGCAGTTAGCACTGGTTGTGCTTGGTGGAAGATATCGCCAGGACTATTAATCAATAGGTATTGTCTGCCAAGTGAACTCGGATTTAAGGTGCAAGGCTTCCATAGGCATAGTGAAACGAGGTTGAGATGGTAAAGGTTGATGATCAAAGCAATGGATGGATTCAACGAATACAAAAGATTAAGCCGAACAACTTGAAACATAATCACCTGACTCATACCAAAATATGTTCATGGTCATGGCTAAAAACTTTCTTATTTCCTATATAATTGTCAAGAAAGATTACAAATGTTAATCATGACATAAAATCCAAATCACTCCTGACAACATTCTGATCGATTGTCAGGATATAGAGTTTCGTTACGAATAGCAGAATACCACAACGCCAAGCTCATAAATCAGTGTCCCTGCTGTAAACATAGAAATGCAATGCAGATAAAGTAAAGTCCATGGCCAAATCCCAGCTTTGCCTTCGGACCATGAAAGCGCAGATAAACCATACGATTATGCCTGGCATGGTTCCGATAGACGCATGTAGTTCCAGCAGACTGCGACAGTTAGACTTGTCTGGTACGGGGAATGGTAAGAGTACGTACTAGAATAGCCCATGTCTTGCCCGAACATGGATTTCAGGAGATGCTCGCCATCCTGAGTGCCATCAGCGGGACTGTAGGATACCGCACTGTGGCCCAGGGCAATGCCCATCACGGCAGGGTATTCCTGCAACTCAAGGAACTCGGGCTTGAGGCCGGCCTCTGCGAGTATGAGTTGGTGGATGTTAGTCGCTGCGTAGTGGCCCATGTGCATGGCAGCGCCGCAGCGCTTGATCCCAGTCCACTGAGCGATATCGCCGATGGCGAAGTGGCTCTCGGCGTTGGTAACGTTGCTGGGGAATTGGAGACTATGCGATGTTAGTCTCACGAATGCCTAGATTGATGAGAGGTACATACGTGGAGCGGATCTTGACGAAGCCCTCCTGGTTCAGGGCATCCTGAGGCAGATAGGAAGATGTCGGCTCGCACTTGGAGATGGCACTCATGACGTGACCAGCTCTCAATTTGGTGCCATTTGCCAGAGTCAGATCCCATGCCCGGTGCTCAGCGTCGGTATTGACGGCTGTCGTATCAATAACACGCTGACCCAGTATCACCTCAACGCCGGTCTCCTTCAGCACGGAGTAGACACGCTCCTTGAAGTCATCTGGCAATGGCTCCGCAGACAACAGACGATCCCGGGAATGGACGAGGGTGATCTTCCGTTGGGGGTCAAGCACCTTCAACTCCGCTGCCATTTCAACACCCACGGCTCCTGTAAACAACGTCAGTTAGAACCAGCCCAGCCAATGAGTAATAGGGTCAATTACCTCCGCCGATAATCACCACCCCGTCACGCGCCTTTTCGATGTCCTCCTTATGGTTCCAGGCCTCCTTGAGGAATTCATCTCTCTGCAGTGACTGCGGAACTGTCGGGAACACCCGGCGCAGCCCGGTGCCGGCGATCAAGAAGTCATACTTCTCGCTCGTTGTTTCCTTGGACTCGAGGTCGAGGATCTGGGCAGTTTTGCTTTGACAATCCACGGAACTGACGCTCCCACGGACGAACTTCAGATTCGGTGTCTTCAGTGCAGGAATATCTTGGAATCGAATCCATGTCTTTGAGGCGTATTGGTCACATGCCAGTGCCTTGGGGGACCCAATTAAGTGGTCTTTCACACATGAATATTAGCGTGGGATATATTTCAGACACGGGGGTTGCTCACAAAAGCCATCTCTTTCATCAACCACTGTAATGTGAATAGGAATTTGGTTCTGAGGGGGCTTAGCATCTGGTGTGAAGTTGAAGCGTGCGAGGCGACCCCCGCAGAGGTCCAGCAACGTCAGGGCGGCGCTCAAGCCACCGTAGGAACCACCGGCGACGAGAACACGAAACTGGCGCGACAGAGCGGCGAGACCTTCGTTGGAGGGCATAATGATGATCTACACGAAAACGTGGGATGGAAGACGAAAATCAAGAGGGGAGATGATAAGAAACACGAAAGTGAAAACGCCAGCGAGGGTATAATGTAGAAGGCGGGGAAAAGAGCATTTCGATGGTTCTTAAATCATTGATGAGTGTGCCGCGGACAGAGACGCGAATGAGCCGAAGCCAAGGAGCAGTACTCGGGACAGTGGAGCTAATGGGGAGTCGTTAATGGAATCTTTTGTTCCGGAGGGGGGCTGTGGTTGAGAATTCTTCAGCTACTCCATTCTGTACTGGTTGTGGAATGTTGAGATGGATGCCTTTGCGACAGTCCCACTCTGGAAATAGAACATAATGATAAGGTAGTGCTCAAGGACGAACTATGGGTATGTTTAGGACGGCAATGGAGCCCCTACGTATAGTGAAGAAGTATCAATGGGATGGTACCATCTCGGATCTTGTCTCGAGCCGAGAGAAGAAATATCTTATCAGATGCGGGTAAGAACGGGTAATGATGAACATGTCGGGTTGAAGCGACGGTGAACATGATTGCATAACAGAATTACGTTGATTTTATTTCAATTACCCCATCAAAATATTTCCCTTATATTGACCCAAGTAACAAGAGAAGGGAGAAAAGGGAAAAAAAAGAAAAACCCACCAGGAATGAATCCACAATCCGATATGAGTGAGTAGTAAATACGACATCGATTCGATGATCCATACCCAACAGAGTTACAGTTATCTGATCCGAAATACAACCCTTCGTTCATTTGAATTTTTTTGTCCCGCTGTGGATGTCTCAGCTAAAGTTATCTGATCGTGTCATCAATACACCGTATAGGAGGGTCAACCCTTGGCAAGAGAACCATCGGTCGCGAATAATATTCTACTGGCCGAATTTCCTGTTTCGCAAAAGAAGATTTTTTTTTTTTACCGAGGGATCATGGACAAAAGGGCATACAGAAGCCGATCTGCAGCTCGGCGCTCGGTCGCAGGGTCCCGTTGATGGTATACCTCCGACAACAAGCACTGTGTATATTACATTTTGCACATCCTGAGCTTGGTGAAAATGCGATCGTCTGTTTAGCACGTGGAATTGTCTCTGACATTTGAAACCTGAGACAGACCCTGCAGATGACCAGAATTCTACCATCCCATGACCGTACAGAGTGATTGGGTTCAGTATGGAGCTCTCTGATGGATCCACTCTTTCACACAGCACAAGGTGGCGTTACATCCAAACAACCTTACAGAACTCAACTGTGATGAAAGGTAGAGATACTTCCAGAATGTCGTAAATACGGAGTTTTATGCTTTGATGCTCTGGTCCCTGACATATACTAAGCTTGAGAACAGTCCGTTACTTCCTTTCAAAGCTTAAAGCCGGCCCAGATCCGACACAGATGCGGTATTTTATTCTGAACATGAAACCGGCTTACAAGCGAGAATAATCCGTAGAATGCCGTCGAGAGCGAAAGAAAATTTGTTGCTGCAAGTGGGCACCGGAACCCGTTTCTTTTCTAGGGCTAGCTCGGGAAACAATGCCTTTGTACGGTTTCGAAATTACCAAACACTCTTTATCCACATGTACAGCAGTTACATACTGTTACATGCTGCATGATAATTTGCAATCTCTTTTTGCATCGCATTTTTGTGCACTCGATTTTTATCTCCACCCAAAGGTCCAACTGATTACATGGTTCCATATCCCCTCACTTTAATGATGGAGCAACGCCCAATAGACCTTCCTAAAAGCGACAAGGGGAGGGTGTTTCACAGGATGAAATCAATGTAGCTATCGGACGGTTACCACCCTTGTCGCTTGGCTGAGACAAGTAAATATATTATTTTTGCTGTCTGGACATATATGATTGAAACCAATGTACTTTTCCAATCTTTTTGAGTGATACTGAACAATCTCTGTCGTACACGCTGAAGATGGCTTCCCTTTCCCAGTACAAACTCCCATTAATTCGTTTGCCGGAACCGTATAAAACAACATACGACTTGCAGGTCATCACAATTCAAAGTGGGATTAGAGAGTTCCAGCTCAGACGATCTCCCCGGGCAGACGAGGGAGTCCCACCGCCGCAGCAACTGCACCATGATTCCTTAACGTTCACAGATCTGTCGCACCCAGACCCAGCAAGTACACCGGCAGAAGGGAACAACTCTGCATGGGCGCGCGCCCAGAGGAGCCCAGCGACTAATTGGACATGGAATGGAGATCAAGCTCCATCGGTTGCGCAGATCTGGAACGTCATACATGCCCTTCTGACGCTGCAGAGCGACTTTGAGATCTTCCGTGCCGTGCTGCATGGAAAGGGTAAAGAACTACTAGCAAAGGAACTACAAGCCGTTGGACTAGCGATCTCTCATCCAAGTCCCTCTGCACCTCCAGGCCAACCTATTCCAGAAACCCCAGATCTCACTGATCAACTGGTTGTCCACCGAAGCACCTTCTGGCAAGGAGCAGGATCGCCATTCGGGTCCCGACCGGTCTGGGTGGCTGACGCCGCGATTTATAGTTCGCTGCGCCAGCCCTTGACATCGTACCCATTACACCCAGTCCAGCAAACTTTAACCACCAAGTTCCCTGATGTTCGCGTTCACGCATTGCACCCTGTGCGACCAGCGAAGCCTACACCTGGAACCAGGATTTACAGCCGTTACATACCCCACTTAGACGAGTTCTTCTCGATCTGGGCACTGGATTACACCAACGAGGAGCATCTACAGCTGTTCCATCAGTGGCAGAATGACCCCAGAGTAGCCAAAGGCTGGAACGAAACCGGCACACTAGAACAGCATCGTGAATATCTACGCAAAATCCACGAGGACCCGCATCAAATCACAGTCCTAGCCAAATTCAACGACACCTTCTTTTCCTACCACGAGATCTACTGGGCAAAGGTAACAGACACCTCTCAAACACCTATACAAACACACTAACAACCACACAGGAAGACCATCTAGGCGCACACTATGACGCCGACGACTGGGATCGCGGGCGTCACTCACTCGTCGGCGATACGCGCTTCCGAGGACCGCACCGCGTCATGGTATGGTGGTGCAGCATAATGCACTACATGTTCCTCGACGACCCTCGCACAAAGTACATAGTCGGCGAGCCGAAATACACCAATCTCACGCCCTTGGCATATGACCACGCAACCGGCTTCATCCTAGACAGAATCGTGGATCTGCCGCACAAGCGCTCCGCATTGGTCAAGTGTCGACGAGAAAAATTCTTCCACATCGCTCCATTCCGATTTAATGGGTCTGAAGAACTCGAACGGAACCCGTTCCGATCATTAAAATTGTGATTACATTATCTACTCGCAAACTCTCTTTATTTCCCGCTCTTATGACCTCACGCGGCCCAGCTGGGTCTATACGCTGTACGTTAGCAAATTGAAATTAGCAATACCAATTCTCTGCAAAATAATCCAGTCAAATTTACCACAAAGTGGACCCATAAACACTCCGTAACTTAACGTAATCTAATATCAAACCCGAAAAAAAAAATCCACCGGGAGAAAAACCCTCCCACCCAAAAAATCCAAAACTGGAATTAAAATTATCAGATCCGACATTCTGCCTTTCCCAAAGGCCTAAAAAAAAGAAAAAGAAAAAAAACCCAACCCACCCATTAATTTACTCCGGAGTGACCCCCCCAACTCACAGGAATAAAAAAGCAACCGTTATGTAAAAGAACCCTCAAACCCCGAAACCGGAGTCAATACCTCCAAATCCTGTCTTAATTGTCTCATTTCTTTTTCCACACAGTGGTTTTCCTGGTTGAATAGATTGGTACGCTGCGTAAGAGTGGGGTTTCGTTTATTGAAATTGGTACTTTTGGTGCCCTAATTTGCAAGGGTCTTGGCGCGGCTTTTTTTTTTTTTTTTCCCATCTGATTAGATGATTTTGTCTAATCTGATTTTGCTAGTCCCGTTTTTTTTCGGTATTGGGTTTTTATTTTTACTTTTGGTGGGTGTGTTTGGTTTGTTTTCTTTTTTTCACCCTTCCTTTTCTTGGTGTTTTTCTTGGTGTTTTTCTTTGAATTAGACTTAATTGTTAATGTTAGATGTGGATTTGGATCAATTCATATACTTATTGTAAATTTGATAACAGGAACAGGGTATTAGCTATGTACAGTTAAATCATTTACTATTTTCCTCTTTCCATTCAAGGGGATGGGGAGGAGGGATAAGGGGAGTGCGAAGGTGGAGACGGAGGTGAACTGCTTCGCCTCTCCAAAACCATTCCTGCCGTCTTCCGCAAATCTACCTTCCGGACTTTCCCACTCCCTGTAACGGGAATTGACCGGTCCACGCCCTCCTCCCCAAATACAAATACGTGCTGCGGAGCCTTATGGCGGCCCAGCGTTTCGCGCGTCCAGGCCCGCAATTCCTCGGTTGAAGGTCGCGTACTGCCCTCTGCCACGGCGATGAAGGCCCCGACCACCTCGCCGTACTTGGGATCTGGGATGCCGATGACGGAAGCTAGTTCTATGGCTGGGTGGCTGGAGAGGCGTTCTTCGATCTCCAGCGGGTAGATGTTTTCGCCGCCTGTATGTATTCCGTGAGTATGATATTAATTTTTTTATCAAGCGGTAGATTTGTAAGGTTGGCGACGTACCTCGTATGATTATGTCTTTGAAGCGTCCGGTGATGCTGCAGTAGCCTTGGGGATCAAAGAGCGCTTCGTCGCCGGTCTTCAGCCATGTGGTGCCATCGGCGTCGGTGATAAGTGTCTCGGCGGTTTTTTCGGGGTTGTTCCAGTAGCCCTTTGATAATTGGTAGCCGGACATGCAGAGCTCTCCTCGTTGGCCGACGGGGACGGTTCGGCCTTGTGTGTCGATGATCTTCGCTTTAGCATGCGGCATTACCTTTCCGACGGTACGGAGCCGGGTCTCGATCGTGTCGCTGGTTACGGCGTTGAAGCAGGTTGGGGAAGCTTCTGTTAGGCCTGTAGTTTTTGTAGGTTAGTCGGGGCTGTATGTAGGTGTCACTGAGGGAGTTACCGTAGCTGCTGGTGTATTGGGTCATGTTCAGTTCCTCGAATAGTCGCTTCATCAATGGGCGCGGGACAGGTGCTCCGGCGATAATCCCGGTGCGGAGGTTACTTGTGTCGAAGTTCGGGGGCTTCGGGACACTGAGTATGGCTTCAAACATGGTCGGGACGCCGTGCAGGGCGGTGCATTTCTCATCGGAGATGGCGTGGAGCACGGCCTGTGGATCGAACGTTTCGCTGGGGAAGATGATCTTCGCCCCATGTGTGACGACGGCTAACATGCCGAGAACAAGTCCGAAGCAGTGGAACAGCGGGGGTGGGCAGCAGAGGATGTCGAATGAGGTGAAGTCCATTCGGTCGCCGATAAAGCGGGAGTTGTTGACCAGGTTACTGGATATAGTTTGTCAGAATTATAATTCACATGATTAGGGTTCGTTGTGTCTCGAATATAAGGACGTACTGATGGGTCAGCATCGCGGCTTTGGGGTTTCCGGTTGAGCCGCTGGTGAACTGGAGGTTGCAGACATCATCGGGGGTGAGTTCAGCCTGGCGGTCGAGTAGAGAGTTGCTGGAGAGGGGGAGACCACGCTCTATGACGCTGTTGTAAGTTGAAAAGCCGGAGTATTCTCCCCGCAGGATGACGATCTCTTCTAAGGCTGTTGATGATCCTTGCCGCTTGGGTTGAGGGCCCAGTTTTGATAGAACCTCTTCTAAGTTATGGCGGCCAATGCGAGGAGTGATGAATAATAATCGGCAGTCTAAGTATTGGAGAATGAATGCTTAGCATTGTAGATCCTATGGATGGAGGCGACGCCTACCTGTGTGGTCAAGAGCATAATAGAGTTCTGAGGGGGTATATGTATTGTTGAGGACGACGAGGATGGCTCCAACTCGGGCCGCTGCAAAGAAAACAGAAATATATTGCTCGCAATTGCCGGCCATAATTCCCACACGATCACCTTTTTGAATGCCCATGGCCAATAAACCACGAGCCAAACGGTCCGTCTCATCGTTTAGATCGGAATATGTCCACCGTGTTCCGGTCCAGGGAAACACCAGACACTCATGTTGACCGTACTGCAGATTCTGAAGTGCCAATAATTCTCCGAGGGTGATGTCTAGCAAAGGGGGCTGAGTAGGGCCTTGCACGATAGAAAGCTGCTCACTAGCCTTCGGCGGCTGAAAGTGAGACAAAGTCTGCTGTAGACGTCGTGCTGCTGCCATTGTGTGAGTTTCTATGCTATGGTCGACTGACAGGAGAGAGCAACCATGGACACACAGCGAGGGGTAGTCCGCGACTAAATACCGAATTCAATTAACTATCGTCAGACCTCGGATATAATTCAGCCTCGTGGCTTCGTCTGGAACATTGCCGGCTTTTCCACTATTATTTTTATCAATCGGTCCTCTTTACCGAAATGGGGAGTAGTGTATCCCAGATATGTCACTGCTTTGGATCCATTCTTCACCACCTTTACCCACTTCCGACCCATATAAGGAGTACAGTCATTTGTATGACTCGGAAAGATTTTAACAGCTGTTTTGATCTTTCAGGTTTCAGGTCCTAACGAGCATTCTCGTTGAATTGAACAAAGCGAGGGAGCCCCCGGCTATGACCTTGGAATGTGGTCTCCACCAGTGGCGGATTAGCCCGAAAGGCTTCGGAATTTAACTACCATTCATGCAATCAATCTACGGGTGGACCTTCAATCAGATAACGGCTAGTGATTTGAAGCGTCGGGTGCGGAATTTAGGAAATCTTCCGAGCTCTCCCTCGTCCATGAAGGTTACAACTACAAATAATCTACATGTTACATTGAGTACATTAGGTTAAATGGGAATGGTATAGGACATTGTACGACTTTCAAGGGTTAACAAGTTGATCAGATGCCCTATTCATAGTGTAGAGTAGGGTGAGGCGGGTTAAAAACATATTTTACTGTTGAATATCTGGATAAATTCGACTGGTGTGACTGATAATAAGCGCCTACGTATGCATTGGATCAGTTGGGGAAATATATTGAAACTCAATTGCATATTGGAAGAGGGGAAGGGATCAACGAGGAGAAACGAGAGAAAGAGAACCGAAGCTGTTATGCACGTTGACAATGGTTGCTAATAGAGATTTAATCTATTTTGCTTTTTAATTCAATGAAGCGAATAGTACCGCACTTTTCTGTGTCTCTTGCCGGGCCTGACTACTGTAAGCTACAAGGATCGGCTCATCTACTAAGGACTTGGCAGGATATAACATCCCGAGTTCATGCCGAACAGTCTATTGTTATCAGATAACTACCATTTAGTGAGAGGACTCCCGCTTCAGTCAGCAGATGTCTCAGAACCCCAGCGGATCTGATAATTTTTGCAGACCCAGCAATGGAGACATGTTATCAATCAGCGGTTGGATATTCCAGTGGGACCGGCCGCAATGGTTCAGCAACTGTTACGAAATGGAAACTTGAACCTCGGATGATGGTAGCATTCAAGTTTTCAACTTTGTCAACTGAAGACAAAGAAACGGGTAACTGGCGCCACGAAAGCGAAGTTGATCTTGGCGATAACACATTCACATTGTGGCAATGAAGCATAATATATATTTTCTTGGCGTAAGATTCAGAGCCCCGACAAGCCATCTGCACAATATCGGAACAAGACCGTAGCTTCCTAAGTCAACCAGAGGATTTATTGGCCTAATTTAGGGCTGACTCTCCTGCCGAGTGTTCGGTTATAACCACTAAAGATATGAATGCAAAAATGGCGTATCTTACGGGACGGTTGAAAAGAGGTGGGCTGACAGTACGGTTATCTATACGGTACGAAGGATACCATACCAACCAAGACAGTAATGATCTAATCAGATGATCTAATCAGATAAGTGGGCCGATAACCGGAGTACTGACGGACCCCACTTCCACCACGAGTCGGCTGACTGATTGGCGCGTCTCCCGCACACTCATCTCCTTGACTCTTTACGAAAAGACCTGCACATCACAATCAATACACTTTTGTAATTACCGCAGTTACCAGTTGGCTGCCCCCACTCTATACAATGCTCTGTCCAATTAAACTGCTGAGGATCTGGTCAGGTTCCACGAATGACGCCCGATCCATTTGTCTTGGCGGTTCCTGACTGTTGTCTGCAGAAGTGGCTTTTTAGCTGCAGTCACGAAAATCATTCTTTTTTAAATTTTTCTATTATTATTTCATGTCCCTTTTTAATCTCTGTAAAAGACCCTGTTGAGCTGCGAAAGCCATTGCGCTTCGGTTTTTTCTCCATACCTCTCAGGCGCAGACGCTGGCTCGATAACCAGACAAGTTCCGTTGTGTTCGGTGAGTAAAAGATTGTGAACCCCGCACCACTGAAGCAATGGCAGGCAAAATCACGAGCAATGAGGGGTACTCGCACTCTGTCGTTGAAAACTCCCGTGCTTTGAACAACGACGCTCCTTTTTCATCCACCACCGATATCTTGCCTGTGACCAAAATTCCAGCTTTGGATACTATTGATCCATATGTGGTAAACCGGCCCGTTGCCACTTCTGTTGCCACAAGCCCTTCTGTAGAGTTGATCTGCAGCTCAGAGGTTCAAGAGGTTACCGATGATATTGTCAAGGGCTATGCACGTTTTATCTCCAGTTTCACGGGGCTGGAGGAGATTGCATTCCTCATATCGCGTTATTCACCATTTGTGTTGGACACACCCACCTGCCGACCTGTATGCGCAACTGTGTCGTATTCCGACAATGGATACAGCTGTAATTTGCGCGAGGTGGATGGACAGCAATACAACAAGGACGAGATCCAATTTTCCTTGAACCTGGGGTTAAGCTCCGCACCTGAAAATGGCGAGTTGCAATCTAGTGTTCAAGAAAATGTCAGTCCATCAAGTCACGGCCTCGTGTATACACAAGTCAACTAACTGTTCGATAGATTTTCGCATTGAACGTAAAACCCTCATCAGATAAAAGGGCTCTAACAATCGATTTCGCCTATCCTACGCAATTGATTCCTGAGCCGGCGATTTCTCAACTATTGAAAACGGTCGCCTCACATCTTACTGAATCCTCGACATCTCTTGGTTTGGAGGGCTCCACTCCTGACCGTTCGATCCTTAATTTCCCACCACTTATGATACCCCCATCTCGGGACAGCCAACTTCATGGAGACATCACATCTGATGGTTCTCGGCCGTCCCTTCTTCACGCCGCTTTTGAGGGCTGGGCCCAAAGAAAGCCTAATGCAATAGCGCTTGATTTCATTCACTCCCTATCCTCTGCAGACACGCCTGCAGAGCACAGTATTCTCACCTATGCTGCCCTTAATACTGCGGCCACCAATTTAGCTGTGCACATCCGAACCATTTTGGCCGCTAATGATCAATCGGCTGTTAACAGACGTGTTGTTCCTGTGTACATGACGACGTCGCCGGAGCTCTACATCTCTTACCTCGCTATCCTGAAAGCGGGCTGCGCATTTTGTCCGATTCCCCAAGACGCTCCCGCACACCGTGTACAGGACATCCTTCGTGACATTGGTTCCCCGATCATCTTAGGCAATGTTCCCGAGCCTGACTCTGGACCTTGGCGTATGGACGTTAGCACAGCAGACGCCCAAACACCGATACATAAATGGGTAGATGTTGCAGAAGTTTCCAAATGGAAGCATTTACAAGGGGATCTCATCCCAGAAAGCGATTTTAGTGATCCTTTTCAAAGGCTCGAAGCCGACGAGAGCCAGACTGCTTATCTCCTTTATACAAGTGGCACCACTGGCAAGCCCAAGGGTGTCCAAGTGAGCCATCTCTCGATAACTTGCTTTGTTAAGTTCCATGTCACCGCCGTTTCTAGCTATGGCGACTCTCTTGGGGACTTCCGCTGGTTTCAATTTGCATCACCCACTTTTGACCCCTCGCTCATGGAAATCTTCGGGACCTTGAGTTCGGGCGGTACTCTTTGCTCTGCTGAGCGTAGTATTACATTGACTGACCCAGAGGGCACTATCAACGAAGCAAGAGCAACTGTTATGATGGCTACTCCTAGTTTAGCTGCGTTGTTGCGACCTTCGCGGTTGACAACCCTTCAGGTTCTTTGGGCTATGGGTGAGAAGCTTAATCGAACAGTCGTCGAGAACTTTGCGGGAAGATCGCATACCACTAACGCTAATGGCTCGTCGGGACCTTCCAAAATGCTGATTAATGCTTATGGCCCCACTGAAGCCACAATCCTTTGCACGTTGCTCGCTCCATTTGACTATGCCACTCGTTGTTCGATCATTGGTAAGGCGCTGCCCACGTGTTCCATATTTGTTTTGGATCCCAATAGCCATGAACCTAAAGTTGTTCCTGCCGGTCTTGCTGGAGAGCTAGCAGTAGGGGGCCCACAGGTCAGCAAAGGCTACCTGAATCGTCCCGAGGAAACAGCGAAATCGTTCGTTCACAGTGACGAGTTTGGGTGCTTGTACCGTACCGGTGATATGGGGCGTGTTGTTTGGGATGTGAATGGGTCTGAAGTGATCGAATTTCTTGGGCGTATCACGTCTGATCAAGTCAAGCTTAGTGGTCGCCGTGTGGAGCTCGGCGAGGTGGAGTCAGCCCTTGCTACTGTACATGGGGTAACAGATGTCGTGGCAGTTGTATCGAAGAAAGATGTCAACGTACACGGGAGTGAACAAATCGTTGCATGCCTGGTGGCAGATGGTGTGAGCGAAGACGAAAGACAGGAAATAATTTGCAACGCACAAGAGTCAGCACAACAATACCTGGCATCGTATATGCGCCCGTCCGCCTATGTTTTCTTCGATTCCCTTCCCAGATCTAGTGCCGACAAAGTCGATCGTAAGGCGATATCCGCCCGGATTCAAAAGAGTGACAATGGTGATTTCAAGCTTTACTCCACCCAGAAGCCGGAAGGCCCGGCTGATGAGGGGGACACTTGGAGTGCCGCTGATGAGGAGACTCGGGCATTACAACAGCTCGTGGCTCGCCTGATTGGAGAGACAGCCGATGAGGAAATATCTTCAATAAAACCAGGATCCGACCTCTTCTCACTCGGAATTGACAGTCTGGGAGCAATGCGTCTCCTGCAGAAATTAAGGGACCATGCCATTGAAGGATTGTCAGTGGGAGATGTCCTGAGTTCCGAAACGCCGAGTGGGCTTGTCTCTAAGGTTGCGCAGCTTCAGCAGCCTACAGATGATACCAATGTGAATGGCTCTTTGACAAGTAGCTCTACTAAACCCTTGAGCGAAGCACTTTCATCCTTTAGCGCAAAAAATCATCAAGTATGCGCGGACAGACTTGGTTTAAGCCAAGGCCAAATCCAAACGGTCTTACCAACTACTGCGACGCAATCCGGTATGTTAACTAGCTTTTTGCGTAGCATAGCCGATAAATCCTACCAAGGTCGCTCGCACATCTATCATTCGGTTCTCCCACTCGAAGCTGCAGTCGACCTTGATCGCATGAGGAACGCGTGGGATCTTGTTACTGGAGATTATGACTCCTTCCGAACGGTCTTCTGTTTGCTCGACGACGATATGGCTCCATTCGCGCAATGTATTCTGACTGCAGGGGCAATGCCACGGCCAGGGTGGAATGTCTACGATATGTCCGCGGATAACAGCACGGATAAGGAAACTCTCGATCAGGCCTTACGTGACGCGGAGGAGACGATAAACTTGGACACTCCTTGGAAATTGTCTTTGATTAAAACTACACACAAGAATCTACTAACCTTGAGCATGTTCCATGGAATCTTTGATGGTGGCTCATTGCAACTTCTGCTTGAGGATGTTGCCTCTGTTTATAACGGAAACCCTGTCGCCGAGAGGACCTCTTTAGAGCATATTGTCCAACACCACTTTGGGGCCGATAATGAGGCAACTGCTGCTTTCTGGAATAAACATCTGGAAGATTATTCGCGTGTTGCCTTCCCTTCGGTTACATCCTATCGGACTCCTACGGACAAGGCAACGGATTGTGTCGAGATTACCGCACCCATTAGCTACGACACCTTGAAGACACAGTCCAAGAACATCGGCGCCACTCCACTTTCTGTGCTTCAGGCCGCTTGGGCCTCCATTCTCCTGGCCTACACTGGAACACCAGACCAGGACGTAGTAATAGGTAGTGTGGTATCTGGACGTTTGGATCCCGCTTCGGAAGTCTGCGTCGGCCCAACGTTTACCATTGTGCCAATCAGGCTTGCTATGAGCCAAGTTGCCAAGAAAGACAACAGCACCTGGACAAACAAATCAATTGCTCGCCACTTGACATCTTTCAACGCTAAGACTCTGTCTCACTTGCAACCTCGTTTAGGGTCTTTAGCGATGAGCGACGGTCGTCTGCCGTACGACACCCTCCTAGCGTATCAAGACTTCAACGCTGGCTCGAGCGCCAGTAGCCTTTGGGGCTCGGTAGATCATCCACCCATGGAGACAGACTTTGCAGTGATGATAGAGGTCTGTCCTGGTGCAGACTCATCTTTAACCTTCCGTGCTACTTTCAACAATGCTGTCCTTGACTTAAACACAGCCCAGATTATGCTGGGGCAGATGGCTGATATTGTTTCATTCATACTTGAAACACCGGAAGGCAACTTCCTGGATGCTCCATCCGAAGCTCGAGCTGAATCTAAGTCGCAGTTTAACAAAGACGCAGTTGTCCCCTCTGAGGTCTCAGAAGGCGCTCTGATACATTCGTTATTCGAAGAGCATGCAGAATCTCATCCTGATGACATTGCATTGATATTTAAGAGTGACTTGGATAACGAAAGCAATCCAAGCAATGTCAACTGGACTTACGGCCAGCTCAATGCCTTTGCGGATGAACTTGCCAACCATCTACTGAAACTCTATGGTTCATTGACAAACATCCCCGTCCCTATATGCATTGAAAAGAGCCCGGCTATGTATGTTGCTATTCTTGGTATCCTCAAAGCTGGCGGTGCTTGGTGCCCTATCGATACCCTTTCCCCTACACAGCGTCGCCATGATTTGATCGTTAGAACCAGTTCCAAGGTCCTTCTCGTATCCAGCGCCGATGGTAGTCAGCCTGAAGGATCGATTCCAGCGGGAGTAGATGTCGTCGATGTTATCCAGTTTGCCACTGGTATCTCTTCCGCAAAGAACGGTGTAAAGCGGACCAACACTAAAGAAAGGACAAGCCCAGATGGCATGGCCTATTTGATCTGGACCAGCGGAACTACCGGAGCACCAAAGGGTGTACCCCTAAGACATTCTGCTGCTGTCTCCAGCTTCAAGTCACTCTGCAAGGATATCCCCACTGATGTGACTGGTGGAGTTGTTAGGTGCTTACAATTCTCGCTATACACCTTTGATGTGTCAATTCAGGACTTCTTCTACACGTGGTCGCTTGGAGGTGTTCTTATCTCTGCCACTAGGGAGGTGATGCTCAGCTCATTTGCTAAGCTCGCAAACATCACTAAAGCAACTCATGCACATCTCACACCTGCGTATGCCGCTGCTGTTCCGAGAAAGAGCTGTGAAACCCTCGAAGTTATAACCATGATCGGTGAAAAGCTTCCACAGCCAGTCGCTGATGATTGGGGTACCAATATGCGCGCGTTTAACACGTATGGTCCTGCGGAAGTGACCATTGTTTCCACAATTAGAGAGTTTGGAAATGATCAGAAGATTGTCAAGAGTGCCAACATCGGTTGGCCTATGGATACCGTGTCTGTATTCGTGACCAAAAATCAGCGCATGGTGATGAAAAATGCTGTTGGCGAGTTAGCCCTGGGCGGGCCCCAGCTTTCACCTGGCTATCTCAACCAAGACGATGTAACAAAGGCGAAATATGTCTGGAATGAGGAAGCTTCGCAGATAGTATATTATACTGGTGATTTGGTGCGAATGCTGGCGGATGGCTCCCTTGAGTATCTTAACCGCGTCGATGACCTGGTAAAAATTGGAGGCATCAGAGTTGAGCTCAGTGAAATTAGCTTTGCGCTCCGCGACTGCCACTCCTCTGTGGAGACCATTGAAACACTTATCCTCAGCCGTCCGGACAGGCCCATGCAGGTTGTTGTTGCGTTCCTATCTGCTCCTAGCGCTGCATCTGCGGGACAAGAAGAGCTATTGGTACTCAACGATAAAGCATACGAAATTATCCGTGCTGCCAACGACAAAGCCCATGCTTCTCTTCCCAGCCATATGATCCCGTCCGTTTATTTGGTTGTCAAGAATATCCCCAGGACTTCGTCTGCCAAGACTGACCGTCGTGCGTTGCAAGCTGCCTATGCGGTCCTTGACCTTGACAACTGGGATCGCCAAGTAAACCCTGACAACATGGCTTCTGGTCAGACTTCTGAAAACGAGGCTGAAGCTGCTGTAGCTGCGCAGATAACTGATATGATCGCGTCCCTAGCCGGTGTCTCATCTTCCATCATCACCACAGTTAGCAGACTTGGTAGTCTTGGCATTGATTCAATTCGCGCTATTCGTCTTGCTTCCAGGCTCAAAAATGCCGGTTACCAACTTTCTGTCGTCGATGTCGTTAACTGCGTTACAGTCCAAGACCTTGTTAAATTAGCGTGCTCGTCAACTCAAGCTGAAAACAGTCAGTCAGAGAATTTCGATATAGAGAAGTTCAATGAGGTTTGGAATGCGGCAGCTCTTGACAAGGTAGCAGAGGACGTTTTCACTATCCGTGCTACCACTATTCAGGAGAGCTTACTCAGTGAGACAATGGGCACATACAACATGTACTGGAGTAATCATTTCTTCTCGCTGGATCCATCGGTGGACCTTACACGATTGAAACAGGCTTGGTTTGCTGTTTGTCAGAAAACAGAGGCACTGAGAACAGGCTTTATTCCGGTGGCCGAGGTTAGTAGTAACAGCAGCCAAGACAAGCTTGATTTCTCCATTCTACAGCTACTTTACAAGCTCCCAGCATTGGATTGGGAGCAGCATCAGTGCACGGAACAGGATTGGATCGAAGTACGCGACGATCGGATCGAGGCGATCATGACAAAGCATCAAAAGAATTACTTTAGACACCCACCGTGGGCTGTAACCGTGTTTGAGAAGGGTAGTGAACGAACAATGGTCTTAACCCTTCATCATTCCATTCATGACGAGCCTTCCCTCGGTCTCATCATGGACGATGTTCGCGCTGCTTACAGCTACAAGCCTCCTCTAAGACACCAACTTAGCAACGCCCTCTCGATCGTTCTTCCAAATGAGAAGAGAAGTGCAGATACTCGCAACTTCTGGGCATTTGAGCTAAAGAATTTCGCAGAACTCGACGCTGCGGTGTGGCCTGACCTTACTGGAAAGAGAGTGGAACCGGGTGTTGAACAAGCATTTGAATTTATTGCGGAGGAGATACCTCTGACGGAGCCAACCACAAATATTGAATCCGCCGCTAGTAAGTTTGGCGTTTCTATCTCGTCTATTATCCGAGCAGCATGGGGATATATATCAGTGGCATATCTTGGTATCCCCGCAACTGTGTTTGCTGAAACCCTATCCGATCGTGTGTTGCATCCCGATCTTGATGATGGTGTTGGTCCACTCATTTCCGTTGTCCCAATCCCATTCCATCCACAAGGAAGCGCACGAGACCTGCTTGCAGAGCAACATCGGATCTCCGTTCAATCTTGGAAGTATCGTCATATCCATGCTCGTGATGTCCGGAAGATGCTTAACCGACCCAGAGGAGAGCCTCTCTACCCGGCCGTATTCAACTTCCATGTCGCTACTGACGCTAAGAGTTCTTCTCAAGCTCCTATTTGGCAGGAGGTAGCGGACGAGGTTGGCTTACACGTCGAACATCCAATGGCCTTTAACGTGTTCCAGCGTGCTGACGGCTCTTTTGTCCTGGAAGCATCTTCTGACAGCCGCATGATGAGCCAGGAGCAATTGTCGATTTTCGTTCGTCAAATTGACGGTTTGGTCAGCGCTATGCTGGCATCTCCTGACAAACCGTTGGCAGAGCTTGTCAACGATCTCCCCACTTCCTTGAAGTCTGCGTCCACTGTACCTGTTCCCGAAGCTGTTCGCGATTCCGTAAACACTAACCCGACATATTGGTTGGAACTTCATGCTCAAGAGCATCCCGAGTGGACCGCTGTTGAGGTTGCGAGCAGCATAAGCCCTGAAGGTATTGTGAAAGAGTCTTGGACATACGAAACTCTCAATACCAAGGCCAATCGGGTGGCAGCCTTCCTCGCTTCCCAGGGACACAAGAACAGAATGATCGGTGTTTGTTGCGGGCGAAACCTCCCTTCATACCCGATCATTGTCGGTATCTTCAAGTCCGGGAACACATATCTTCCAATTGATGAAGGTCTCCCAGCGGAACGCAAAGCATTTTTAACTGAAGATTCCAATTCTCCGATTGTATTTACTGAGAAGCAGTTCTCCTCGTCATTTTCTCAGGTACCTGAAGCTTGTCGTATCATCTGCGTCGACGACTCGGATTTCCAAGACGTGGTAGCGACGATGCCCTCCGATGACCAGGACTATGGATCCCATCCAGATGATCTTGCATACCTGATGTTCACCTCTGGTTCGACAGGTAAACCTAAGGGTGTCATGGTCACCAGAGGCAATCTCTCGTCGTTCATTGAGTCCTTTACTGAGTTCTGTACCAAAGTGGCGCCACGCACATTGAAGTTAGGCGGCACTGGCAGGCACCTCGCTCAAGCAAGCCGAGCATTTGACCCTCACTTGGTAGAAATGTTCTTCCCATGGCGCCAAGGGATGGCCACGGTAACCGCACCTAGAGCAATGATCTTAGATGACATCAAATCCACGCTTTCGAAGTGGGATATCACTCATGCAAGCTTTGTACCCTCGTTGGTGGACCAATCAGATGCACAGCCGGAGGACTGCCCCAATCTAGTATACATGAGTGTTGGTGGTGAGAAGATATCAAAGAAGGTGCTTGACACATGGGCTGAATCTCATATTGCGCTTGCCAACGCGTATGGGCCAACTGAGGTCACAATTGGTTGCACCTTCGCTCACGTCGGAAGAGACACAAACATGCGAAACATTGGTCCACCGCTGACAGCGTGTGTCTGCCATGTCTTTGCCCCTGGTACCAACAATTATGTACTCAGAGGTCAGACCGGTGAGCTGGTATTCAGCGGTGACCTCGTTGGCAAAGGCTACCTCAACAGACCCGATGCTACTGGATTCATCACAGGTCCCAATGGCGAGAAGATGTACAGAACTGGTGATATCGGCCGACTGATGCCGGGCGATTCTGTGGAATACCTTGGACGTGGTGATGACCAGACTAAGATCCGCGGGCAAAGGCTAGAACTTGGAGAGGTTGATGAAGTGCTGCGATCATCATCTCCTGTCCCTATTAGCGTGGTCACTACAGTCATCAAACACCCAGGCCTCGCGAGGGTGCAGTTGATATCCTTTATCGCACGGTCGGACTCTCGCCGTCGTCAGCCTAATGAGGGCGTCGCGTTCATTCATTCGGACATAGCTACGTTGGGCAAGGAGCTTCAAGACACTCTCAAGAAGAAGCTACCCGGATATATGGTTCCTGAGCTCATTCTACCCGTGACCTACATTCCGTTAGCACCAATGTCGGGAAAGGCAAACCTGAAAGAACTTCACGCCCTCTTTATGGACCTTCCGCTTCCAGTTGTGCTTCAAGGAAACAATCAGACTAGTCAAAACGGCACCGCCGTCAATAGACCTTTGACTGCTGATGAAGAAGCTGTGGTGAAGGAAATCTGTCGCGTTATTTCAGTTGATCCCTCAATCATTGGTCCGATGACGAACATTTTCGAGATCGGTCTAGACAGCCTGAGCGCCATAGGCCTCTCAATTAAACTTAGAAAGATCGGTTACGAAGCTACTGTCGCCCTTGTTTTGAGTAACCCTGTTATTGAGCAGCTCGCACGGCTGCCGAGAAGTTCATCCTCACCAAACGGACACCCTACCGCCACAGAGTTGCAGCAAAAACTTCGCGAAATCGACACTCTATACAGACAAAATGCCCCTACTGGAGTTGACCTGTCCACAGTCGCTGCTGTTCGCCCATGCCTGCCGCTCCAAGAAGGATTAGTTGCTCGCTCTATCAATAGTGAGGGTGATCAGCTTTACATCAACCACGTTGTTCTTGAACTCGAGAGTGCCGTTGATCCTGCTCAGCTGAAGTCCGCATGGCAGGCGGTCGTCAAAGACAATGAAGTCTTAAGAACGACCTTCGCTCCCTTGGACAAGGAGATAGTACAGGTAGTATTTTCGGCTGATGCTGTGGGGCTTCGCTGGACCGAGGCCGAATATGGCAGCTTAGAGGAGTCACTCAATAAACTCAAGCTGCAACAAGTAGAGATTTCTCAAGAAATCATTACAAATATCTCCAAGGCACCTCCAGTGCGGTTCCACCTGGCTAAATCTGCCGAGTTGCAAACCCCGCTAGCTTTGTTCATTTCGATCCACCACTCTCTTTATGATGGCGAGTCTTTCTCAATGTTGATGAATGACGTCACTGCTCGTTATATGGGCGCACCAGTTCCTGAGCGAGGCGATCCTTCCGCATTCGTTGGGCATGTCTACGGTCAAGATCTCGAAAAGGCGAAGCAATATTGGGTGGATTATCTAAACGGTTGCCGTCCAACAATCTTCCGCGGCGACCCCAGTGTGATGGAACTTCCAAAGTCTGCTCACAGAACGCTTGGCAACAAGCTATCAGAATTGGAACGCCGTTCAGCTAGTCTCCAGACAACCGTTCCATCGTTGGTACAAGCCATCTTTGCCCTTCTACTGGCAGATACCGTGGGTGCCTCAGATGTAACCTACGGTCTTGTGCTTTCTGGTCGTGCTGTATCCGTACCGGGGGCTGAATCTGTTCTTCTCCCTTGTATCACAACAATCCCTGGTCGTCTCAATACCAATGGCCTAGGCACAGTTTCAGATGCTATTGGTGCTGTTCAGAAGTCAACTATCCGGTCCCTCGATTTCCAGCACACATCTCTGAGACACATACAGCGTTGGGTGAAGTCGCAGTCACCTCTTTTTGACTGCCTTTTCTCGTACATTAGGGCGGCAGAAGCTCCTGAGCATAACCTGTGGCGAGAGCTAGACAGCCATATGCCTGCAGAATACCCATTGGCAGTTGAAGTTGAGGCTAATCATGCTACGGATGTTGTCAATCTCAACTGTCTCTTTTCACCTTCATTTGGATCCTTGTACAATGGAGATGAATTCCTCGAAAAGCTGGATGCGGTCCTCTCAAGCGTTGTGTCTGGCGAAAGCCTGTCTCTAGACAATTTCAATCTCCCTCAATCAAATGATCCCGGCTCGCGCGCATCTTCCGCTCAATGGGATGAGGCAACATGGTCTACTACAGAAACAAAGATCCGGGACTTTGTTGCGTCTTTCTGCGAAGTGAAGACTGACGATGTTTCCAAGGGGGCTTCATTCCTAGGACTTGGCATTGACTCAGTGACAGCCATTCAATTCGCACGTAAGCTGCGTGAAGCTGAAATCAACGTTTCTTCGCCCGACGTTATGCGCTTCTCTTGTGTCGGTGCTTTGGCCCAGCACGTCGAGCAAGCGTCAACCAACCAGTCCAAGACAAACGGGCATGTAAACGGTACTACGAGCATCCCTCTTAACGTCTACCAGAAGCATGTGCGTCTCCTCGCGGATGGTGACAGCGTCTCTGCTATGTTCGAATGCACACCTTTGCAGTCCGGAATGATCACGCAAACCCTTGGCTCTACGGGACAGGTTTACGTCCACCCTCATCCGATCCGCCTTGCAGACTCGGTCGACGCTACTAAGCTGCGAGCAGCTGTTAAGGAGGTCATTCAACAGAACGAGATTTTGCGCACATCCTTCCACATGATAAACCAACTTGGTTCTTCTTGGATTGGTGCTGTGCACTCTAACCCACCTTTTGAATGGCAGGAGCTCACATTGTCCTCCGAGTCAGACGTTCTGACTGAAGTCAGCTCGCTCTTCTCATTCGGTGATGAATCGTGCTTTGAAGTGCCGCCTATCCGTTCTGTGCTAGTCAACCAACCTGAGGGCAGAGTCCTTGTGGTGGTCATGCACCACGCTCTGTATGACGGTGCATCGTTGCCATTCTTCTTTGAGGACCTTGCCACTTCATACAATGGTAGCTCCCTGTCGGAGAGGCCGCAATTCTCAGATGTAGTCAAGCATGTACTGAGCGGGGGAGAAAGGTTCTGTGACTTCTGGGTCCGCAAGCTACTCGGTTATGAGGTCGTCGAACTTCCTCAATTGCCTTCTTCTGAGTCTTCAGACCGTATGTTCCTCTCTGAACACAAAGTTGAACTTGACCTGCCCTTGATCATTGAAGCTTGCAAGGCCATTGAGGTCACAGTACAAAGCGTGGCTCTCCTGGCGTATGCTAAGACGCTCGCACGTTTGATTGGAAAGCGTGACGTTACGTTCGGACAGGTGCTTGCCGGTCGGTCGATGCCTGGAGCTGAGCGTACCTTTGGACCTTTGTTCAACACTGTCGCTCAAAGAGTGACGTTTGAACCAAAGTTCCTGAGCAACAAGGCAATGGCACTACGTCTGCAGCAGCTCACGACTGATGCGCAGGATTATCAGCACGCTCCTTTGAGGGAGGTTCAGAATTCTTTGAGACATGCCGGCACGCTCAAATCCACATCTCTTTTCGATACACTTTTCGTCTTCCAGAAGAGTGCCGACTTTGCGGGCAGCATCTTGGAGGAACAAGAAATCTGGACCCCGTACGAAACGGACAGCTATGCTGCTCAAGCTGAATATAAGCTGAACGTCGAAGTGGACCATGGCTCCGATGGAATTGCCATTAGTGCCTCTTGCAACGGACAGTACCTGACAAATGAGGCACTTGATAACTTCGTCAACGAGTTCGCTGTTGCATTCCGCGATATCATCGAGCACCCGACTAGATGTGCCACCGTCGTCCCTGACCATCTCGGTGATCTGCCGCTTAGACTGTCCTTGGAAACATCTGAAGCTGAAGTTGAAGAGTCCGAGGCACCACCTCATGAAGACATGGTCAAGTCTGTACTTTCAGAGATCTCCGGTATCCCTGCTGAACACATTCACCCCAGTACCAGCATCTTCAGTATCGGGTTGGATTCATTGTCAGCGATCCGCATCGCTTCCGTCTGTCGATCCAAGGGTCTGAAGACCGGCGTCGTTGATATTCTCCAAGGAAACACTCTGCGCGGAGTCAGTCAGCGTATTCGTCCTATGACGGAACAAACAGTCAAGCCTCAAGGGGCGCTTATCAAGGACTTTCAGCAGGTTGAAAAGACGGTCTTGGCACAGCTTAACCTGCAAAAAGAAGCCGTCGAGACCATCCTCCCTTGTCTCGGTGGCCAATTCTTCCACCTCATCAGCTGGTTGAAGACTGGCCGGAAACTGTTTGAGCCGGCCTGGCCGTACTTCACTACTGAGCGCGTCGATGCCGAGAAGTTAGAAGAAGCATGGTACCAGCTTCGTCAAAGACACCCAGTTCTCCGCACCTGTTTCGCAGCCATCTCCCCATCCGAGGCTGTCCAGATCGTCATGAAGCAAGCCGCGCGGGATCCAGACACCTTCAAGGTCATCGAGTCCTCCAGCCCCATCGCCGAGGCAGCCAAGGCGCAAGCAAAGGAAGAAGCCTTGCACCCCTCTTCGCTCTTCGTCCCTCCAGTCCGTCTCCGCCTGCTGAAGGCCAGCGACAGAGACGGCATCCTCGTACTAGTCAACCATGCCGCATACGATGCCTGGACAATGCCCATGTTCGTCTCGGAACTTGAGAAGCTCTACCGCAGCCAAATCCCAGAGACAAACCCCGACTTCCCCGCATTCGTCGACTACTCCGTCCGCTCCCTCCGCGAAGTCGACGAAAAGGCATACTGGACCTCAGCCCTCAGCGGCGCCACCGAAACCATCCTCCACTCACAAGAGGCCCCTCAAACCCAAGACCAACTCTTCGTCGGCGCCTGGCAAAAGGTCAAGAAGGTGTCTGAACTGGACTCCTCCTGCCGCGCCGCAGGCCTAAGCCTCCAAGCCGTGGTCCTCCTCTCCGTGGCCCGCAGTCTGTCGCGAACCACCGGCTCCCCCAATCCCACAATGGGTCTTTACCAAACCGGCCGCTCCGCCTCCTTCCCAGGCATCGAGAGCCTCTCCGGCCCCTGCCTAAACGTCAACCCATTCACCATCTCCAACCCCACAAACCCCGAACCCTCGGTTCTCAACCAGGCACAAGCCGTCCAGGCCTCCCTCGCAGCGCGCGTCTCCTTCGAGCAGAGCTCCTTCCACACCGTCAAATCGTACCCATCCACCCCGCAATTCAACACATGGGTCAACCTCCTCTGGATGCAGAACGCTCGTTCCACATCCGACCCAGAGGACACCAGTCTATTCCTTCCACTGGCCATCGGCGTCCCGACGGACTTTATCCCCGCTGAGCCGCTGCCCGGCTTAGACGCCACGTCTGTGTCGGCACTTGATACGTCTCTACTCCCTGATGGAAACGTCTTCATTGATATCGGGCCGGACCCGAAGACGGATTCCATCGGCTTCGGAGTCAGAGTTGAGGGTGGAGCACTTTCAAAGGAAGAAGTTGAGTCTCTGGTTGGTGATATTGCAGCTGATATTGTGGACGTTGTTGCGTCATTGCAGTAGTGCACATTCATAGATCATCTCAAAGGAAAAAAAGAAGAAGAAGAAGAATATCCTGCATACAGGAGTTTGGTTGTATTTAATTAGACTGTTTTGTACATGTATTAGACGCTAGATTGTTTATTTTTTCATTTACTGAATTCATACTTATATCAAATTGGAATCCAAAACAAAGTAATCATATATCATTCCTCTATATAATAAATAATATAATATAATATAACATGAAACAAATAATCATAATCATACATTCCCTTTCACCCATCAGTCACCGGCATACAAACCCAGTACCAAACCCAGCGAACACTAAACAACACCAAATACTAAGTAAATACTGAGTATCAAGTAAATACAAGTAAATACTAAGACTTCTTCAAAGCCTCCCTAACCAACCAAAGCGACACATCCTCGGCATCCCGTCCAACCCTCCAACTCCCCAAGACAACCCCCTTATCCACTAGAGTGTCGTGCGCGCGCTCCCAGCGTCTCCGCCACAGTTCCTCCCGTTTATTCGGGACCGGGGCTGGCATTTCCTGGTCTGTGCTGGCGGCGGTGGGTTGTCTTTGCGGGCCGCGGAGCATGGACGGGGACGGAGTGGGCCAGTTTAGGCGTTCGGAGGCGTATTGCAGTGCTGCGGTTGCTGCTGCTGTTGGGTAGGATTTTTGATTTTGAGGTTGATTTTGAGATTGGGGTTGGCTTTGGGGTGGGGTTTGAGCTGGGCTCTGACTTTGGGGCTTGTTGTTGGGTTGAGTGTTGTTGGTGTGGGTTGTGCTGCGGCGGGGAGGGGGTGGTGGGGGAGGTTTTGGTTTTGAGTGTTCTGATGTTGTTTTTGAGCGGATGGGGAGGGATTCTTTTGATGGGGAGGAACGGCGGGGTGGGAGGGGTGGATGGGGTTTGCGTTTTATGTTCTCGTGTAGAGGGTCGGGGGTTGAGACTGTGCGGAGGGAGGATGGTTTGGATGGTTTTGCGGGAGGGGGTCGCGGGGAGGGTTCGTCGAGGTCGATGAGGTCTGCGTTGTCGATGCTCATTGCGTCGCGGGGACGAGGCGGGAGGGCGGGTCTGTGCAGCTGAGGCGTGCTCTGGGTGCGTTCGAGGTAGTCGGATGATTTGTCGAAGAATTCGGCGGTTGTGACGTCTCTGATGAAGATGCCTAGGATGCGGCCTGGGTTGGCGAGAGCGATGTCCGTGTAGACTTCTAGGTCGGCTTCGCCGCTGTCGCCTACTAGGATGAATCTGCGCGAGGGGAAGTCGCGGAGCAGTTGTTCTAGATTTCCCTTTTTGCGCTCCGCGGTGGGCTCGAAGATCCCCTGTAGCATGCCGCTGTATTGCTTGAGGTGGAATGAGCCCGGGGGCAGACCGGCGAGCTTGAAGTAGCGTTCGAGGAGCGGGTAGAGCTGCCACGGGGAGTTGGAGACGTAGTGGATTTGCACGCCCATTTGGGCGAGTTTGCTGTACCAGGATGAGACGCCGTCGACGATGAGCTCGTCGAGTTCGCGGACGAACGTGTTCCGGAAGATCTCCTTCGCGCCGCTGGCGATCGCGGAGTGCTTGACTGTGTCGTCTATGTCGCTTATTAGGCTTACGCCGGTGGGCTCGATGATCTGGACTGGCTTCATAGCGGAGAGGTCTTCGGAGGCGAGGACGCGGATGTGGGTTGGGATGAAGGGGAGCGCGGTGCGGAGGGTGAAGTGGCCGGACTCGTCGGTGAGGACGCTGCGCGACTGGCTTTTGCCGTTGTTGAAGAAGAATACTGTCACGGGGAGCTGGTTGCGGGGGTTGGTCAGGAACGGACGCAGACGCTCCATGAGGTGGGCGTTGGCCATGGACAGCTCGTCCTTGGTCAGTTGGGAGAGATCGCTGGTTGTGCGCTGGAGATGCCGGGGTTCGTCGTCGTGTTCGGATTTCCACGCTGCGTCTGCGTGGCCCTCTGCGTTCCGGATGATCGTCTGCGCCTCGGAATCGACCAGCTCATCTTCTCTCCGGCCGGACAGCTTGGCTGCGTCCGCGCTTGTCCCTTCGTCGTTACTCGGTGCGGGTATACCGGTCAGCCGCCGGGCAAGGGCAACCATGAGACGGTGTTTGCGAGTCATCGGCCCGCGATGGGGTGAGTACACCCAGCCTCGCACGTCCAGCGCCACAATGGCATCTTTATCCTCCAGTATCTCGCGCTCCAGTCTCTCCCACTCAGTCTCCTCGTCCACGCCCCGATACTCGTCAATGGTGGACGTCGAGCCCCTCCGCTGCGGCGCATCGAACGGCTTCTCGTTGCGGTCCAGCCTCCTCGCGTAACTAGGAAAGATGACCATCTCCTCGTCCCCGGCCCGCGCGATCTCAACATCGGGGAACGCCCCCGGCGTACTATTCAGATATTCCTCATCGTATTCGCGGGAGGGGTTGATCTGCGACGCCCATTGCGCCGCGTAGGTCTGGCGCAGCTCATTCGCCGCCTTCAGGTACTCAAAGACCTTCTTGCGACGACCGCCCGCCCATGAAGTCGACGGCAGATATTGGGACATGGGTCCACGTGTGTCCGACCTTTTTGTGCGTCTCCGCGTTCCAACCAGCAGTTCGAGAATGCCTCGCTTCTCGCTCTGTCGTTTCCGGAGTCCTTTCGCCTGCCGTCGGAGAATGGCACGGTACACGCTGGCCTGAGCGCGATGTCGAAGCGCGGGGATCGTCTCGTGCCGGAATCCCCACAGACGAGAAAGTGCACGACGGGTGGTCTGCGGACCGAAGAGGGTGCGGAGAGATAAGGAGAATTTCCCCTGTGCGCGGCGGGCTGGATACCGAGGAAGAGGGAGGGATCGTGAAGGCAGCCGCTTAGCGGGGATGGGCGGACGCCAGCGTCGTGGAAATTGGTTCGGCGCCACGGTTTGCTATTATTAATGTATATTATATATATCTCTTTTTCTTTGTCTATCGTTCATCCAGTTGAAGTGTTGAAGTGTTCGGATGAAAGGCGAGAGGTGAGATGGATGGGTAAAGATGAAGCGAGGCTGACGTTTCGTGCTGTCAATGAAATCGGTTGAAGTCATCGAGGCCCACTTTGTTTTAGCGCGGTGACGATAATAATGACATGGTCCACTTCACTCGGTCATCTTAATGTAAAATGCTTAATTCCAATTTCTGCATTTCTGGTTTTGGGATGAGTGGTTGGTGAGGGAGAATTGGGTTGAGTTTGTTTGGAAATGTCCCTGAAGTTAATTGAACCCTACTTACTCCTTATCTTCAACATATTGTTAGACCCTCTAATCACAATACTAGAATACCATAGTTAACATTAAATAGGAGAAAATAAAAAAATTAATCTATAAAATAGATTAACTATAAATATAAAAATAACATACGAATAAATAATCTAATTAGTAATCATCACCTACATATCATCCCTGCAATTGATCCAGTTACAACAGGAGTGAAGGATCTTAAATAAACTCATCAAGACACCCATTGCACAAGTCCAGCTTTGGATAATTGGAGTAAAAGCCTCTACCACTTCAGTTTGAGGGTTTTGGACTGGTATAACTACCCGACGAGTACTCTTCGTCTCGAGCATGGTATTTCATGCCGATACTCTAGTATTGATGAACTGACTTACTTTGGGTAGTCTGTGTGTTCCGAGCGAATTCAGATGTCATTATGTTGGGGAAGAAAGCATAAAAATTTGATGAATATAAAGACGTACATGGACTAGTATTGAAACCAGGAATGGTTTACTCTGGGAATGATAGAATTATCTTTGATTGTTGAAGATAACCCACGTTTGGGAGCGCGTAGTATATAGACTAAGGATTGCATGGGTTTTTATTGGAATATGCTTGATGAATGAAAGATAATTGACTCTATTATACACTAGTACCACCTCTATACTGCGTGATCTTACACCCAGGACTTGGTACAAGGTTAGCAGACATGTAAAAACAGGTCCATGATTTGTATAGTACAAGGCTGGTGATGTCCACCAGCATGTTCAAGTGATCTTTCGAGAATACTCTATGCATTATGTTATCAAATTTATACAGCGTCACTGTCCTCGGCATAGCTAACCGGCTTCGCTCGTCGACTGCGGCGAACGCCAGTGCTCGCAGACTTTGCCGGCTTCGGAGTCTCCGGCAAAGCCTCGTCCGAGTCAGAAGTCTCAACAGGAGAAGCCGAGGCTTTGCGTTTCCTGCCGGCGGTTTTCTTCACGCTAGAGGTACGCTGAACACGAGTCTTCGAAACAGGAGTGGTCACAGTGCTGCTCACAGCTTCAGCATCCTGTTCCATTGACTCTCCTGTGCCACTCTCGACTTTCTTCGTCGAGCGAGCTCGTCGCGGGCTTGCGGCTGCTTTGGCACGGACAATCTTCTTCGGCCGAAGCCATTCTTCCATTGTGGGTGGCCAATACACCCGTCTCTCAGGACCTCCCATTCCAACCTCGTGCTCTGGCACGGTGCGCGGAGGGGCAATCTGGCCTTCCAGATCCACGAAGCCACCATTTTTCTTGGTAGACTTCCGCGGAGGTTTGAACGGTTTATTCTCGTCTGTACGGACATGGGGAATCATGTCATTGAATAGCTCATGACCCGGCAGCTTGAATGTTCTCATGAGCTCAAAGACAGCTTGTTCTTTGTCCTTGGCTTCGATCATCAAGTCCATTGTCGGATCACATGGGGGCAAGGTAGATACGCGATCGCTGTGCTTCCGACGCTGACGGTTCGTGATGGCCGAAGCTGTGGGCTCCGAATAATGCATTTTCTGGGTAATCTCCTTTCTTGTCCAGGTAGCTTTGATCCGATCAAAGAGCGCCACAATATCCTGGGTACCCTCTCGAACCTGGCTGGAATCAAAGATGATGTTGTGGTGGTGGAAGTCCAGAACGAGTGGGATATTGAGCTCCTCGCAGATCGGTAGTAGATCATGTACAGACCAGCTGACATCATCGTTTTCCAAGACCAGACGGTTCTTAATATCCTGAGACAGCTTCGCGTAGTTCTCCCTGAATCGGTCCAGGGTTGCTTCCTTGTCACCAAACACACCACCCATGTGAAGGATCATGACCGCGTCCCGATCTTGTTGGGGCGGCAGTCGAAGAAGCTGTAGCAACTCGGAGTGATACTCCAGGTCGCGGAAGGAGTTCTCGACCACTTCATCCCTCGGCGATCCTAACTGCGTGAACTGGCCTGGGTGCACAGTGGCCCGATGGCCTAATTCCGCAATAAGACGCCCGGCTTCCGCAAGGGCTTCCGATGCGAACGGCGCTAGTTTATATCCATATTCCTTGTGACTCGCGAAAGGGAACATCTCACTACTGAGTCGCATAAATTTGATTCCGTACCGATCATTCCATCGTACGAGTTTCAAGAGATCCCGGGCATTGTCGAGGCCGAGAGCCTCAACAAACGCCTGGCCGCGTGCGACATCCGGGGCTTGACTCTGATCAGGACGGTTCTTGGTTGGGTGCGGAGGCTGGGAGGGGTCCAAAAGAGGGTGCCGATTTTCTAAGATCGATGCGATGCGACAAGTGCGGGAGCAGAAGACAGGGGGGTTCGAGAATCGTAGATACGTGTTGAGGCATGCCTAATGACCATAAGGACTCATGTTTTAGGGGAGGAGGACAGTGGCGATTAAGCCCGAGTGTACTACTCACATAACCCAACCTGCCTTTCCAAGGAAGGGGTAGATAGCTACTATTCACAGGCGGGGGCCTCGATAAGGCCTCTTGCAGCTCCTCAGGCTCAATTGGGACATCTTCGTCCGACTCCGGGTCGAGCGGGACACTTTGCGTCGGGTCCGATGGCCGCGCTGTGTCTCCGTTCAGCAGCTTGTCCCCATTCTCCAATGCCTTGACGGCTGGCATATTCGTGGGCTGTGTTGTACCTGAGAGGCCACGCGAGCCTCCTGGAAAGCACCGAGAATGCGACGGATTGGTGGGTGTGGTTGGAGACTTCTGTGATCGCCAGGGAAAGGAATGTAGGAGGCCACCAACACGGGAATTGCCATTAGCAAGGTGAGGGCGAGCAAAAAAAGAAGGTTGGCTCGCCACAGAAACCGGGTGAGTTATCCGCCGAGCAGAGGAGTGGCGAACCCGGCGGGAACGCATGCAAAATTCCTCGACGTCATGGAAACGCGCGACATGATTCAACGCGCGAGCAAAACTCCTCTGCTGGTGAAAGGGACCCCGCAAAAACATTCAGCAGGGCAAGTCAAAAGTTAAAAGAAAACGAAGGAGCAGCCGCCTGAGAGACTGGTGAAGCTGTCATACGACGTGCAACATATTTCTCTGCGTGAGAAAAGGGCGGCGTACAACGTAGAGAAACAATGAAGATCCAAGCAAGAAGCGGAAGTGAGAGAAGGATGTCGAGACTGTGGACCCGACGCTAACGAGATTCTAGGCTTGAGAGGCGCCGCTAAACTCAGGACCGCCGCCTTTGCCGTGGGCACCGCTGGCCCTAAACCAAAGCTTTGTATACAAAACTCAAGGGCACAACAACGCCAATTGAGTCGTTTTCTTACCAATTCCTGAGTAACATGTCATACATCTCCACCAAAATTAACTTCTACTATACACGTACTCCATCGGATATTTAAAACCCGAAAGATTGCTTCAGTACCCACCGGAAAGCAAAACCTAGCGCACCAGGATAAATCAGGTTTTACAAACAGGAACAGGAAGAAGAATTGAAGTTAGCACAAGAACAAGTCACGATGGGGACCTTCCGAAATTAGCTCCATAAAATGAGCATCACCTATAAAAAGGTTGCCTGTGCGATGATCCCCCATGGCAACATTCCAACTGGCATCCACCATTCCTCCCATAACCATGAGGACCAGTGAGACACACTCCCCAGCATGCCACGACACCGGGATTCGATAAGATTAGCATAGAGATGGATTGTTTTGGTTGCGTGTTCCAACAGTTAGGCTTTCCGGTCGGGGTTGAGCGATCTGGTGGCTTTTTGTTTACTCCATCCCTTTGCCGCTATAAATGGAAAAAGACATCTGTAGATCTATAAGGACTTGCTCATATCACCGTCGGATTGCGCTCTTCCTTCCCTTTGCTCCTGTCATTTTCTGGAATTGTATCACTTGAGTGTGTATAAGATAGACCCCTACCTAACCAGGAGCCAGCTAACAGGTTGTGTCTAGCTTTGCACAAACTACCTTGAATCATCGTCGTATAGTTAGCACTGACAAAATGAAGACTCTCGCTCTGTTATGCAGTCTTTTGGCTGCGTCTGCATCTGCCCATATGCAGATGTCGAAGCCATACCCGATTCGCAGCCCATTGAACAAAGATGCCAGCGGCAAGAAGGACTATTCATACACAAACCCGCTGTCAACAAGCGGATCAGACTATCCGTGCAAGGGGTACGCCGATGACGACTTCAAGTCTGTGGCAACATACGAGCAGGGCCAAGAGTACGACTTGGAGTTGCAAGGCAGTGCCACACACGACGGCGGATCATGCCAGATCGCGCTCTCCTACGACAAGGGGAAGACGTTCCGGGCCATTCACTCCATGCTGGGCGGTTGTCCACTGACCAAGAAGTACAAGTTCGAGATCCCCAGCGAGGCTCCAAACGGAGAAGCATTGCTGGCGTGGACCTGGTTCAACAAAATCGGCAACCGCGAAATGTACATGAACTGCGCGCAAGTGACCATCGGCGGATCCGAGAATCGCACTCAAAATAAAACCCTCGTTCGTCGAGGTGGCTTCGACGACCTGCCCGAGATCTTCCAGGCCAATAACAACGGGCCAGGCGGCTGCACCACAGTCGAAGGCGAGGAGGTGAACTTCCCCAAGCCCGGTCCCTCCAAAGAAGGAGATCTCTCCGGCAAGGGCTACAAGTGCACCGGCTCCGCCCCGTTCCTCGGTGATTCCAAATCTCCCAAGCTGAACAGTACTCTCAACGCAAACTCCACGACACATGGGTCGAAAAGCTCAGCATTATACTCTTCTTCAGCCACTCCCTCCTCAAACAGAGCTTCATCGCTCTTCGGTCGGCCATCGTCTAGCCGTGCCGCGTCATCTACTCCAGCGTCATCCACTCCAGCATCCCCAACCCCAACACCACACTCCCGCCACCAACCAGGACGTTTTCTGTCCCGCCCCGGGTCCCGCCCGGGTTCCCGTCCCTTGAGAGTCCACGGCCCCAACGACCACCAACCCTGCACGGACGGGCAGATCATCTGTGCTCCAGACGGCCATAGCTGGTCCCTATGCGACCACGGCTCTCCCGTCTTCATGGGCTCCGTGGCAGACGGTATGCGCTGCCGTCACGGTAGTATGCACCGCGCTGCCTGGTAAGACCGACCATCTTATCAGAACCCTGATATTACTCTAACATATTTCGCCCGGTGCGAGTATGGCCCTTCGTTTAGGCGTCGCCTCTTTCACCGTTCTTTGTATTTTCTGTGTCTGATCTTCGTGGATTCATGGCTTGTACGTCATTGTTGTGTTATTTTTATTAGCCTGTGTCCTGCGATTGTGTAATAAATAGGTTAAATGAACAATGGTATTTTCTTTCTGTATCAAGGGATGATTTGTGTAAGGGGGAACTCTATCGGCTGATGACATGCATGATCTTGCATTTGGCGCTCGCTGATGTATGTAGCCGAAGCATGCAGGTCCGGTTGGTAGCTTTTCTCCGTTGGAACATGTCTCGGTCAAATGATCATGTCTTTTGATACTAGTTGTGCACTGTTTGTTATGACTATGTGGTCTCTGAGTTGAAGTCATGCCCTTTGAATATTAGTGTATTTCCTTCATAACGCGAAGGATTATTTATGATCTGATTTTTTCGCACTTTCCACTGAGTTGGCAATCGTAGTAAATCATTCGTCACATTGTGATATAGACCTAGAAATATCATGTCGTTTTAAGTCAAGGTATATTTCATTAAATCCTAGACAAAATCATATCACTGAAAACATTACTGTACACAAATGAAATCAAGTCAAAGCTTTCTGGTATCTTAATTAGGCTCATCAATCATTGACCACGCTACTCAACTAACCAGAATGGACAGAATGGCTTCTGTCCAGGTCGGTTTCGGCGTATGTAGATGCGGTCCAATCCCGTGTCTTCACGGTATCATTTCAGCAATGTTTCGGTCGCAAGTCGTTTTGGTTGTTGTTTTCGGTGTTTCCTGAGGTGTCACTTGAATCGACACTTTTTCAGAGTAACGTTCAAAGTGGTAGTCTCAATAATTGCCTGTGTAGGCAGAGTTGCCGTACCCATAGCCGTTCGGTACTGTACCTGGAGCATGGGTGGAATTCCGATTCCGAGAGAACATGCTACCAAGGCCGCTAGACTTTTCCGAATGCGCTCCCAGCTCTACATCCTGCGGCGTAGGGTGGTTTGGAAGCATATCATCGGCGCTGGCGGCATCTGGGTTGTTCTTCTTGCGACGCCAGAACGCAAGCCCCGGGCGGGAGCCATAGGTGTAATCGTTGGCCGGGGACGGGCCAAAACGCTTCTCACGTTTGTGGTGACGAGCATAGAGGATCTGGAAGAGAATCGAGATCAAAAAGAAAAATCTAGCCGAGGAATGTTAGTACAGGAGGGACGGAGCAATTTTGAGATAAGCAAATGGGAGATACGTACATTCCAATGATTGACACGGCAAATGTCACCTTCTGAAGTTCACAGGCAAACTCGAACTTGACCTTGGAGGCGGATTCCGCATTGCTGTCGCCCGAGCCTAGGGGGGTATCGACCCGACCCTCGCATTTCTGAGTGCCATCGCGAGTCATGATGGCAATTGCGATCATGGCACCGACGAAGCAGACGTCGAGAACGATCGCCAGGACGGCAAAGAAGGCGACCCCTCCCAGGCAGCAGGTGAAGAGGATACCCAGTAGCCCATAGAGGGTCGCTGCGCCCGAGAGACCCTCTGTAGCTTTCATCCACTGCGGGATGTTCTGGTCATGACGGCTGAGGACAGCCAGGAAGAAAGAAAATACACCGAGAATTACTGCGGCATCCAAAAATTGGAGCACGCGAATGGCTAGATTGGAAAATCGGAGAAGAACGCCTCCGAACCCCATGGTAGTGGATGGCCTTTTAGGGTACTTCCGGGGTTAAGGGAGGGTAAGAATCTATCAAAATGGCAATAAGAAGAAAGCCAGGGTTTACAGTTTGAAATTCCAGAGGCTAGAAAACCATTCGAGTGAAACACGAGGCTTGTTTTGAAATGGAAATTCGAGGCCCAATATATAATGATAAGGTTGAAGAGAAATGAAAGAGTTTCGCAATTTTACGTGCAGAGACAGGCAACCAAATAGGTTTTGGGTGCAGCGTCGCAGCCAAAGCAGATCGGTGGAGGCATTTTCCCTGGATGCCTTTCCAGACTTGTGGAACTGTAAGAGAGGACCTCATGAAAGGCCTTGTCCACAGTCCACACCATCACAATGTCGATCCACGGATGGAGACGGGCGATGCAAGAGATCTGATTGGGAGTCGGACAGCAAGAGGAGGGCAGAAGCGGGGACAAAAGAATAACAGATGGAAGATTGAATCACAAGCCACAGTCTCCTTTAACGTCATCACTTGATGCAACCTTCGTCATCATTGGTTCCTGAATCTCCGTGACTAAGCCCTGCCGAGACATCTCCTGATTCGGTATTGAAAGATTGGACCCTTTGAACAATAAGAAAATTTCCAAAGAATCACATGTTGCAACTTGCAGGTCTCGTGTCCAAAATTAGTTTTATTTTTTTCATTGACGCATTAGGGAAATTTTCTCTCCATTCACGGTTCCAACCAAACAAATGACTGACCCAATAGAATAAAGTCACTGCCCCAGTGACCTCCTGAACCAGCCACAGGTCGCACCGCCACTTATCGATTCTATTCTACTTGTTCTTCCATTCTCCAGTAGGACGTCACCACCCGCCGGAATAAGTAATATGCTACTTCTTCTTAGTTACATACAAAAATTTGGATGGTCCGACTAACATAGTAACCGGTAATAACCAACTCTATTACCATTGTCAATGTCACTGCAGCAAATGCTGCCCGGACAGCCCGAAACAATTATTCAATGAACAATTTATTATTATTTGCTACTAACTCTACCTATCAAATCGAAGCTGTATTCGCCGAGGCCGAAGAATCATCAATCGATAATAGTACTATGTACATCAAGTATATCAAACAATTATGATGCTTGTACGTCGATCACAATTTTGCAGTGATCCTCCCGGTCATTGACCAGGGTATGAAACCCCTTCTCCACCGTTTCAGTGAGCTTTACTTTTGCCGTGATCATCCTTTCCGGTTTCAATTGCCCTGAGACAGTCAATTGTCAACTATCGAATTTGTTATTAAAACCTAGATAAGGTCCTTACCGTATTCGAGGGCTTTGATGACTGCTACAAATGATCTTTCGTCATACAATGCCGATCCCGTATAGTTCACTTCATTGTACATCAGTTTGTTAACTGGAACCACCGGTTCTTTTTCCCACACTGCCACATTAACAATGGTTCCATGGGTGCGACAGGAGCTAACAGCATCTTTTAATGCTCTTTCCACGCCGGCAGCATCAAAAACAACATCTGCGCCTATGCTGCCCGTGATCTCCATCACCTTTTGCACGAGATTTTCCTCGCCTGGATGAAAGGCGTGTGTCGCACCGTATTGGATGGCAAATCTCCGCCGTTTCTCATAGAGCTCTGAGACTATTATATGCCTCGCTCCTTGTAATTTCAAAACTTGCACGATGCCGATGCCCACTGGCCCGCCTCCTATCACTAAGACACTGTCATTCATCTTGAACGGTGAAGTCTGAACAGCATGCCATGCCACCGCCAACGGTTCAATTAATGCTGCGGCTTCAAGAGATACATCATCGGGGATTGCGTAGAAGTGCTCGGCTGGCGCTACATGATACTTCGCCAGTCCACCGCCGTATCCTGCATGACGCGTCAGTACCAACGCTAGAAATTTTAAATCTGACAGAGAGCGCATACCAGAAAGTCCAATGAACCCGATGTTTTCGCAACAATACTCATAACCACGTTTGCATGCAGCGCAATCTCGATCAAAGATGGTTGGGCGCACGACAACTCGCTGTCCCGGAGACACATGGGTTACGCCATCCCCGACTTCTTCGACAATACCGCCAAATTCATGGCCGAGAGTCACAGGGCTAGACCGCTTGGTGATATTATGAGGCTCTTCGGGTACTAGCACAGGCCCAGCAGTAAACTCATGAATGTCTTTCCAATGCTTAGCTTTTGCTCAGTCTAGCAAAAAGTAGGTAGCGAACTTGCCGCTGCCACAGAGACCGACAAAAGCTGGTCGAATCTAACATTGCGCAGTTAGCACATTGCTACCCTTAATCGCTAATGGCATAAGCCTGCATGCCTTTACTTGGCCATCACCACATATAGGTTCGTCTATCTCCTCAACCCGAATATCACCGCGACCGTGGAAGCGAACAGCTTTCATGGGAGGGGCGATCTCTAGCGTCGCACAGACAGTATCAACATCAATGACGGTATTCAGCATTATCAAGTACCTTGGATCTTTCTGTCATTTGATAGATAGATTGATTTATCGCATTTCGTTGTAGCATTTGTGTAGATATGTAATTTCGAAATATGTGAGAAATACGTCTTACAAAATGATGATCCTTGGAGCGTATAAACAAGATGCGACTGAACTTATAAGGGACGTCCCAATGACGTCGTCAACAGCGAGAGCGAGAGTTCCCAAGATTGATTGGCCGGGTGACAGAACTATTCATGTACTATGCATTGCACCATCTATGATGTTGGACACATTGAACCTGCAATTCTGATGAGCGACTTGGCCGTGCGCGTTGTTGGACTGTAATTCATTGAGCGTCAAGCTCTGGCAGAGATAATCACGACTCCAGAATTGAACCATGCCAGATTCCGGCAATTCTTGAGGCCGGCTCGCGTGCCGGATGATCATTCCAAGTCGGTGGCGTCATATGGACCAATGGCTGATTCCAACTGGCCGGATGGCGGCAAATGTAACCTATTCATAGATGTTCAGTTTGTGCCACACAGGCTAAGTGAAATTAAGTTGTACTTACGGGGGCCGCTAAGCCAAGCCCCCGAAGAGGCAGCGGAACCAAGCCACCAATAACAAAAAGGGCCCTACAGCCCTGCGGCTTTCGAGAAAAATATTCAGCTTATTTATGAGATGCGTAATTTATACGCTATAATCAAGTCCCAAGTTTCTATTTCAGGTATTCTCCTGACGCTGCTGGTCGACAAAGGCGCGCAAGATTGACTCCAATCCTTCGTTGCGCCGCGCCAATAGCATCACATCCGATACGTTGATGGTTGAGCGCCCGGCATGCCTAAAAGGGAAGTTCCGTCTATGTCAGCAACCTGAAAGCACCGGATCCGGAAAAGCAGCGAAGAATCATAATGTCACCAGGCAACAAGTACAAGGAAATAGGGACCACGTATAAAAACCGTCCACTTACTTGGCAAATGACTCTAGATCCTGACTAGCTGTTTCTATAATGAACGGTCAGCCGAGACGCCACAATGAACAAACTGTGACGACAATTCCCTGGCTGTAAAGGACGAACTCATGCAGGATTTCAAATGCCAGCATACCTATCTGAGTCCAAACCATCTCTGTCAACGCCCCAATGAATTGAGGGGTAGCATTGACACCAAGTTTGATGGTCTCCTCGTCAACGATCTTCCCTATGGCGAGCCAAAGAGCGGATTTCAAACGCTGTCAATGCGATTAGGTATGTTGAGCAAGCGACAAGAGACAGTATACATACCTCCTCAAGGCCGACTTCCTCATTCTGATCCATGTTCATTAGACAGTCAATAAACAAATGGGTGGTGCAATTCTCAACCCGACAAATTTCAGAAGAAAATAATACTGCCCCCGGACTATTCAGCACAGCGGTTAATCCCCAGATATTGAAGCGCGTTCTCCGCGAAATAGAAACGCGTTGATCTACTGACCTCAAGAACAAACATGATTGGCTACCGGAATAACCCTCGGACAAAGTAATATCCGAGAGCGGGTTTCCGCTAAACCGTATTAGAACATTTCCACTTACGGGAATTTCTTCGCAATGGAGAGCTAGAAGAAAACTCTCGGGCAAACCACTCTCACAAACGCTCCATATACCAGGGACAAAAGGAGTTGGAAATTATCCATCCGGGTACATTTTTCCAAATTGCCCAGATATTCCCTATAGCTTCGTCTCTCCCACCTCCTCTCAACATCTCTCATACCTACCTCCGCGGACTTCCGCACCCCAACCCGCCAAAAGGCCAAATCACGCCAACTTTCAACAAAAACAAACCAAAGAAAAAAAAAATATTAAATTCCCAACATGTCGTCCCCCGACTCCGACGTGGCAACAGAAGCCCTGAAAGACTTCTTCGGCCAGCTGTACACATTCTTCGAGACCATCGTCACCCGTTTCTTCAAGAACTTCTATGCGTCCTTCGCCGAAGTCAGCGTCAACCGGTGGACGAAAGTCACTCTCTCGGTCGTAGGATACATCATCATCCGTCCTTACATTGAAAGATTCTTCAAGATGATGCATGACCGGGACCGCGCCAAGATGAAGGAGAAGGAGAAGGCCAAGGCCGAGGCGAGCGAGGGCAAGAAGGCGAAGGTGTCCGCGAACACGCTGAGAGGCGGTGACACCGGCGGCGGAAAGGTGCTCGGGGAGGTGGAGAACACCGATGACGAGATCGAGGAAGGGGAGGACTTCGCGACCGCGAGTGGAGTGCCTGAGTGGACGAAGAATGCTCGCAAGAGGCAAAAGAAGCATATGAAGAACTTGAAGGAGGCCGAGTCCAATGCTAGTCAGCTCTCTCAGGATCAGATCATGGAGTTGTTGGATTGGAGTGATGATGAGGGTGCGAAGAAGGCTTGATCTAGGTTCTTGTTTAGATGACTTGACTCTTGAACGGGTTTTTGAGGGTGGGGGGTTCTTGTAAACTATATATACGATAATCATATTTAATTGAGTGTATGAATGATAGATCTATTGAGACATGTTGAATCTACAGGTGTGGCTTTCCCAATACAAAATCTTGGATCTTATCACCAATAAACGGTTCTCAGTTGGTAGGTTCACATTAGAGGCAACCATTGAGAGCTATACATTCTAATCATGAAACATTCATATTCTCAATTTCCACTTTCCAACCATATCGGCCTTGCTTTCACAAGGCCAAGTCGTATAAAAGAATAAAGGACAGCTCTAGTGCAACCTTCTCAACGCCTCTATCATAATCTTCACGTCATGGACATTCATCATGCCCACTGATTCCACAATTTCCTGCTGCACGCTAGGCTCGCAGGTCAAAAATTGTTCGATGAGCTCGCCGTCTACAAAGCGGTAGGGCTCCTTAGCCTCCCGAACCATACTGCGGAACCCGCGGAATTCGTTGAATGGCATTGCTCCCAGTGACTCGACTTTGCTTGCCATCGTGGCTTGCAAACGCATTAAGAAATCCTGGTGTTCGGGGTTAATCAGGGCGAATAGATAGATGGAGCCCTCGACCTGTTGATATCTGTTAGCGATGAACTATAATATGAAGGTAGAGGAAAATATTAGCATACCGTGCCGAGGAAAGCCCTCGGGGTGACTGTGACGCTTGCCAATTGTTGGATGTTGACTGGTCGGATGCGGTTCACCATCTCACCTAATGAGATTTCACCGGTAACCTCTAGACGGCGCTTGTCCTCTTCCTCGACTCCTGATAAATTGCGACGGAGAACAATCAAGTTCCCTTCGGCATCACCCTCTAAGAATGTGTCCTGAGAAATGCACGCAACACCGGTAGCCCAAACGGTCTGGAAGTGGCGAGCCACTTCTGTCAGTGAATCTGATAGACCGTTTTCACCTTCCTTGTACTCCACAAGGCAAACACTCTTCATGAGGTCAGAGACAACAATCAGATTACCAGTTACAGTCACATCCACTGGTGCTGTTGAGGTTCTGTAACTGGCAAGTTTCTCCAGTTTCATTGCTCCGAAGTTGTTGTTTACTACTCTATAGATCACAACCTAGAAGTGTGTCAGATCCTAAACGGTTGTCATAAGCTCATCCAGTAAAACTTACCGTTTTCACAAGCGCTGCCACAATCTTGTCTCCCAGCATAGCTAGGGCACGACATGCCCCCTTCACAGGCAGTTCAGCAACCTTGGTCAGTTTACGACCGTTGTCAACCTCGAACATGAGTATCCGGCCACGGATCGACTCCTCCCCTTCATCGTCCAAGTACGCCGTTCCAACAATGAATCGATCCTTTGTCATGTCCCGACCATTCTCGCCCTTGCCAGCTGGGAATTCCGCACGAATAACGCTTTCTACCAGCTCTTCTGGCCGTAGTTCAAAAGAGTCAAGTTGCCGGAATAAAACCTCGTCAGCAAGCACGAACTTGCTAGTAACAATCTCTGCCCCATCTTCCAACTTGCGCTCGATCGTTCCAATACCGAAAGCCTTTTCTGAGGGTGAATATGAAACCCTACGCACGGTTGCACCTATTCTGAGTGTTTGGATTTGTGTTGTTCTTTCACTATCGACTAGAGCAATCTTGAGCTCGTGTGCCGTCGCCACAGCAATTGACCCAGGGTAGGCTTCTGAGTGGAAATGGCAGACGCGTGATGCGCCCTCAGAGTTCACCGCAGAGTAGATTATACGACCTTCGGAGCCATAGATCAAGCTAGGATTTTCACATGTAGCGAAAACGTTGTACAAACCGTCGCCCCTAGGCAACTTCTTGAATATAGGTTGCTCAGACCCAAGGATCAGCTTGTTCATGCTAGTCAATGAGTAGTCGTCCATATTGAAAGTATAGGTTATGACGCTACCATCGGCCATGGAGATGAAAAGGGTAGGAGGGCTGTCCGCGAGGACATCGGCAACAAGAACGGATCGTGGGAACGCTTCGCCAGCTGGGCCGAGTGATATTGTGCGGACCTCGGACAGATCTTGAAGCTTGAATACCGATACTTTGGCTAATTGCGGAAATCCGATCACACAAACTTGTGCTGGTGATGCAGGAACGGTAACACCTGAGATTTGACTATCCGCACCAAAGTTCTTCTGGGATACCACCTGTGCTTCATTTCTGATATCAAGGACAGTGACAAGGTCACCACCAACGACAAGAACCATAGATTCGTCGTTGGCTGAGGCAGCGGTGATGATGAGTTGATTTGGTGGTGTCCATTCGTATACAATCATCCCACCTTCCACGTCCGCAATGAGTACCCGTTGCTCGGTAACTTGCAATACTCGTCCGCCAGGTAGATTCGCCGCAAGAAGTGTATTCTCCGACAAGCTCAGCCCAAGGAAATGATCCAGTTCCTCCACCTCGCCGTCAGCACTGAAATGGAACACTCGTGTCTCGTCCACAAACGTAACCAGAAGTATATCCAAGTTATCGCCTGTGGCGTGTACCTGTAGGCCCCATAAATCCGTGATATGCTCCATATCACCCAGAACGCCCAATTCCTCCATTCCAACACCACTGCGCACAGTCCTTAGGGTCCCGTCATTGAAGGCGCCAGATCCGGTAACAATTCGAGCCTGGCCCGATGAGAACTCGTGAGTCTGGCTCTCGCTTGTCCGGTTTCCAAGATCCATTATTGTGAAGTCCACTATAGGAGCAATGTTGGAAAGCGTCTGGATAACCTCGATAGATCCATTACCGATTCGAAGCACCTGGGAATCACCATGATGGGATCCCACAAATACGACACCGCCGCCAAGGTATACCAAAGCAGAGGCCCGTGAGGTATCTCCCAAATGATCTAACTTCCAACCCTGGACTTGGTTCTCTGAGTCTAGAACTAGCATCAAGAGGAACAGTCTTCCATAGTCATCAGCTAGCAACCATCGTTGGCTATCAACCCCTTCCCAGGCTACAAATATTGTTGCTTCTTCCATCGGTCTTGAGATAATCTCATTGTTGTCATCATCCACATATTTGATAGACGTTTCGCCAAGAATGAGGAGGCCACCTGAGATCGTCAGTAATGAAATAGGATGATATTCTGAGTCATTGAGGGGTGCGAACCTAACGGAGCAGGCACTGGTATAAGATGGGATGCGCCTAGGTCTAGTTCCTGTGCAAAATCGGCTATGTGTGCTAGCGTGGCATCAGCGCCTGTGCTCGCCGTAGCAGAAGTATACTGTAGCTCTCTGACAATCAATCTAACTTTCTTCTGGTTGTCTTCGTAGAGAAGCGCTAAGCGTGGTAATCCCGACTGAACATGTAGGAATGCAGAAGAGCGTACAAAGAGCTCGTCAATCCTGGCCGTTGTCACCTCCCCTAGCTCTCCCACTTTAGGTGCGTCGGGACCAGCAGGTGCAGCCGTGACTCGTCCTCTTTTCTTGCTAGGCAACTGTACAATTGGCACAACCGCAACCAGACCTTCGTAGACTTCCAGTGTCATAAATCGACCGCTAGGGTCGATCAAGCATCGGCTACCCATTTGCGATTCGCGTGACGACGGATCTGACATGTCAACATAGTTCCTCTCCGTGCATATCCTATTCTGCGAGCTGTCCCATGATAGTGTGCAATAGGTATATCGATCGGTACCAACAAAAAGATGATCGGTCGGCGAATGGGCGGGTGTGGGAAGTCGCGCCAGCATCGATACCTTGGCGTAGAGACTGCAGGACGCTGCCAGACTCAATCCATCGGGTGTGAGTGTATAAACTTCCAATCGGTTAGCCTTCCTATGGTAGCAGACATCGATTAGCCAACGTCAATGTTATATGTAAAGAGCCGATCGGTGGATTGTGGTCACCAACGCAACAACCAGGGAATCCTCCTCAGGTTTCATGAAATGCAGCTTGAGCGCATGGCGAATGCTGCTCGCTTTGTGAATCGGCACTACATAGGCCATGTTGATTATCTGGGATGCCCTGGACTTCCGATCGAGATTCCGGAATGAGCTTTTCTGCAGTGGAGTTTCCGCTGCGGGGAGATGATAGCACAGATGCCCGTCAGAACCGACGAATGAGTAAGAGGTCGGTGTCACAAATCAGAAATTAAATTTGTAGTAATCCGTCAAAAGTAGCGGATCTGCATCTCTTATCCGTGAGATCATATAATATAATTGCTACTAGTATGAAGTTTGAGGAGGTGTGGACGGACATGAACAAGATTAAGATGACCGGATTATGTCTCGACAGTCGCAATGACGATGTTTGCAGTACTTTTTGCTCCAGTCTTAACTCCGGGTTATGACCGAACACCTTAACATAAATTCAGTACATCTTTGTTTTTTTACAAAAATAAAATAAAAATGAAATAAAATGCATAAGAATAGATAAGAATTACTTTATTAACAAATCCAGGAATCAATTGTGTTCCAGTGCAAGTTTTGCATCTCTTCCGAACAAACGTCAACCATTTTCATAACCGTCAAAGTCTATCAATTTCTCCGATGGTAGCTGGTCTTCATCATTTAATGATTGGATGGGCGTGGCCGCCACCATGCGAAGGCTAAAAGAAGTGTTAGGCATACAAGAACAACGCCCAGAAAGAAAAGAAAAATAAACAAAACAGGCGGAGTATATATGCAAAGATCATCTAGACATGATAAGAACGGTGAATAAATCATGATCTTTAAAAAAAAAAAAAAAACTCAAGATCATGACCAAACATCCTCCTGGTAGCTTCCACTGCTCCGCATATGCTTGACCATCTCCTCACCCTTCTCGGCAGGCAGACCCCGTTGTTGGGCAATGATTTGACCAAGGACAAGGTTGACTTCACGGGCCATGTTCGCTGCATCTCCACAAACATAAAATGTCGCCTTTTGTTTCAACAGATCGCTGACCAGCTCGGCATGTTCACGCAGCCTGTGCTGAACATACACCTTCTGGGAACTCTCACGAGAGAATGCGGTGATGATCTTCAGCGAGTCGCCAAGTTGTTCTTCGAAAGTCTGCAACAGAACATAGTTAGCAAGACAACCCTACGGTTTCCACCAGTATTTGAACACATACCTTGAATTCGTCCTTGTACAAGAAATCCTCATTACGGTTACGACATCCGAAGAACAGAACAGTGGGTCCAACCTTCTCGCCCTTGGCCGCTAAAGCAGCACGTTCCTGAATAAAACCACGGAAAGGGGCAACACCGGTACCGGGACCAATCATGATAACAGGCCGTGAGGGGTCGGAAGGCAACTTGAAGTTCGAGTGACGGACGTGAACAGGGACATGAATACCATTATATTTGTTGCGAGGGCCGGTGATAGAATAAGTCAAGCCATGGGGATCAGGGGAAGGTTCGCCATTCTGCTTTTGCTTAAGCGCAAGCAGATAGTTTGTAGTCACACCCTTGACAACGTGGGAGGCACCGGGCAAACGAACAGATTCCACAACCGCAGTGATACTAATCTTGTCCTTTTGGACCAGGGAAGACGAGGAAATAGAGTAATAACGAGGCTGAAGCTTGTTGAGGCCTTCAACGAGCAAGGAGAACGGAACAGCAGAGAAAGGCTTAGAGGTAATACTCTGGAGAGCCTGCGCGATATTATAGCACTGGTTGGTGATCCTTTCATGGAAATAATCTTTATCATTACCCAGGCGCTGGATTTCGACTTTGGTGGCATCATCAGGAGCAAAAGCAGCCAGACTCGAAACAAATTGACGGGACACCGGAGCACAGACTTCCATGTAATAGCGAACAGCTGCATCGTAAGTGGTCGGGGTTGGGATGGGAACCTTAGCCGTCACATCAATACCCTTGATGTTAATAACGGAATGACGTTTCTCTTCGAGACCGAAAACCTGAAGGAACCGATCGACTTCAACACCGGCGTTCGTGGGCCAAACAGCGATGTGGTCACCAGTCTGGTAAGTGAGGTTGCTTCCAGCGATGCTGATCTCCATGTGCAGGCAGTTGCGGCCCTTGACTGTGAACAGTTCACGCGATTCGACGATGGGTGCAACGAGAGGGTTATGGGCGGAATACGGGCCTTTGGGCTGGCCTTCAAGATGTCCCTTGGTCGGCTCACCCAGATAAACAGACTCATCGTCAGCGCTCTTAGAATCATCTTCCGTGACACAAAAGACCGGTTCGTAGACGGCTTCACGCTCCTGCAGACCCATCGCCTCCGAAAGTGCAGTCCACATGGGTTCTTTCCAGGCCAGGAAGTCCTCTTCCATTGTACCAGCACCGTCATCACCTTCGCCGGCAGATCCAATGCGTTGAGCACCAAGTTTCGTAAGAGCGGTATCCACATTGCGGACCATAGCGTTGTAGTGTTCATAAGTGTTGTTACCAAGACCAAATGCGACATATTTGAGAGAGGACAGCGGCTTCTCATCAGCGGAGGCGCCACTTTCGAAGGCGACGTCTTCACTGGTGAAGAATTGGTAGAACTCAACGGCATTATCGGTCGGTTCTCCCTCGCCGTAAGTTGCCAAAACGAAGAATGCGACTTTGTCATCGGGGAATTTGTCCAGGTTCTCGTAGTCGTAGTCCTCCAAATCCGCCACCATTGTCTTCAGACCGAAACGCTGAGATCCTTCCTTTGCCAATCTCGAGGCATAATCCTCGGCGGTACCAGTCTGCGAGCCATAGAAGATAACACAATTCTTGCCAGTTTCGTCCATCTTTTCCAAAATATCTCTTGTTTTTCCCGCTTTCGCGGCGCCGTTCATCGCAGGACCAGCCGAGGCATAGGGATCCTTAGCGACAGCCCAGTAGGCACCCTTGGTGAAGTAGGCGACGCTACCTACCAAGAGCGCCACTAGAACGACCACATCGAGAGTGTCAAGTTGCGTCATATTGGCTTAGCGATGGTGGAATGCGAGGCTCCAACCTGCCGTTGAGTAAGACGGGGCAGGTAGCGAAGACAAGAGTGGACAGTTAAGAACTGGTCTATTGTAGCCACCCGGAATTGTTGAACGAGAAAAAGATGGCGCCGGCACGAGCGGCGAGCTCCGACGGTTTGAAAGGGGGAAGATAACAATCAAAAATGGATCAATAAAACAGAAGAGAAAGGTACAATAAGAAGTACACACCCCCGTGGTAGAATGGGACGGAGTACACAAGGAGGTAGAAAGAAAAAGAATGAGGAAGCTGTGGTCTGATCAAAGGAAATGAGAATGCCGAATCCACCGCTAAGCGGACCGCATAATATCGGGGGCCGGAAACCGGAGAAGGGACTGAGGTTGAGTTAAAGCGTGGGTTAATGTCTCTAGTGGACTTGCCGGAGAACTCGATACGTTCAAAAACAAGTGGTAGGCGGAGCCAATTCTAAGGTAATCGTGGCCTCTTTTTCAGGCTCTTCCTCTTTTGGCCTTAAGGCTCTCTGTTTGGTGGCTCGGTGGAGGCGTAAGGTCAAACCCCTCTCAATTCTTGGTATTACCTAAATTATTTGGAACATTAAGGTATATTATAGGGTGACCTGTTATATACCTTATCTCCACAGAGAATGCTCTGTTTCTGTTTCTTTAGGCACAGTATTATACTATGCGAGTAGTGACAATCAATGTCTATGAGTGATCACACTATACAGCGTAACAGCACAAGATCAAAATCTCAAAGTAATCTCGAATGCAGAAAAAAAAAAAAAAAAAAAAAAAAAACAAAAAAAAAAAAAAAAAAAAAAAAAAAAAAAAAAACTTGAAAATTATATTATCATCTAAGCGGCCAATCTAAAGCTTACTTTATATACTCCGTAGACCACTCTGTGGGGAAGGAAGAAGGCCGACAGTTGGACCGAGACTTTGTGGGCGTCGGAAACAAAGTTCGGCGCTCATCTGACATGAAGCCCAAAGCTAGAAAGGAGCGGAGTCTGGAGGCAAATCTGAACTTCTGAAGACATCCCCATATGAGAGGATCTCCCGATCAAGCCTGCCGAACAAAGTTCCTCGTAACCGAATTCCGCCTTTTAGCACGTGTAGCAGAGATAGTACAGCGGCATTTATTCCAAAAAAATAAAAATAAAATAATAATAATAAAAATACAAATAAGTAAAAATAGTTGAAATTTTTAAAATAATGAAAAACAATTAATGAGGGTATTTTTTTATATTACCCCTTTTCTTACTTTTGAATTATTTATAGTAAGGGACTCTCAACAATTATGTACATATTTACACACATCCAACATACAGTATTAGATAGTTACCACATGTGACACGTGATAGGTCCCTTTTCCTGTCCGTTGAGATTAGTGCTGATCACATCTTCGTTCCTGTTCCCAACTAAACAACAAAAGTCAATGTCAGGTCAGATATGCATCTCTTTTCCATCGGATTCGATGATCAACCTAGGACAAAGAAGTTTCGGGGATAAGCCGTTAATCATACGTTTGAGGCTTACGCCGTACGGAGTATACTCTGTTGGATACTCCACTCAGAGAAGAACGGAAGTGATTCCGCGCCGTTCGGCAAATTAATACGCTTATGGCAGATCTTGGGAAGTAATTAAAGGTGGCTGACCAAGTCCCAATGATAATGACTCGACACTGCCGATGAAACTTCTTTGATCTGAACTTGAGAGCAGTCATGTCTTTTTTTTCTGCTCAATCTTCTTTAACTGCTTATAGACTTTGTGCGCTAGACACTCTGTTGGTTTCATAATTCAAATCAATAATCCGTCGGCATAAAATATCTGCACAGCTTCAGAAGAACCTCTGTTTCATTCTAGTTTCACATTTTCCGCAGATGAACGAAAATCTTGGGGATCAGTGCCTCTAGCATTGCCTCAATTTCTTGGCATCCCCAGAATCCAATTTATCTTGCATATATATTTCTTTACAATGTGGACATTAGTAAATCTCTAATCCGTCTAGTCCATAGGTTAAAGTAGAAAATTTCGACTCAAAAGTGCGTGAGAGCATCATACTGATCTGTACGTAAGTTATTACAGGGACGTATCCATAGCCAAATCAGCCTCTTGTACCTGTGTTATACGATATGTCGTATATGACATAGATTCGTTACGCTCAGTGTAACTTAGTATCTTCAAGAACTTTAAAGCGGAAGAAAAATATTACTGGTCAATAGGGGAAATAAATAATACTCTCGAGCTCATCCTTGTCACTCAATATATCACATAATGATTATATATTTATGTTTCCATTAGTCATTTCGACTGAAGAAAAAGAGAAAACCAGTTTTGCATGCGAATACTTTAAGTATATATCTCAATCATGAATCATATTAAACTTTCATCAATCTAACTTGAAAATTTATCGGGAGATGGAAAACCAACAAATTCCTCAAACTTAATCTTACAATACTGAAGTTTGGTAAAGAGGAGATTCAGTGGGTTTGACTGATTTTCTTGTGGTGTCCATAACCGTAAGACCCCGTGCTTTCGGTCGCCAACAAAGGGACAAAGCTCAGCGGTCACAGATTATCCCCAAAACAACACCGCAAAATCCCAATTCCATTTAGGCATCATTGGAGCCACTGTTAAAGCAACAATGTGCTGCTCCAATTTGCCACTGAACTTATTTGCTCCAGTAAATGTGAGCATCAGTGAGCAATGAATCCAGATTGAATAATATCCATTGTACAACAGTAAGCGTTCGGATCAGTCTCAACGACCAAGCAATCATCCTGTGCCCACCTCAAATGCCATCCCTTTGTCGGCAGTTTTTCTACTGGAAATTCCGAAGGACAAAAAAAAAAAAAAAAAAAAAAAAAAGACTAATACAAACTCTGTGCGTGTCTAGTGGCTTCCCATCCCTCGATCAAAGCTGGCCCCGTCCAGCCAACAACAATGCCCCTCATCCCTGACGAGTCGGGCTCTGCGTCGCACCATCATTTCGCATCCCCACCCGAACGTTTAGTGACGAGGAGTACTCCAACTTCAACCGTTCACAGCCGGGAAACATCCGCCGTGAGAGGACGGCCAGCCGATCCCTCCACACTCACCCCCTCGACCCTACAACCTCAAACAACTCGCCGCGGTCATTCCCATTCCAAAAGCCCCGAGATATCTTCCGGACGGCCCGGTGCTGGCTACGATGTCACTTTGGAAAGGCGCCCATCAAATTCATACGGTCACCATCGTCAGACTTCGATTGTTCATGGGATCCAGCACTCTCGAAACCCAAGCTTTGCCACATCCTCCACTTCCACTAGTCCGCTGAGCCCGGAACTAATCGCATCGCTCGGACGCGGCGGCGGCGCTGAACAGGACAACAGCTCAATGAATCGATTAGAGCAGCACGACATGCACTCAACTCACCAGAGTCAGATGGCCAACGGCACTGGCCATGCGTTACAGGGTATGTTGAGTACTATTGAAGACCAGGATGCCGAGGAAGCCGCCGACGGAGGCACTGCAATTCCGAGCCACAGAAGGACGAAATCAAGTGGCAAACCACGCTCTCATAGTCGGTCCCAGTCGAAGCAGCATACAGAATCGAAAACTGTGGGGGAATATGCCTTGCACCATCTCTTCAATTCTGTAAGCGCCAGCTTCGGCCCGGTCATAGAGACGTTCGGACTAGTAGCTAACTGCAAGACAAGTTTGTTGGCCAGGCGGAAAACAAGATAAATCAGGCTATAATGAAGCTGGGAGAGACGGATGTTCCTGTTGAAATGGTTTGTGGGCCGGGAGCAGATTCCAATTTTGATCAATTGATTTCTGCTTTGGGCCATATCGCACGACAAAAGCCGAAGCCGTTAATTGATACAATCATGCTTTGGCGAAAGGCCAAAGGGGATGCAGCTCATATGGCCAAACAAATGATCAACAACCAGGTATGGTGTTCGGTTTTCCATGCCATGAAGCTCCTTTTTGCTAACGAGACGTCATCTGCCAGTCAAAGGAAAATGGATTGCTTATACGCCGGAATACAGAGCCTACACAGATTGCCGCAGAATCAGCAGGACAAACAGATCATACACCGGCCAATCTGATCCTGTCCAAACACGACGATGTCGTTTTGGCGGAGCGTCGTGCGACCGTGTCTGTGTATCTTGTATGCAGGGTTTTGATTGAGATATTCAATCAAAGTGACCTTGCTTCCATCACGATCGATATGGCTGATCATCTGGAATCGATTGTGTTCCAACAATTGAAGTCAGTCGACCCTGACCAGGTTGCTGCATCGCTGCTCCGCATTGCCAACTGGAGAATATACTCTCAATTGATTGGAATCATGAGCGAGATAAATTTTCCGAGCGTTGCAAACCGCTTCATAGCAGAACTTGAGAAACTGCAAAAAGACGAGACTCTTCGTGGGCCATCAAAGGACGGAGATGCTAGGGCTGAGCTCTTGATATTAGGAATGAAACACCTCCGTATTCAGACGCTGCCCGATGCATGGCCCAAGTCGTGTGAGTTCATGCGATCACTGGCGCGGTTATTCGGCAATGCGCATGGGCAGCGAGTTAAACAGGCTTACTGTTACATATTTGAGAAACTACTTCTACCAGTGGCGGCGAACCCTGGCTGCGATTTGACCCTCCCCAAGTGGAAGGAGTTTCTGGATTTAGTACAGTCACGCCTGTCGCAGATGCTCACAAAACCCCGTCATTGGGCCGCCGCGTTTCCTCTCCACGTCCTTCTTCTATGTGTTTCGTCTAAAGAAAACTTCTCCTCGCAATGGCTGTCTGTCATTCTAGGGCTTCCAGCAAGATTGAAGGACCGACCTACAAGGGGACCAGCTCTTCATGCCATGTGCCGTTTGCTGTGGACGTATTTTTTCCGTTACTCGGAATCCCCAACAGCAACTCTGCGGAAAATCGACGAAGTGTCGAAGATAGCACTGCCTCCTGGAAAGAGAACATACCTGAGTACGGAGCCAGCAGTGACGGAACCACTGGTTCAGCTCCTGCGAATGATTGGATTCAAGCATCCTGACGTTTGTTTTCGTAGTATCATTTTTCCCATGATAAATTCAGACCTTTTCCTATCTGGGAAGGAGCTCAAGATTGAACAGATGGAACCGGAGAAGATGGTCATCGGTATTAGAGCGTCTCTAGCTATAGTGACGGACCTTCAGAACTGCGATCAGTTATGCCCTCCATTCCCGACCGGCTCGATACCAAATCCTTTCACTGACATTTCAGCCTCGACAAACTTGTTACGACCCCAATTCCTTGCGGATCCACGGTTCTCGACTACTTTAGGGAACCGCGATGATGCAAGGTCACATCCCGTGAACACGTCCAGGTTGAGTGACAACGTGAAAATTTACTATATCCGATTCTGCGAGATTCTGGGTAAAATAACGCTATTGTGTGACAACACATTTGGAGGCCAGGCGGCGTTGGACGAGAAGTTTGGCGGTGCCACCCCTAAGACACCCATCTCAGAAGCCTTCAGTTTCGGTAGACGCGATGATCATCTTACAACAGTCGACCAAAGGCAGGGATTCTACGATCTACTCCATGTTGCTGTGCAAGCCTTGCCGCGCTGTCTATCGGATCATATCCCGTTCAACTCGTTGATCAATTTGCTTTGTACCGGCACGGCCCACGTGCAGTCCAATATAGCCTTTTCATCGGCCGAGTCTTTGAAAGCTATTGCGAGACAGGCTCACGCGCAGCAAGTGACCATTGGCTTTGCCCGTTTTATATTTAATTTTGATGCAAGATATTCAACAATGTCAGACGAAGGTATGCTTGGGCCAGGTCATATAGAGTCTACCTTGAGATTATACGTCGAATTGTTAGAGATTTGGATAGAAGAAATCAAGCAAAAGTCTAAGGGCGCGATTACGGATTCAGCTGACAAGGCGGGCTCTGGAAGTCGTGCCTTGCAACTTGACCTTTCTAGCGTTCTTGCACATGTTGAGGAGATTGAATCTCATGGTTTGTTCTTCTTATGCTCGCAATCGAGGAGGGTGCGGGCCTTCGCCATAACTGTGCTTCGGCTTATCACGGAGTTTGATAGGGCTCTAGGCAAGGAGAACACGAGGATTATCAAAATTCTTGAGGTTGATTCCCACCAAATTTTGAATGTGAGCGATGAGCAACTCACTGTGGCGGAGAGGAGCCGGATTCAGAAAGGCAAACGAAGGAGTGCATCACAAAACACGCTGATCGAACTATGCAGCAGTGAGGTGTCGTATGACTCGACATTATGGTCAAAGGTGTTCCCAAATATCATCCGGATCAGCTTCGAAACCTGTCCTTTTGCTGTCACTCTTGGTCGTGAAATCGTTTGCGCAAGACTTGTCCAGATGCACAAGACGATCACCGGGCTTGCCGAAAGCCCTCAGTATCAGGCGTATGGTCCTTTAGACCCTATGCAACCCCGCCCTCTTGGGCGATCCCATATGACCGCCGAGATCCTCGTTGAACAATGGAAACTTTACCTAGTAATGGCTTGCACCACTGTCAACAGCGTTGGTGCACAGTCTCAGAGCCAACTAGCGAACGCTCAACATGCACGAAAGTCGTCCAAGGGATCCCAACAATCCCAGGATAAAATCAGCTCAGCCAGAAGCCTCTTCGCATTTGTAATCCCGCTGCTTTCAGCTGAGAGGGCTTCGATTCGACACGCTATAGTGGTTGCCTTGGGCTCTATAAACAAAAACCTCTATCGTACCTTGCTCGAATCTCTTCAGTATGCGGTCACAACCTGCAATGAGGAAGCCAAGGTTCGCATTGGATCACATCATCGTTCCCCTAGTAGCTCTAAACGCAACCGGAGGACCGATAGACTAAGGACGGAGGTCACGCATGTGTATAAGCTAACCTCACACTTCTTGAAAGAGCCTGAAGTGTATGGCGACGACTGGATCGTGAATAACCTTGTTACGTATGCGAAGGACTTGCGAATCTTCTTAAGTGATTCTGAAGTCCAGAATGACTGGGAATTCCAGCGGCTGCGGTTCCACTATTGCGGGCTAATGGAGGAACTGTTCGAAGGTATCAATCGGACAAAGGACCCTTCTCGTTGGATTCCCTTCGAGTCTAGAAAATCCGCATTTTCGCTGATGGAAGACTGGTGTGGCTACTCTCCAAATCAGACTCAAATATCTCAGAAAGAGGAGAATATGCGAAAGTTTGCCAATTCACACCAGCGTGAAGCCGGTGAACTGCGTAATACCGCAGCTGCCATGGAAATTGAGAAGAAGAATCTTCGTGCAGCAGCCCTGAGTGCAATGGCATCGTTATGTGCGGGACCAATCAGCATCACTACAGAAAGCGGCTCAGTGCTGCAGTTTGATGTAGGGCGCATGCTTGCTTGGATTGATGGCATATTTAACACCATCAGTGACAAGTGGCATTCAATTGGCAGACGGGCGCTAAAGAACCTGATCATTCATAACAAGGAACATTCGTATCTACTGGAGCGGTCTATTGAGATGTGCTACGTTGCCGAGCGCCCCAAGGCTTTAGAGAGCTACTTTGAGGTGGTAAGCGAGATGCTTATCGAACAAACCGACTATCCACTCGGGTTCTGGCGGATTCTTGGAGCGGTTCTTGTCACTTTAGGTAACCAGAAGCGGGAGATCAGGATGAAGTCTGCCAAGCTTCTTCGGATATTAGAAGAACGTCAACAGAAAAGCTCTAGGCTGCAAGACTTCGACATATGTATTTCCGACAAGACGACTGCCGTATACAAGTTGGCTCAATTTGAGACATCGAAGCGATTGGCAACACAGCATTCAGACCTAGCATTCACTCTATTTTCTGAATTTTCACTACATTTCAGGACTTTGAGGCCGGATAGCCAAAGAAACATGGTGGCTGCTATCCTTCCCTGGGTACAAACAATGGAGCTGCAAGTGGATCCAAACGGTGGGCCAACGGCCAGGTCTTACATGCTGTTAGCCAACCTTTTCGAGATCACCATTCGATGCAGTACTATACTCCCGAATGAAGTCCAAGCGCTCTGGCAGGCACTGGCGACGGGACCTCACGGTGGGAACGTGCAACTGGTTTTGGACTTCGTTATCAGCCTTTGCTTGGAGCGTAAAGAGCAAAATTTCGTGGAGTTTGCTAAACAGGTCGTCGTGTTTCTAGCGGGGACCCCTGCTGGATCAAAGGTTATTGAGTTTTTCTTACTGCAGGTCATACCCAAGAACATGGTGCAGGAGAGGAAAGATTTAACACCCCCGCCGCCGGATATCAAAGGCTTGCCTTATGTTGCGGACCTGGGGACAGTTCTTCCCGTAGGTAATAAGCAGGTGGGTCTCTCGCTTGGGCAAGTTGCCCTTATCTTCCTTGTTGACTTGATGGTTGCTCCGGTCACGCTTCCTCTAGAGGACGTCGTCAAGCTGCTTCACGTTGTCCTCATTCTCTGGGATCATTATACACTTACTGTGCAAGAACAAGCTAGAGAGATGCTGGTTCACCTCATACATGAACTCATCGCTGCTAAGATCGAAGATGACGCCTCGGTTGTGACTAGGCAGTCCATTGAGGACTTTGTGGAGTCCATTCGCAAGAGCGACTCAAAGGTTGTCTGGGAGTACGAAGATATAATTGATAAGGATGAAGATGATAATGGCAGTCGAGTTCCTTGTTCCATGTCAAGTGTGACGCGTCAGGTTGTCGATTTCTTCAGTCTTTCGTATGATGGCATCAATGATCTTTGGGCGAAGGAGGCTTTGAATTGGGCCACTTCGTGTCCCGTGCGACATCTTGCTTGTCGATCATTCCAAGTCTTTCGGTGCATATCCATGTCACTGGATTCAAGGATGCTTGCCGACATGCTCGCTCGACTCTCCAATACCATCGCGGATGAAGAGGCAGATTACCGGACATTTTCCATGGAGATTCTCACAACACTTAAAATTATAATTAGCTCATTGGCCCCGACTGACCTGCTACGCTACCCCCAATTATTTTGGACTACCTGCGCCTGCCTAAATACTATCCATGAAACTGAATTTACTGAAAGTATTGGGATGCTAGAAAAATTCATGGAGCGCGTTGATCTGAGTGACCCCGTGGTCGTTACAGAACTTATCCAAGGCCAGCCCCCAAAGTGGGAGGGCGGATTCGACGGTCTTCAAAACTTAGTCTACAAGGGACTGAAATCATGCGAGTCACTCAATGTGACATTGGATGTCCTACACCGATTGAGCGGGTTCCCGAACAATGAACTCATCGGGGACGGCAACCGATTGCTTTTTACGATATTGGCGAACATGGCTCATTTTCTTCACCAATTCGATCCCGCTGTTGATGATCCAAAAACTCTTGCCCGTGCCACGTTATTAGCACGTGTTGCCGAAGGTGAAAGATGTCCTCGCCTTGCAGCTTCTCTTCTCGGATTTGCGAACGGGCAGTATAAGGCCGAGAATGACTTCTTGAACCATATTGTCACCGAGATCCGCTCTTACTATTTCCCTCGTCAAGATGTTCAAAGCCTGATCTTCCTTATGGGTCTACTGACCAATACAGAGGATTGGTTCCGGGTTAAGATCATGAAGATTCTCTGTGTGTTGATACCAGAGATGGATATGCGAAGAGGGGAGGTGACTTGTCATGGTCCTGATCTAATATCGCCTCTTCTACGTCTCCTACAAACCAATCTTTGCCCTCAGGCTCTTCAGGTGATGGATCACATAATGACTGTTTCGGGTAATCCAATGGAGCGCCATCATATTCGAATGAGCATGGCTTCGTCGTCATCATCACGGGCAATACGGAAGGAATATGAACGCATCCAGAGCCTTTACGGAATACCGGAGCCCACCGGTTGGTCTATACCAATGCCTGCCACTCAGTCAAGTATAACCAGGCACAATGTCCACGCAGTGTTCTACACATGTGCCGAAGTGGATCGCTTAGAAGTGCAAGAGACTGTTCCCTCTGAAGTGGAGTTCCATGCGGATGACTACAATGACCCCTTCTTCCCTATGCGTGCCGATACAATGAAATCTATCGATACGCAGGCAGATGGCAACATTGGGGACATTGTACAGAAGCTGGATAGTTTGGATGATTTCTTTGAAGAAACGGAGACAAGCAACCCGGCTATAGATTCTCTACCGGATTCGGCATTGCAGAATTTTACAGGCACTTATGCTGACACTAGTGCCAATCTTTATGATCAGCAAACAGCCCCCATCCTGCGCAAATCCCTTGCACGGACGGCTTCTTCATCGTCTTTCCACAACGGTCTCGCTGAGCCCCGACCCCCGAATCTCCGGGTTGATAGCACCAATGTACAGCCACCAGGAGTGTTAACACCTCAAGCTTCAAGTCAAACATTACGCCCGGTGTCCCATGCTCGCTCTGTCACGTCCCCTGTCAATCATCTGTCCTCGCCGACAGCATCTAATGCTCAACTCGCCACCCCACCTATCGGCTTAAGCGAATCCGCGTTTCTCTCAGACGATGAGATGGAGGATGGGCCGATCGAGCTTGGAGACCGTCTGATAGCCAACCGACTGGCCCCTCATCAATTAAACCAGCGCAGCGTAACTGATGGTTCCACGACACTTGAGTCAATGATTCGCAGCGGCATGCGGCGACTGACAGGTGGCGCAGCGAACAATCGCGAGAAAGAACGGCAGCGCGACCTGATTCGAGCCCAGCAGCGCGCAATGGCTCAGACTACAAGTTCGCCACGCGTACCGAAAGTGCCGCCCGAGTATCTCACTACGAGCAACCCTGCCTCTCCAGGAAAGTGAGAATCTACCGGTTTTCCTCTTCGCCCCCTTTTTTGTTTTTTTGTTGTTGCTTCAGCATATTTCTCATACGTGACTTTCAACTCCCCTTTATTTTGCTTATTTGCGCATATGCATCATTTGTAATTTGGTACCCGGTGTCCATATGGGGCGTTTTGCTCGCAATTTGTTTCAAGAGTTTACACATGCCACATACCCGAGCGCTTGTGCATACGGTTTCATACAGGTTTGCAGGATATTGCTTGCCGTAGAAGTTAGACTTCTGTATAATACAGTTGAACTGAATGGAATATAGTTATAATATTGTCACATTTCCAAGATATCCGTGATATGTAAGTTCTGATTCCAATGCGCGGATTCATAGAGGGAAGCATCAAACGAGACTAGATGGGGTTGTCATAACAGTGTTGCGCTAAGGAGAAGGAACGAGAAGGAAAAACGGGGAAATCAGAAGGGATGAGGATAAAGGAGTAGAAACTGGAGAAGAAAGAATAAGGGGAAAGTAAGACAAAAAGAACCGCCGTAAGCTTATTGAGTTGCGGACCGTTCCTGGAGCCACTTATAAACCACCGAAAAATCCTTACCTCGGTGTTCATCCTCGACCGCCGTGTATACGCTTCGAGCCATATCACCCAGCGCAAGAGGAGTACCAGACTCCTCGGCAGCGGCCAGGGCCAGTCGGAGATCTTTATTCATCAAGCTCACGCCGAAGCCGCCTTCGTATCCACGGGAGGACGGGGCCGTGTCGACGACGCCTGGAACGGGGTTGTTGACTTCCATTGGCCAGCAGCGACCTGTAGAAGTGTTGACCAGTTCCTGTAGAGCCTTGGCATCTAGACCGCATCTTAGTCCTAGGTTCATGGCTTCAGCTGTAGCGATGTTGTTAATGGCTAGGATGTAATTGTTGGCTAGTTTGGCAGAGACGCCGGTTCCTGAGTTGCCCATGTGCCAGGCTTTCTTGCCCATTAGCATCAGGACGGATTTTACTCGCTCCACGAGTTGTCCTGTTTGTGAGGATGCGCCGAACATGAATGACAGTGTGCCTGCGCGGGCGCCGACCACGCCGCCGGACATCGGGGCGTCGACGAAGCGGCCTTGTTTGGTTGTGTGGATTGCATTGGCTAGTTCTCTGGAGGACGCGGGGTCAATGGTCGAAGTATCGATGAATAGACGCTCTTGTGGGAGAGGTGGTAGGTCGCCGTGACGGAGGATACAGTAGAAGACGTTCTTGACGTGTTCGGGTTCCGGAAGGCTGGTTACTAAGACTGTCTAAAAATGCGGCGGTTTGTTTAGTATCTGACTTTTGTTCCTTTTATTTTTGTTTTTGTTTTGTAATATTTTTCTTTTTCTTTTTCTTTTCTTTTCTTTCTTGTTTTTTTTTTTTTTTTTTTTTTTTTTTTTTTTTTTTTTTTTTTTTTTTTTTTTTTTTTTTTTTTTTTTTTTTTTTTTTT